>VXBR01006748.1:185495-221499 GCA_013400215.1 Cisticola juncidis
GATAATCAGTATCTAGGGGTGGAGGTTGGTTAACATATGTATAATTTAAACTATAAAAATCACAAAGCAACTCTGTATCTTTGGGCACAAGATTTGGGCATTGCATGCCCCTGTGTCCCCGCGCGCAAATAAAGAACCGCATATGATCGCCTTCGTGTGGTTATATGTTTTCCTACGCTAACACTCTGAGCCAACTTTTAATTTTTTTTTACCTCAAGTGCAAGCTATTTTGCTTTGCTAGAGAGTTTTCTTTCTTATTGTCATGGTATAATATGCTCCTGAGTAACTTATGGACTGGATAATATTTTGTCATGCTAAAGTGATAAGTGTTCTGCTTCTTTCAAGATACAGAATAGAATAAGTTTTTGAACACATTTGACTTCTCTGCATCATTGCATTCCTGACTTCTTTCCTATTTTTTTAGTGTTTTCTTTTTTTCCTAATATATTTGAGTATTTTTTAGCCCTGCAAGCCATTCTTTTAACCCAAATATAACTTTGTTCAATTTTCTGCATTTGAGAAACAACACAAATTAAGTATTACCCTTTCCTTTATACATGTACCTGTCAATCAGACAGATTGTAACCAGTATTTCTATTTCTGTCTCTATTTCCATCTAACTCCCTTGCAGTAATAAACCCAACAGATCCTTTTACTGTGCTCTGAAATCAGTGATGGTCAAAGGTGTTTTTCAGAACTGTGGTATCAATCCTTTTTGGCCATTTTGGCACCTGTTTGCAGTGTTATTTTCCTGATTTTCACACTAACTTTCTCCCTAAATATATGTATTACAGCTGCTAACAGTATTCCTTGTATTCTAGTCATGTGGTTTGAGGAAGGCTCGTGGTTGTGTCACTGGTTTCTTCCTGTTTTTTGTCCTTCTGGAATTCTGATTTTTCATGTCTCAGGTCTACTACAACATGAGAAGAAATGAATTTGCTTCAACTCCTATCAAATGTGATGCTCCTGCTCAGACCAGAATCCTGGCACTGGAAAGGATGGTGCTGGAACATTTCCTGATCAGCCTTTGATGCTTTTGTTCCATTCACTTCTGGATGGGGTCTGGCTGTTTAAAATCTTTTGCCTTAATTGGCTGCTGCCTCCCTGTGTGCTCCAAGCAATGGTCAGACAAACATCAGCCAACCCTCCTGCTCTGATTTTGTCATTCCCATTTTTGGAACATGTGATCCCGCATTTCACAGAAATAATGCCTTGCCATGTAGCACTGTAAGGTTCAGTGCTTTGCCTACAATTATTTCCAGCTGTCATTAGTTTTCAAAACAAGGACAGTTTCAAAGCCATCATGTGAATTTTCCCTGCTCCATGACAAGGTCCCAGAAGTCTTCAGTAACCCTAGAGTTCCTCAAGATACCAGGACCCTGTTTTACATCAGTTCCAGCTTTTCCTCTCCACATTAAAATTTAATGCCTCGGTTCAGTCAAATACAAGCTTACCCAGAATATTTTAGATATTATCTATTATATAATGTATACATCAAATTACATTATTTAGAAGTAATTATTAGACACTGGAACTGTCCTCTTCCCATCTTTAACACACTTGGCTGTACATCTGAAAGGAATCTATTCACTGTTGGCTGCTATGAGGCTTTGCTACTCCAAAGTTAAATGTGTAAAATGCAGCTGGAAGAAATTGCTAGTAACTATAACCAGTAGTCAAGAAGTAAATAAAAAACAAAACAAAAATAAAAAATAAACCCAAAAAACACCTAAAGAAACAACTCA
Source organism: Cisticola juncidis (assembly GCA_013400215.1). NCBI lineage: Eukaryota > Metazoa > Chordata > Aves > Passeriformes > Cisticolidae > Cisticola > Cisticola juncidis. The sequence goes on from VXBR01006748.1 coordinate 187,241, forward strand.
AACTAAAAAATCAACTAAAGAGAGAAATTCACTTCAAACAGCACAAAAACAGTAGCAAAGATATGTCCAGGACAGAGTAGAAATTTGGCTGTTGGTCTATTCAGTAATTTCATTTTAAAATTTGCATTTGTAAATAAACAATCCACTTCCATGTTTTTCTGCTTCTGCCTGTTTTCATTTTTTATTTACTTCCATCTCCTTCACAACTTAATTTTTCCTGTAAAACTTTACTTTAATAAAGGTCTTCAACTTCCAAAGCAGGCAAGTTTTATTAGTTCTTTTATGTGTTCACTGTTTGGGCATGTTAGCATCCCAAATTCTTCCTCTTTTTGTCCCCTTGAGTCTTTCAGGATTGCTTCCATATCTGGTTGTATACATCTTACAGAGCACTGCCAAATGGAGGACAGCAGACACTATAACTTCTTTAGGTTAACAAACTCTCAGTGAGGCTGTGAGCAGAGTTTAGTTTCTCTATCCAAACCTCGGAGGCAGATAATCACTTCTCTGGGTTTCCATGCCAAGATTTCTGTAAATGAAAGATTTGTGTAAATGAAAGAAGACTGATTATATTGTTTATGATTGCAATAACTTTAGCAAGGAGGCTCTGGAAGTGGACTCTGAAAGCTATTTCTGTCAATAAAAGAAACTCCTTCTAAAAAGGAAAGAAGTAAAGGAAAATTTAAAATAATGAAGAAAATTTTCACTCACAAAATGCAGGAAGCACCAATCCAATCACCTGGAATGTAGAAAACAGTTTGTAAAGTGTAGTCAATTAAAAACTCTCTTAGGTTTTAGTGTGATAAATATCTGATGTTACCTTAAATGTGAAACCTGGTATTTGCAGGGAAGATTTCCTACGACCACTAAGTCTAAAATAATTCATAGGATTTGCTGAATCTTTAAGATTTGATCAGGATCACAACTAAATATTGGTTTCAGAATTTTGTTATTTCGCTCTCTGATGCCTGAGCTGAAGTTGGATCTCTTGGATATCTTTTCTGTCCTCTGTCAACCTCTTTTCTGATTCAGCTGAAATACACAGGTCTGGTGTCATTCTGTCTTCCTGTGAGCTTCACAAATATAGCTAGAGGTGCCCCTTTTACTCTGAGGGTACGTGTCCTATGAATTTAAATCACAAACACTTCAGGCAGACCGTCCAAAGGCACGCTCACCTTGGACCACTCGTGTTCCACAGAGGACCAGGCATCTGCTGTGGCTGAAATTGGATGGAAGTGATCCAGAACTTGAGGTTACCCAACCCAGAGAGGTGGAGAATTAGTGAGAGTGATTGTGCTCCTCTTGTTGTGTGTTCCTCAATGTGTTAGCAGGTCATTCCACCAGGGGAACATCATGTTGGGACCTTTCTGGCTTTGCACTGCTCTGGAACTAGATTTGATGGTGGTGGCTATCCACATCCTCAAGTTTTGTCAGAGTCTGTTCTGTATTTGGGGAGGTTGCCTCAGTTCTCCTTCATGGCAAGGCAAGACTCCTCTTATCTACACAGCAGTCAAGCTGGTCTGATTGCTGAAATAAGAATAAATCTATCTGTCTATGGAAAACCTGCAGGGGAAGGGGTTTGCTCTGCTAATGAAGATATTAACTATTTTCTGCCCAGCACAATAGAACCCCTGATTCAACCACAGCTGAAGTCTCCCTGTAAAAAAACATTCTATGGACATGCAAGGAAACACAGTCCATGTTCTGAGGGATAGAGAAACAGGGGAAAATATGGAAATATTCCAATACTGGAATATTCCCAGTATGGCAGACACATGCATAGCACATGTGGGGAGGTGGGAAAGTGAAAGAGGGATTGGAAAGAAGAGATGCAAAATATGGGAAAAGCACTCTGGGAGTAACTGGGCACCTGATGTTTGTCTTTGCCTGGCATTTTGAGGGAAGGGTGTCTGGCTGTGAGGGGCCAGCTAAGGCAAGCAGAGGAGCCAGTGAAGAGGCACAGATGATAAGAGGAAATGCAGATAAAAGAGAGAATTTTGGTGATGTTATGCAAGCAACTGAGTGGCAAGAGGAGGGCTCGGCACATACGTGCTTTGGAGAAGTTTGTGCAGGGAAGCTATTTGTGAGGAGAGAGAAGAATCTAATTTGTTTGAACTCTACCATCTGTGGTGTAATTGCCTTATTGCCAGTGGGATTTATATGAGTAAATGAACACTAGAAAGATGAAGAATACTAATAGTAGGGTTTAATTTTGTATAGGACTGTCTTTGTTCATCTGTGTAAAGAATATGAAAATAAGTCAATTCAAAACTATTTTATATAGGGTTATCTCGCTTCAGCTGTGAAAATCATATAGAAAATAGGTCAATTACTACAAAACTTCTACTAAGGAGGAATAAACACACTATCATAAAAGGAATCTGATTGCTCTTTAATTGCAAAGATTAAAAAATCATGTCAATTCTAAGATACATCTTCAAGAGAACAAAAATAAAATTGGAAGCTGACATCTTTCTTCTACAAATAGTTTCCTGAAAACTGCTGGTTTGACAAGCTTCCAAACTGACATCTTCTATTTATACATAAACCCATTGCAAGATTTTTCCCCAGCTGATATTTGGTAACAAGGCACTTAGCAGATGGTATGCCAAATTGGATCGCTTCTTTTGTGATACTGAACCGTGTTTTTTAAGCCCCTTTCCCACTGAAACTGGTCTAGAGCAGCTACCACTGTGGTTACAGAGACATTTCCTCACCTTCATAAACCATGCCAATGAACATGTCAGGCAGATGTTGATGAAAGGCAATGAGAGTTTCATGTTGGACAGGGAATTTCACATATATTGAGGCACTTGGAACGTGTGTGCATAGGATCAGATCAGCTCTCCTTTGAGGACAGACTGATAACCTGACATGCTTCACCCACAAAAAAGGCCTGACAGTGTTATCCCAAAGCTGGCTTCAGCAAAGCAGCAGAGTAGCCAGTGAAGAAACTGCAGGTCCCCTTTTTATAACAATCCTGCTGTGATTAGGACTCATAAAAGGACACCAAGAGGCTGGAACAGAAAAACTTTGTCAGCTGGGCTTGTGTATTAGACAATGTCCTACTCCTCCTGCTTCAGCCTCTCTCTGCCTTTGATCTGGGCACTGGAATGAGCTGAGGTGGGTGTGCTGTCACCAGGGTACACTGAGAAACTTCGTGGGGCTGCAGGGTTGGCTCAAGGTCAGATGAATTTTCTGCTGGAGGTTGTGCTGCACTGAAAGTGAGGGATGGGAAGGGTTTGTGCCCTCCCAAGTGGACATGGAGAGAGACCAGTGTGGCTTAGGCAGGCTTATATACTGAAAAATTGTTAATCTCCTATTATTACCTTAAATAGTTGATGATTAACATCCACTTGAAAGTTCCATTTCACCAGAACATTTCACAGGTTCTGTGTTTGTTTCAGGGTCCTGATGAGACACAGAGTGCTGTGTGTCTGTGGTCGAGACAGACAACAAAAAGGAAAAGCAGAGACACAGCAATGAGTTGCTTGTGGAAACCACAGGATAAAAGCTCTTCTTCCATTTAGTCCTGCTGTCCAATTTATTCCACAGGGGAGTAAAGGTTACAGTGTTTGCCCACAGGACTGGTAAATAAACAAGGCTTGATCCACTTGCTTTCTCATAGGAGTCTTTATCTGTTAATATAGAACAGAACCCATGAGAGATATGCATTCCTCTGGAACAGATATGGGAGACCAGGAACACCCCAGGACAGCTCAAATGTATTTTAATTCTTCCTTATATCTGTGGTGTCAATGCAGTTTCTTACATATCGTTTCTTATGTTCTAATATTATTTTGATCAAATCAAATTTTTTGGAGTTCCATTCCTGCAATATCCAAGTACTGGCATAATAAATGATGATTTTAAAGCCAAACCCACTGCCATTAAATCAAATTATAAATTGAGATCTTAACTGACTCAAGTTCCTCCAAGAAAGGTTAATTCAAACTGACTGGCAATCATTAATATTCAGTTCTTACCGTTGCATTAGCAGGACCTGGTCATAAATCTATCTTAATCAGAGTCTTCCTGGAAAATGGACAATGGGCTCTGATGACTAATACCCTGGCTGAAATTTCATGGGAGACTTTGCTAAGTGTTTAGGGAATTAAGTTTTTCCATAGTCCTGCACTGAATGCTCATCTACACATGTTGCCATTAAAAAAAAAAAAAAGAGAAAAAAATCTAGTGAAACAACAGGTCCATTACATCATGCTTGGAGCAAAATATTATTTCTGAGGTTTTTTATGTGAGTACAACTTCTATAATGAAGGAAGGTTTGTTCTGGAAACTATGCCAGTGCAAACATAAAGGTTGGGGGAAAGCCAGTGAGTATCAGAAAACTGACAATTCCCACTGATACTTATCATCTGCCTTGCAGAAAATAAATACAGTAGGACATTCTGACATGGGATTAGTCTGGCATATTGTTCAGCCCACATACACAAATATATAGGGCTGGTGTCTCAACAATCCCTCATTTTCTGGTTTCTGCTAAATGCTGTGTTTGTGTGAAAAAAATAACAATTTCTCCATAGTCTTAATTCTGGTGCTTAACCCTGATGCAAATAGATACAGAAAGCCCTTTGTTACCATGAATGTTGACTCATTTGGATAGAAACCTCTTAACACAATTCAAGTAATTACTCTTATCCTGAATGAATGTTGAACAGACTTCAGAAGGAACCTTGGTGTGGGATACGACTGCCTGTTTCTGTCCAGATACATCTCACAGCAGGACAACTCCCCTTTGTGTGTCTTCCCACCTATGTGAGGTCACTGAGTCAGAACTAAAAATAATCTCAGCTCCTGCATCCTCTTAAATTTCAGTATTGCATTTTACAGTCCCTTCCCTTCCCTTCCCTTCCCGCACCTTCCCGCACCTTCCCGCACCTTCCCGCACCTTCCCGCACCTTCCCGCACCTTCCCGCACCTTCCCGCACCTTCCCGCACCTTCCCGCACCTTCCCGCACCTTCCCGCACCTTCCCGCACCTTCCCGCACCTTCCCGCACCTTCCCGCACCTTCCCGCACCTTCCCGCACCTTCCCGCACCTTCCCGCACCTTCCCGCACCTTCCCGCACCTTCCCGCACCTTCCCGCACCTTCCCGCACCTTCCCGCACCTTCCCGCACCTTCCCGCACCTTCCCGCACCTTCCCGCACCTTCCCGCACCTTCCCGCACCTTCCCGCACCTTCCCGCACCTTCCCGCACCTTCCCGCACCTTCCCGCACCTTCCCGCACCTTCCCGCACCTTCCCGCACCTTCCCGCACCTTCCCGCACCTTCCCGCACCTTCCCGCACCTTCCCGCACCTTCCCGCACCTTCCCGCACCTTCCCGCACCTTCCCGCACCTTCCCGCACCTTCCCGCACCTTCCCGCACCTTCCCGCACCTTCCCGCACCTTCCCGCACCTTCCCGCACCTTCCCGCACCTTCCCGCACCTTCCCGCACCTTCCCGCACCTTCCCGCACCTTCCCGCACCTTCCCGCACCTTCCCTTCCCGCACCTTCACTTCCCTTCCCTTCCCTTTCCCTTGAAGTGAATAAATATTTTCTTGCTACCCAAGAGGAAGTCCAAGGTCACTGAATTTACCCTAAGGACTGACCCAGCATTCTGGTCAAGTCCTTTGTTCTCACCATTCCTATTTTCTTTCTAATCCTGCTCAGTTTTGAGTTCTCCCTTTGTTCCAGCAGTGTTTATCAGTGTCAGTAGTGGCTTCATGCTCATCAGCAGATGAAGACTGGGTGATGATGAAGGTCTGTGAGTTTCTGAGTAATTTACAATAAAAGTATAAAAATAAATTCAGCTTCTAAGTGCACAAGAGAAGAATTCAACTTTCATTTACCTATTTGCAAATAACAGGAGGGACTAAACATTAAATATGAGAAACTCTCCATCATATGAGGACTTTAGGACTAGCTTTAAGACTAGAAAGAAAAGAAAAGTTTTAAATAAAGTAGACATATACCTTTTTACACAATCTTAACAATTTGGGGGAAGCATGGGATTTTTTACTAATGAAGTGTTGCAAAATCTATTTGGGGTGGCTGGAATTTCTGTATAATTATCAGCAGTGTTTCCACTGAAATTCCTAGACTGTGAATCTGCTTGCATTTGTTCAACTGAAACATTCTCCTGCTGAGAACGGTGAAGCTTCATTTCTTTTAAAATTTTCCAGGGACAGGATGTCAGTCTAGGCAGAATGCCTTAAGGTGTATCCAAAGGAACTCCAAACAATGCATTTTAAAAGGTTTGTCAGTATAACTGCAATTTTACAGATCTTACTGAAAACATTTGTTGGGGAAACTTTCTTTTTTGCAAATATGATTGATACTTTGTCGATTTTTTTCTCTTTCACAATAAGAAAAAACATAAAACATTTGCAGTCAAGGGATTGTTGTTTTTTTCATGAAATACCTCATATCAGTACAATAAAAAGGTCCAGTTCTTGATTATATGCTACAGAGTGGATTTCAGGAGCAAAATGCTATTTTTTCCCACAGTAGGTGCTTATATCTTAGTGTTAGATTGCTGTTGGCTGTTTTGTTACAATTTTGAGGGGGAAATGGTGACTGTAAGATCTGAAATGGCTGACAGGCATGAGATGTGATGGTTTTGTATTTACTACAGAGGAGAATAAATATGGCTGTTCCTGATTGCAGGATCAAGAATCCCCTTTTATGGTGGACATGTCAAGCAGGATTCTGGAAAGCCTCATCACCCATCCCAAGCTGAGACCACTGGAGCAAATTATTTATGTGGAAATTCACCCCCACCTCATTTCAGCATCTCCCTGAGGTGCCTGTGATGGAAGAGCTGATATTCTGTGTTATCCCTGTAGACAACAGTGAGAGACAAAAGGGACTGAGGAGGAACCTGAACTAAGCCAAGATGTGATTTTGGGATGTACCTGCATCTTTCTGTTGCCCTCTCTGCTCTCTATTTAAAAAGAGCAAATCTTGCCCTCTATATGTTGATTTTCCACATGCAGAAGGAAAGCATTCCCATTCTTTCATGTGTTCTGGTATAATAGGCTGTTTCCTCAGGTTTTTTTTGTAAGTCAGTACTCTTGTCTCTGAGTGTAGCAGCAATTTGCATTATGGTAATATCTGAGAACAAGAAAAAGGCATGTTCATGTGAGTAACATTAACCTCTGTGTCATGCCATTAGAATTACTAAGAGAAGCCTCAAAAATATTCAATTGGAACCATTGGCTGCCTCAGGCAAATCTAACACTCTCCATTCTTTTTAGTCTGGAAAGGCAGCCCTTTGCATTTATTTACACGTCCATGTTAAACTGATTGCCCTTCCTGTGTGCAGCTCAGGAATTACATTCATCATCTGATCCTGATGGTAGCTCCCTGCACTGCCAGCAATGACATCGGTTACTTCAGTGCTTCTATTAATGATAAATTTAGCCAGCTAAAAGGATGAGGTATGTGCCTTCAGGTTGATGCTAAATTGAAATTACCACTTAGCCCGCGATGAATTGCCTACGTTTTTATTAATAGGCTAAATTCCAGATCTGACCTTTCCAAAACTGCTGAATTACTAAATCCTGGGACAGAGAGCAGAGTTCCTCTTACAAGGAGAAGTGCATTATGCAAACATGTAAGGTCACTGAGAGAAGAGCCCAGCCCTGGGTTCCAGGTGACCTGTACACACAGGTGCAGGCCAAGGTGCAGCATTGATCCACAGGTTTAGAGTTGGAGGATGATGCTCCTCCACTTCCCCACCCTTCTGGGAGTGTAACGTGTTCCTGCACTGTCTTTCCTAGCTCCATCACCTCAATTACTACTACTTGCCATCTCTGGAATGCCCCACTGTAAGCTCTGCACTGTTACACAACACAGAATGCCCATCCTGGCTGGTCTCTGCTAAATGATGTTTCACTGGGGGTGCATCCTCATTCAGGTCAGAGGGCTTTGCTGGCTGCTTCCAGCTCCCAGAAAACAAAATAAAGCACTTATTCTGTCCATTGTTTGCATATTGTGTAGGATTCACAGAATCACAGAATGACTGAGGTTGGAAGACACTTCTGGAGGTGTCCAACCCCTGCTCAGAGCATGGTCAGCTCCAAGCACTGCTTAGGGCTGTGTTCAGTGGGGTTTTGGGGGCCTCCAAGGATGGAGATTCCACAGGCTCTCTGGGTTACCCTGATTACCCTCATAGTAAAAGCTTTTTCCTTACATTTCAGTGAAAAATGGACACATTTTAACATTTCTGTGTAAGAGAAGGCTCTCCAAGCACAGCTTCCCATGTTGGTGCTTCCCTGCAGAGATGCTGTTTTCAAGGGCTGAATATTTTCCTACACAATAAATAAAAGGCAAAGACAGAGTAAGAAATGGTCAATGAATTAAAGGATTATTAATCACTGTCATTAACTACTGAGGCTGATATGCCCTATATAAGTGCTGTATTCAGTTAAAAAGTTCTGGATTTTGCTCTGATTCTGATGTGCTGTGGAATTAAGGTGGTGTAAATGACAAAACAAGATAATTGGGTGAATTCTCTGATAAAAATAAACACCCATATCCCACATGGCACCTTGCACTTATCCAGCTTCGGCTGCAAGTGGAGAACTCTGGAGATAAACAAATGTTGGATGACTATTTGCAATATTTGCTAAGTCTTAAGGAAGCTACAATGTGTTCAGGATGAAACTGGAAATGCAGGTGAAGGTAAATGCTTGTAATCCTGCTGCTGTCGACTCAAAGAAGAAACTGTTTCCTAAAGAGGGGTGAAAATCCCAAGAAAAATAAAAACTTCATTGTTCTTGGCACAGAGAAAGGGATTGCATAAAAACAACCCATGAAAAAGGCTCAATTTTCATTCTTGATTTTACCAAAAATGGAGAAATTTCTAATAAAGAAAAAATTTAAAAAAACTGTATCATGAGTTGGAGTTAAACATATGACTGTAATAAATAAAGAAACCCTGGCATCCCCAGCTGTGGTTTAACACACTGGGGTGAGCTGGCTGCATGATGTAGAGAAATTGCTTCAGGCCTTATTATGGGAAAGTTTTTGGTAAAATACATTAAGATTGTCTGAGAAGTTTCTGCTGGGTAAAAAGTACAGTTGCATTTCAGAGTGTGTTGTGTGGTGTTGGCTTCAGAATACAAGGTGCCAAGGCAAAAGGAAGAAAAGATGAGCCAGAAAAAGCATCAGGAGAAGGAGGGAGGCTCGTGGGGAAGGAGTGGAGAGCTGCAGCACCATGCACTGAGGCAGGGGCAGCACCAAGGATGCTGCTGATCCCACTGTGAGATGGACAAGGCACCTGAGAGCACCCAGGGCTCAGCAGAGACCTGGGGAACCTGGGTTTGGACACCTCCAGCTGCCTTCAGTTTCTCCATCTGAAAATGATGAGAGAAATGTGCTGTTGTATTGTTGTATGAAAAGGAAAGGCTAGCTGGTTAGTCTGTAATTTTTATTTCCTTCTCTTCATTCTCTCTCTTCCTTCAGGATGATACTCTATTTTTAAGAGTCTGAAGGAAGGATATGTCATTGTCTGTGCAGAGTGTTTAGGTTTTGCACATGTTTAAGTGCAGGCTCAGGACAGTCTTTATTATCCACCCCTAAAAACTGAACCCAGCTCTGATGCTGTTCTCAGTGCTTAGAAGAGTGGCTACATCCCACCAAACAGACATTTCCTCATGAATCAGTCTTCTAAATTTATGGGTCAGTCAGAGATAGAGCTAGAAGATCCAATTTACCAATAAAGGTGCTTTTTTTCTTGTTGCCAGAACACATGAAGTGAGACTGACCAACACAGCTTACAAAATCATATGCAATCCAAAAGAAATTCTTCTAAAAAGAAAAGTTTTTACCAAAAATCTCAATTTTCATTTCAACATTTTCAGGAGTCTTTAGAAAAGTGAAAACAAGCAAAAAGCAAAAGCAAAAGTTTGCTTTGTCCAACTTGATGCCAAGTCAGTGCTTCAGCAAGCGAGGCAGGATAAGATTGATTATTTCCATTTCACTGCACTCGGCTGACATCACTGGGGGTGCAATGCCAAACAATCCCAAGCTACATTTTCATCAGCAATTCACTTTGATTCATTGGTCGCTGCCTTTAGACACTGTGTTTTGTTCCTCAGATTTATTTTAGAAAAGATGATGCTAATTCTGGCTGGATAAGGACTCCCTAAATAAAGCTGGGCTTTGCCATAACCTGTAGCCACGATTCTGGCTGTGCTTTTGATATGTGAGAGCAGCTCATGGTGAGTGTCCAGGAAAGTGCTTCTGAGCTCAGTCTGCAAGCAGGATGGAAATAGACTGAAGAAATTGGGACCATCCTGGTGTTTTTGCACCCTCATCTCCCCAGGCTTTGGTTTGTAAAAGCTAAAATCAGTTGAGAATTCACATTGTTTCTGTGAATTCTGTATTTTCTGTCCAAAATGCTCACCCATATGTCCAATGTACTACAGATGCATGTCTGTGAGCACCTGATTTCCCTAAGTTCTGCATGTCCCATGTCAACATCTCCTCTCCTCCCACAGCTCCCAGACCCATTTTGGTGCCTGGCACAGCTGCAGCTTTACAAACAGTGTTAATCTGCTCAGACACCTCCAGCCCCACAGCTTTTCCCTGTTATTTTTCCTAGGTACTCTCCCTTGCAGACACATCCTCGTGTCCCCCTGTTCATGAAATCTCCTTTTGGCAACACCTGAGACCCCAGAGCTCCACCTGCCTCATCCCTGCCCTTACACACCTGGGTTATGCCCTACATGGACAGGCAGTGCAGACCAGCAGAAGCAGATCCATGGAGTGACACAGTTGGTGCTGAGGATGAAAAATCCTCCACATTCCAGAGAGGTTTGCTTTGCTCCAAGTCCAGTCTGGTCCAAGTAAATGTTTGGAGCATGTTAGCAGTGCCCTGGAATTGCATTTCTTGTTCAGTTTCAGATATAAAAATATCCCATTTGGGCTCTCTCACCTCTTCTTTTCAGTGCAGAATAACCAAGATGCTGGGTAGATACTTCTCCAGAAGCCTTCTCAACACTCCTTTCTGAGGGAGGAATCAAGACTGAAACAAAGCCTTGTTCCTCTATGCAAACACTGCAGTGTTTCTGCTATTTTTAAACTAGAGGGAAGAAAAATTTGTCAGTTTATTCCTCAGTACGGAGAAATGTGAGTGTGCTGTACAGAAGCTGTATTTGCTATTGGAAGCCCTGTATTTGTCATAAGGCTCCTCTTCTCATTAAGGTAGGAGCTGCAGCTTATTGGAAAAGGCACTTGATAAAAACACTCCAGACAGGGCTGTCCCCAGATCAAACGATATTTGTCATGAGGGCAGTTGTGCAAAGATTCACAGTAAGGAAAAAAATGCATCAGAAGATAGATTACAAAGTCTCCTTTCAAGGGTAAATAATTGGGCAGAATTGTGCAGTTTGGCTTTATGTAATAATCACTCTCTAGTCTCTATTCTTATTATAAACCAGAGCTCTTTGAGGGGGAAAAGGGGAATTTAATAAGCAGTTTCTGCAGTTCCTGACACAGGAAGGAAACTTTGGCATAGGAGAGCATATACTGTTCCTTACATATTTTCATACACACGTAATTTTTACTGAGGAATATGGTCCTGTGCTGAGTGAGAAATAGATAACCCTAATTGTGTTGAGAAATTATAACATTTAATTTCTGACATGGGATGCTGTATTAGGAGAAAGAAGAGCACCTCAGGCAGACTGGTAGGACAAAGGTGTTCATCAATAAACCAGTGGAACACAACAAAGTGGGATGGTGTTCTGGAATTCCAATTTGGTGTCTGTGCTCCTTGTCCTGGCAATGGCCCTGAACTGAAGGCCTTCTCACAACCCATGAGCAGGAGACAACCACTGTGCAAAGAATTCGAACAGGTCATTGTCACCAGTGGTGGGGGCACCTCAAGATGTGACTGATCTTATCCAAAGAGCCAAGGGGCTCATCCCAGGGGCAGCAGTTTTGCCCTAGAGGCCCCAGAGGAAGGGTGAGTGTCCCATTTGGAGCAGCTGCCCCACGTTCCGAGGGGTGACCTTAGGACAGGCTCCCCTCATGTCCAGATGCAAGGGGGATGTAGGCACTGCACAGAGGCATAGGAACCATCCAGCTCTTGTGTTTGGTACCAATCTGTGCAGCCTCTTTCTGTGTTTGTTTGTTGGATGAGGCTCATTAGGGCTGGTTGAAGGCTGCCAGCTCAGACTGCTGAGCAGGCTCTCAGCTGCTGAAGAGGCTCCGTTCCAGCCGCGCTCCCGCACACCGAGGCTGGATGTTGCTTCCTTTCATGATGGCTTTCTTTGTCTCCTTGATTGTGGACTTGATTTGTACAAGTGCTATAAAAAAACCCTACATTCTTAGTCTCAGCTGGATTCTTGCAGCTGTGGGGAGAGGAAGAGGCAGGGAAGCAAAGACTCCATGTTTTCAAGAGCCAAAAGCTCCTACTCCGTAATTTGTGCTGATTGCTGTCTGATACTTAAGGAAGGAGTTAATTAAGGTTCCAACTCCATTCTCTTCTTTCTACAGTACTGAACAGCTATTTTTATTTGTGACCTACCTGTTTAGTGTCCCATTTGTGCTACAATAAAAGCACACCTCATTGTCTTTCCAGTAGGAAGCCAAGGACTCTTTCTTTTGGTACTCCAAAATAAAGAGGTTTAGCTTTAGAGCTACAATGTCAAGTGCTTGAAGAACAAGGAGCATATGGAGCCCAGCTCTCCAGTCCCCTTAGAGGCAGTAGGTGCATCCACAAACACAGAGCATTACAATGCAGAAGGAAAATTTACATGGACATGTAATTCAGGTGCCTTCCCTCCTCACAGCAGGTTTTCTGGGAAGCAAAAGGATGCCAAAATTTGGCACCAGCTTTGAATTGCAGGGGACATAATTTCCCTGGTGGGAAATTATACCCCTTTTTCTCAGCCTCTCCCTTCTTTCTCTCCTGCACCCCCTCCACAATCTTTTGTAGAGTTTCTAATTTCTGGCTTATTTTCCAGCACTTTTTTTTTTACTTCTGTGCATCCTCCCTCTTCCAGGCCATCACCTGCCCTTATGTCCCACCCCTTATTTGCTGTTACCTTGCATCTCCCTCCCAGGTGCCATTCTCTCCATTCTGTGTTGGATCCAAGCTGCCTTCTCCACTCTCCTCTCTGTCAGGCTGCAGGAAGCACAGGAGAGGCAACTTCATCATCTCAGAGCTGGAGCTCACCACGTGCAGAGCCCCTGAAGGAGAAAAACCACAGGTGAAAGTCATGCTTTGCTCTAAGATGCTCTCTACAGAGTAGGTTCAATCAGCAGAGAGGGACAACCCCTGCAGTAAGCCCAAACATACTTTAACATACTTTACCATAAAAAAAATCAGCTTTAAATCAACCCTAATGAAGAAGATCATCCTAATAAGAACTGGAAGTTTAAACCATGGCTGGTTTGGTTTGGGTTTTCATAGGAAGGATAAAAGAGTTAGACAGGATCCCTCCCAAAATCCCACACACACACCAAATTTTGAATCCTTCAAGAATTCTCAGTGCAACTGTTGTCTCATTTGGTTGGGTTTAATTTTTTTTCTTCTTTTTTTGGTAGGAAGAATCCTGTATTACTCTCTCTTTACTTTGGAAACACTTGAATTATTTTTCTGAGCCTTCTGTAGAAAAACTATCTCAATGGTTACACTTCTTCAGACATGGGTAAATACCAGCAGAAAGCAGAAATTCTGGCCATCCCTGTAACACTGGAAAAGCAGGCAGTGGCTCTGGCTCCTGTATGCCTTGCCACAAGGCACAGTGAAACCCTGATTTCCATGAAAGCATTTGACTACTCACATACAAACAACTTTTTATAAAAATTAAATTGATATCTTTATCTTGCACATTTAGGAAAATGAGAAAAGCCTAGCTCAAAAAGATGGGCCCAAACCTTCTGAACCTCTTTGGAGCAGACAGGTACAATGCTGGTCCCACCTGACTTGGAGGAGAAAAAAGAAACTGTAACTTCTCTGATATTTGGATTTCATTATGTGGCAGCTGGTAGAGTCCTCTGAAATGAGTTTTTCTTAGAAATATAATAAAGTAAAACTGGAACATAAATAGAAACCATGAAAAAATATAAATCTGAAGGCATTGAAAATGCCAATACATTAAATTTTCAATTTAATCAAAGTCATGGGTCATTTAATGCAATATGAAGGAAAAATATCGAGAAATGAAATCATGGCAGTTTCTTATGCTGCAGTTTGTCTAAAAGACTCAAATTGTATTGACTTTCTGTGGCTCTCATCTTGTTCTAAACAAACTGACCCACCTGATCTAAGGCTTGTGGGATACTTGGGTCACTGTGAAAAAAAGCAAACAGTTAATAGAGATGTTTGCCTGTTCTTACAGTGTGTGTGGATCAAAGCAGTGGATGGCTCCCAGGAATAAACTTCCTTTGGCAGAGCCTGAATCTAAACTCCATTAAACTCAATATATTTCTGCTGATTTTGGTATCTGTAGTACTGGCTACAAGTGAATTAAGCTCTGAGCATTGTAACAGCAAATGTTTGACCCCAAGGTTAAGGAATGAGATTCTTGTAAGCATTCATGAAATTCCTGGGATCAGGAATGGGCTTTACTCTTCTGATTCCCCTCACTTTATGCTTCATTGGCAGGTCTTCTGTGCAAAAGTGCTCAAAAACTTGAAATTGTATTTTGATGCTGTGGTAGGAAATAGGGAAAAGCATGAACTTTCTGTAAGACCTAACTGCTGGTCAGGGAAAAAAAGAATAAAGTTGATGGTTCATATGAGTTTAGACTGCTAAACTGGAGCACAGATGCATTTGGATTTTAAATGGGAAGGATGTACAAAAGACAAGTCCTGCCCCATGTGATATTCTTTATATTAATAAAAGAGAAATTTTAGACTTTTTGTGTTGGAAGATATATTGAAGAACATTTAGTTCCAATCCCCTGCCATGGGCAGGGACAACTTCTACTAGACTGGGTTGCTCCAAGCCGCATCCCACTTGACCTTAAACACCTCCGGGGATGGAGCATTCCCAGGTTATGCTTTTTGCTCACTTCCCCCCCAAAGGCAGCATCCAAACCAGCTCCCTGCAGTGTCTGCCTGGGGCAAGCCACCCTTGCCCCCTGCACAGAGGTTCTGTGAGGAGGCAGCTGCCTGCAGAAAGCTTTGCTCCAGCTTATTCTGGTTTGTTTTCCACTTAAATGGGAAAGCCTTGTATCTGTTTGCATCATCTAAAGCCAGACTCAGGGTGCATTTGTTGCTGCCTGCTGCCAGGGTGACTCTGAGGCTGTCCCATCAGCAATCACCCATCCACACTGCTGATCCTTTACCCTGATGGAGAGTAATGCACACTCCTCTCCCATATGCTCAGCTAACTATAGGTTTGCTGTTTCTGAGCAATCAGGGAAAAACAGATGATAGATAACTCCTTTCTGTCTCATTATTTTCCAGGTTTATCTCTCCAAGCCTGGCTGCACACTGTAAGTGGCAAACACAGCTACAGTACTAGTCAGCAGTGGAATGTGATGGTTCTGTCCTACACCATGTAATTTAAAACCTTCTTTCACCCTTGGCAAATCTCTCAATTAAAATCCCAATCACAGCTTTTCTTGGCTCCTGGATATCATAGGCCCAAGGGGAGAAACGTAGTTTTCTACTAAAAACATCAGATGATGCTTCATCTCTGCCCATCTATTAGCCGTGGAGAAAAAATGCATTAAAAGAAATTGATGTTTCTTAGAATGAGGAAATTCAGAGCTTTCAAAGATGTCACTCTATATTTTCAACAGTTCAACAGGATAAAGGAACTGGACATGTAATAATACTTTTCTTGCAAATTGTACCAAGATCCTTTTAAACAGCTAAACAATTACAATTAAAAGACATTATTTTCAGGCCTTTAAGGAAAAAAACAAGGTTATGTAAGAATGAAGTGAAACAGAAATATTCATTCTTTCATATTTTTGAACATTTGGATGTGATTTGTCACTGTGTTTACATTTAAATGCTTTTTGGATCAAGGCACACTGAAGGAATTAGGTTTCACATATATGAAAGTTCAGGTAAAATATTAATTTTGTTCTGTAGCCATTTTTAAGCTTGGGTTTTACCATTCTACATTGTCAGCCACAATTAGACAGGGGTTAGGTGAACATCTGTCAGTAGCACCACAATCAGTATTGGTAATTTTGAGTAGTGACTGAAATTGGAAGATTTGCTGAAAATTGTGAGGTTAAATAACAACAAAAAACAAGTTGTTTTCATCTATCCTATTTCCTTAGGTGTTCACATTTGCACACTTTTCCATGCATCAGTAAGAGCTAGGAAAGAACTTTCTCATGCATTAAAACAGAGAATCTGAGACTGCAGAAAGGACAACAGAATAAATTCTGGGAATTGCAATGTTCTATAAGAGCAATGGTTGGTGAGAGTTGAAATAGCATCACGTTCCTTTGACTGCATAACTTTGATATTTAAATTATCTTGCTGCATTTTCTTCCTCTGAAAACTGAACCTTATGTAATTGAGAAACAATAATCTAATATCATAATAGAGTTTTGTCATGGCCATTATCCAGCACCTCCAGTGGAAATAAATACCTATTATTAGTCCAATCTATCACAAGATCTTGCAGCATTTAGGACATTCCCTTGGGTCATCATTGCACAGACCTCCTATAGTAAATCTTAAATTGTGACAAATAATATCTTTTTCCTATGGATGCTGCCTCTCTTCTATATCTGTTTGTCTTGCAAAAAAAGCAGATTTTTTTTTTTTTATGCAGCAGGGAAAATGGTGGTTAATGAATGATAAAGAAAAAATCATTTACCCTGTTAAAGCCAAGTCTTTGTTTCCTGTTTCAGTGTGGTTTAGACAAGCAGAGACAGGATGATAAATACTTTATGAGCAGGATCCAGCAAACACACAGTGATAGGATGCTACCATGATTAAAGGAAGTGTTTAAACTTAGAGATAGATTCTGAGTCCAGCTGCCACAAGGCAATGCTTTCTCACACTGGAACAGGATTTCCAGAAGCCCTGGATAGCCCTGGCATGTGCACCCTTTTCTTTTCCTCCACCTTCCCCTGACAAGGGGTCTCAGGTGTCCTTCTGAGTCTCCCTAAAGGTCAGCAGCAGCAGCCCCTGAAGTGCTCTCTCTGCCTCAGCTGTGGCCCCAGCTGCAACCTGCCAACAACAAAAGGACTTTTGCCAAAAAGCTCTGTACAAGTCCTTCCCACCAGGAAAATCCCCTACAACCCCAGCTGCATCCAATTCCTCACAGCTAGAGCAGAATTTTAACATCCCTCCCACCCTGCTTCCTTCAAGATCTTCCCACCAGGTCCAGCAAAGACTTTGTGACACCTGGCATAGGGACAGGCTGGCTGCTCCTCCCTGCCCAGCAGGACCCTCCTGCCAGGCACCCTTCAGAGAATTACTGCTAATTGCAGCTAAGAGCTTCCTGCTCAGACTGCTGCCACTGAACAGCCCTCCCTGGGCACTGCAATCCTGGCACTGGCAGCAAACCCACCTCTCCCTCCTGGCACCATCAGCTGACTAAATGGAGTAAGGACACACAAGGCAAACTGTGCATTTAAAGTCTTTGCAAAAGCAGAGCCCTTCCCTGACAAAGATGTGGTGGGAACAGAATTGTGGTATTGGTGAGTAGGAGGATGTTTGCTTTGGAAAATGTGGTGGCCACTCCAATATCAGGATATTAGGAAGAAATTTTTCACTCTGAGCATGGTAAGACACTGAAGCAGGTTTTCCAGAGAAGCTGTGGATGCCACATCCATGGAAGTATTCAAGGCTGGGTTGGATGGGGCTCTGAGCAACCTATGATAGTGGAATATGTCTCTGCCCAAGGCAGTGAGATTGGAACTGGATGATCTTTAAGGTCCTTTCCAATCTGAACCCAGTCTATGTTTCTATGATTTTATAAGCAAAAAATTTCTCCAGGCCAAACAAAACCAACTCCATGCCCAGTCAAACAACAGGATAACTCCCAGTTGCTGAGAAACATGGAGTGAAAAACACTGGACCAGTGGTGAAGATAGTGCATTCCCTTACCCTCAGTGTATTACTGAGGGACTGCTCTGTGTTCCCTCACAGAACAAGAAGTAATTCCTAATGCACTCACACATTATGCAAGAGTGAAGGCAAGTGGCAAACCAGCGGAAGAAAATCCATTTTGTTATGACTCAGTCGGTGGGAGCAGGCTGGGAGTCAGCCAGAGGTTAAGGATGGATTTGCCTCTTTAATCTGTTCAGCCTCAGTGGTGGGGCTGGATCAGGAGCTGTTCACTTCATGCTCTGCAGTGCCTGCCCTACTGCAGGCTCCCCTCCTGCTCCTCCTGACCCACCCAGCACCACCCCCTGAGCACGTTCAGTGGCTCCTAAGGAAAATTAATTTTCCTTTTCCTGCTGGTTTTGACGTTTATTCATGGAGAAGAGGGCCAAGGGGCAAACTCCTTCCTTGCTGCTGGCTCCCACACTTTAGGGCAGCCCAGCAAGGACACAGACCGAGTCCCAGCCATGCAGCAGGCAGGCTCAGCCACCCTGCCTGGGCATGGCTGCATCCCTGCCCTGGGTGTGCTCCTGCCTGGCTCTCCAGGGCTCCCAGGGAAAGCCCAGGCACAGAGGCTGACAACACTGAATGCTAATGGAGCTGCTGCTGCTGAGCAGCCTCCCTGCTCCCTCCCCTTTCCACGCTGCCTCCGAAAGCCCCAACTGCAGAGGGTGAATACACAAAAATCTGAACAATTCTGTGAGCAATTCTGATGTTGTCATAAAGTGCTGAAAGTGTCATGGACTGGTCCAATGCTCTCAGACAGTAATTTTGGTTTAGAAAAAGGTGGTTCTTACATTTTCTTTTCCCACAACATTTATACAACTCGATTTTCTGCAACAGCACCTTAATTCAGCCAATTTAAACATTAACTTCTTGACAGGGTTGAATTGTTTGAAGATGAAATAACATGTAAATTGCATTGTTTTCTTAGAAGACAGTGCAGATCTCAAATGATACTTTTGTTCCAACAGGAAAGGGAAAGTCAATGTTCACTAAAAAGATGAGTAGCCAGTAATAAACCAGCAAAATCTTAGGAGAACACTGCTACTGGTTTTCAATTGTTTTCTCCAGTAAATAAAGTGCACTCCCATCATGGTGTCAGATGCCTGATATGTTCTACCCTTAGGAAAGACACAAGGACAATTAGAGGTACAGTGTCATTATCACGTGTCAAAACAAGCAATCATGGTTTAAAGCAATTCTTTAATAGAATATCAGACATCCAGATATTCTCAGAGCAAAAAAGACAGGAATAAAGAGTGGAAATAAAAGCAAATTAAAACAAAACAAACAAAAAAACCCAACCAACAAAACAAAACAAAACAAAAACAACAACAACAACAAAAAAAACAAAACAAAACAAAACAAAAAAACAAAACAAAAACAAACAAACAAACAAAAAAACAAAAAAACAAAAAAAAAAACCAAAAAAACAACCTAAAACCAGAAAGAGATACTGATATATTTTGAGGGAGGGAAAAAAAGTCCAGAAAAATGCAAAGCAAGCTGAGGATTTTGTATCAGGTCTACATGGCTCATATTTAGTAACTGAGATCTTATTCTCCATTATCACTCTGTAGTGCAGGGAAAGGCTAGATTTTCACTTCAAGCAATTAAATTAATCCTTTTTTTTTTTTTTTTTTAGTGCAATTGTTCTTTGTTTCCTTAACTGCGCAATGTCATTAATTGGTATCAACCCAAATTGCTTTTATCAGCTCATTCATCTGTAAAGGCCACCAGCTTTCAATCCAATTCCTTTTCATTCACTGTCCTGGTGTGGTTATCTTTCAAGAATACACATTAATTTGTGCTCAGCTAATGTTTGGTTTTTGAAATATGTTTGGATGTGTGTGCAGTGTCAATATTTGATGAATTTAATCAGGAAATGCAAAGGTGGATTTACTGCCTGAATCATTAGACTTGGGGATTTTCTATCCATTAGGCATTTGTCCCCACACCACCTTTTAAAAACACTTGGTCACCACACAGAGGTGATATAACATTGATGGGAGGACCATTTTATCTGTTTCAACACTTTAGCTAGGCCTGGTGCTTCAACATCAGCTAAATTTCTTGATCCAAAGACATCAGGGCCATGAATTTTATAATCAGCTATCCTTACCCTCTCTAACCTCCTTATCTCCCAAACACATTGTCCACAGCTAAGGCTTTTTTTATTCTTTAAAACAAGATGTTTTGTGTTTTTTTTTCTTTTAAATCTGGCTTCCATTAGGGTAAAGCTCAGCAGAGCAAAGATAATGCTCAAACTACTTAAAATCTTGGAAGTGGTTTTGTTTAAATTCTTTGAGCCTCATATAGCTCAGCCTGCTTTAAATGTTCATAGTGATTTAAACCTGCTACAGGCTCATGACCCAAACAGACACGTGTGCACTACTCATGCATTGTTCAAGGTCATTGGAAAAATTAATTTATTCTGTGTTTCCACATCATTTGGCTCAAGTCCCTTGTCAAACAATAACCTCAGAGTAAAGTGATTAGAGCAACATGATTAGAAGCATGGTGAATACTGCTTAAAATTCTTGAATCCATTAGTGTTTCACTTTAAAGAGCTCTCTCTTGTAGGTACAATAAAAGAAGCCTGAAATCAGTAAAAGAACTGTGTCACATAAATATCTGCATCTGGTGGAAGAGGTCCTTGCCCACAGTAGATGGGTTGGAACTAAATGATCTCTGATGTCTCTTCCAATCCAAACCATTCTGTAATTCTGTAATTCTGTGATTCTACGACTTGAAAATCCTTCATGTATACAAGAAAAAAGAAAGGGAAAAAAAGGGGGGGAAAGGTATAAGATCATAGCATTCAGCTTTGAAACTTCTCTTTTCAAAAAATATAGTTTTGAGCTCAAAATTTCCTTCTATATCTTGTAGGAAAATCTATAGGGAAACTGCCAGAACTTTGCCAGAACTCTGGGATGACCCTGTTTGAGCAGGGAAATTGGAACACATTCACTGTGTTCCCTTCCAGCACATTCCATACTCCCTTCCATACTCATTCTGTGATTCTGTGATACAGGGAAATTGTAGTCAGAATTTAAATTCTCAGGATTCCTTTCAATTCCTTTTGTTCCTTTAAGAAAACCTTGGCCTTCGTGTTAAAATCCAGAACAGGGAATTTGAATCTGAATAGAATTTGCTGAAAGATGACAGAAACAGCAGGAATTCTGAAACAGTAGGGTTTAATGAGAGGGTTTGCTGGGAGACTCCAAATCCTGCAGATGATTGGTGTGTAACAGAAGGCATGTTCAGAAAATAAACTTTCATGTAATTTTATCATTTGTTCTGGTTATCTAAACAATGGAGCTTTTCTTAGCAGCTCATATGAGCTCTATGGATTTGTATCTTGCACCTCCAAAATATCAAAAAGCCATCAGATTTGAAGCCAAAGAGCAAATGTAAATATATCAGATGTAAATATTTCAGATGCAACTATTTCAGTCTATAACAATTTCAGGGCATCACATGCCATGGGCTAAGAGCATTTGTGAGTGGAGGTCAAATTGAATGGCAGCTGCAGTTCTTGCAAGACATCCCCATTCTTCGAGCTTTCAGTCCGGGATGGGACTGACCTTGTTCTTGTTTTGAAGAATGCACGCTGGCTCACTGCTGCTATGCAGATGATGGCTGAATGAAGGAGGAGGAATAAGTAAAAAAATAGAACAGAGCATGGAAAAATAGAAATATGCAGTTATTCTGTCCTTGCTTTCCTCCTACATGCAAAAAGCAGCAGGGGAGCAGTAACAAAACATCTTTTTCTTCTTGAAGAAATAGCAAAAAAAGCTGTGCAGCTGTTCCCAAGCTAAGGGGTGGCCCAGTCTCTGAATAAATCTTGATAAGTCAAAGAATTCCTTCTTCAAAGTTACATGCACAACACTTTTTTATTTCAGTTTTCATTTTGTCCCTGAAGCCTCAGGATCCTGACTTGTTTTGAGGGTGTTTTTCTTGGTGATCCCTTTTCCTACAGAGTGGAACAGTCTGAGTGCATCCCTCCAGCTAAGCAGAACTCACCCACAAGACCCCTCTGTACTGAGTCCCAGAGCATGGCAGCATTGACAGCTGAGGTGGTTCTTGGGCCTTGGCACTATTTAATTTATTAATGCAGGCATAGCTGCAGATGCCATCAGCTGCAGCCAGCAGCTCAGGCTGGCTGTGACACCTTGGCTGCTGCAAGGTGTGATGCTCCCTCCCACACGCTGCTGTCACCCCTGGGCCTGGTGGCCCTCGTGTGCTCAGCCACTCCAACCTCTCTGCCAGCAGCAGGAGCCCTCCTGGACTCCTCAGCCTGCCAACTCCCACGGGCAGAAAGCTGTTTTATAAACTGCAAATCAGCAGTGGGGATTGCAGTCACAGTTTATCTGTGCTGCCTTGAATGTGTCACTCGCCGGGCTCCAGCAAGGGAACAGCTCACATGGCTCAGGGAAAGTCAGCCAAGCTTTCCCTGGAGGTGTTTAAGGGTTGGGTGGGCCCTGGGCAAACTGGGCTGGTGGGAGATGTCCCTGCCCTTGGCAGGGGAGTTGGAGCTGGATGTTCGTAAAGTCCCTTCCAACCCAAACCATTCCATGACTCTGTGGACCTGCCTGTTTCATACCAACAAAGACAGGACAAGCTCCTCTTTTCCTCCCTCACTCCTTCTCCCTGGAACTCTTGAAAACTCTTTTAAACATTATTTAAGTGGAAAATAACTTAAATAATTCAGAGAGGCAATTCCTTGCCTCTTGTGATATCTCAGGGGCGAACTGCAGCCTCTCCCACCTGGGGAAAGGTCTCTTGGCAGGATGGGACACCTCCATGGCAGCAGGGCATGGCTCTGCTCTGCCCCTCCAGATCCTCAGCAGAGACACTCAAACAAGCCACAGACCCAGCCAGGCTCTGGAGAGCTTGCTTTTCATTTTTCCTCTGTTAGGGTGACGGGAGAAAAGAACAATTACAGCATTTTTAGTCCAGCTGACAAATTACATGTTAGCTCAATTTAGCCTAAGCACAATTTCCCAATCAAAGTCAAACCAAAACAGCCAAACAGGCTTGTGTTTTCTAAAATTCATTAATCCTGTTTGTCTGTTTCACCTCTATAGATTACCTCATGTCCTCAACCAAAGAAAAGAACATGAGTTTTAGTTTTGTTTTCTGGTTGTATTGAGGGCTTTTTTCCCTCTTCAAAGATGTCTACATTGCAAGGTTACAAATATTTAATTACAGAATGGAAATTCCAGTGACTGACCAAATGCAATTAAGCTATCCAGCTCATTTAAAAACTGGATGTGAATTTAAATAAGACTCAGCTTTGTGGAAGCTGCCTCCCTCTGATGGACATTTTTGGTTTGGATAAAAAAAAAAAAAAAAAAAAGAGACTAATTTCTTACTAATTTCCTTTTAATTTCTTTCACTCATCTCTGCTATTAATACAGATATCTAGTCACTGTCATTGACAAATGGCAGGGACGTTGTTTTGTTTGTTTTGTTTTGTTTTTTGTTTTTTTCCTAAAGGTGAAGAATGCCAAAAAATGCAACAGAAAATGAAGGAAGAAGAAATGTGGAATTTTAGAAATGTTTTGCTCCAAATCTGGTGTTCATTCCCAAGGGAGCAAAATCGAGAATAACCATCTGTGTGAATGGGGAGAAGCCTCGAGGTAATCATTATATGATACCACATGGAAAAGTGTCTTTGAAGTCCCAGATTGTTCCAGTTTTTAGAAGCTCAAGGCAAGAAAACAGGTCCATGGGATCCCACACCTGGAGCTCTGCTGGAGGTGAAAATTGTATCCATAATTTAAAAGAATTAATCTCAAAGAAAACTTCAGGTTTTCTCTACAAAGACATATGTAGCGAAGGCTGTTTTAGTTCTAATAATCATGTGTAGGCAATTCCTATTATTCTACCCACACATTTGTCAGATGAGGTGACAAACTGTCCTAGATTTAGATGCCCAGAATTATTTCTGACTGTTTTTCATTTATGTATTATTTTATATATTTTTAATGTAGTGCATTTTTTTTTCCTGTGAAACACTTCAAGGATTAAGAGCTCCCCTTCTCCCACACAGTAGGAAATTCTGTCTCATAGAGTTTGAATTATTCCACCCTATTTTCTCAAATTATGGGTCTCTTGAAAACTGTTTGATGGGAGAAAATAAGACAGGGCTAGCCTGCACCTCAGTTTTCCACTTCTGGAGGAAGTCCTTGTTCAGTTTTCAGGTAGAAGGTAGAGGAAGTAGAATTTAAAAAATGCAAAACAAATTACCTCTTGACTTTTGAACATCTTAACCATATAGCTGTGAGTAGACTTGTTCATTTTGATGTTTTGTTGACCAACAGACAGCAATGTCAAGTTCTTGATGCTCACTGATATTCATCAAACCAATTGTCTGAGGGCAGGAACTGGATCCATATTGCTCTTGGGAAGATAACCTGGTGAACCTGCCTGGCAAACAGGGTGATTTCTTCTAAATTTAAGTGTCTCCCTTGGTGAAGGGAGGTTTTTTTGAATGTAACTTTCCATGGAATTGCAGAATGGCTTGAGTTGGAAAGGATCTTAAAGACATCTTGTTCCAAACCCCCTGCCACAGGCAGAGACACCTTCCACTAGACCAGATTGCTCAAAGAAATTCCCATCCAGCCTGGCCTTGGACATTTCCAGGGACGGGATTTTGAACTGAAGTACCTGCCTCTATCCACATGCTATTAAATTATATCTGCATCTTTCTAAACTCATTGATTGACTGTAAATGCTATTTAAAAATACCCCAAGATACTGGAGAACACTTGAGTGTCCATCTGTGCCTCACCCGTCCTCTCCTCTCAGCCCAGTTCCTCACAGGCAACACCTGCAGACATGGAAGCACCAAGTAAATCACCGGGACTGCCAGGTTTTCCCAGATCTCAGAGAAGATAAATGATCCTGGGTAGTTCTTGTAGCACATAATGCTTTTCATCCGCAAAGCATGCAGCTAATATTCATTCAAAACCAGAGAGATTTATGCAATAAAATTCTGCTTATAGACACTTTCAAAATCACAATAGAAAAGATTGTTAGACAAAAGCCAATGAGGCATTGGCTCAGCCATTACACACCTTGTAGATGTTTCCTAAATACATAACTGCTGCATTGTTGAGGAAATTAAAGTTCCAACTGTTGTGAGATCCTATATTTTAGGGAATAGTAATTTTGCACTTGCCCTTGGAGTTATTAATTTTAGATACGCAGTGCCCTTTCAGTGTCTGTGCACCCACATTTAAAACCAAACATTTTCAGTGTATCTGCAATGTCTCTGACATCCTTTAGATGTTCATTTTAGGATGAAATGAACTAAAGGCCAGACTTCTCTTCACTGAGGGACAGAGGTGGGCTAGTCAAAGGCAGGCAACATTGGAGACAACCAGTTTTGTCAGATAGACGCTCCTTGAAGTACAACTGTTAAAACCCAATGCTGTGCTATAAGTAATCAAGAACACTTTGTCCAAAATAAATACATATTTTCCTTTTTTTTTTTTTTTTAGGGTTTTTAGGGGTTTTTTAATCTTTAAATATTTTATTGGGGATTTTTTACACTATAGTTAAGATATCTGGAAGACTTTGCCTCTATTAGTAAATCAGTTGTGACTGGGGTATGCGTCCTGGTTTGAAAGCAAAACCAGTGAGAGACTCCAAGTCAGGAATACAATTTAATAGGAGAGAGAAGGGAAAACAAACAAACAAACAAACAAACAAACCTCAAAAAACCCCACGAAAAACAATAGCACAAACCCCACTGACAGAGTCAGAATACAACCTGACACCCTGTTAGTTAGGGTGGTGGGAGCAGTCCAGATAAAGTGGTCTTATTGAAGCAGTAATCCTGTAGAAAGGTCTGATAGCTCTTGTCCTCTGGGAATCCAGAGGGTAAGGCTTCCTGTGCTGTCCCAAATCCCAGATTATATCCAGGTGGGAATGCCTGGCTCCTCCCCCTGGGTGGAGCATCTCACAATGGGCTGATCTCATTCCATGAGTCCTGCAGGGGGTCCTTGATTGCCCATTAAACAGAGAGAGCTCCCCAGGGAATTACCTGTGAGCCATGGGCAAGGCCTTGGTGGCCCATTAACAGGAGATAGTCCAGAGGGAGGGGCAAGGGAAACACTGCCCCACCTGGTTCCAACCGTTTGTAAAGATGGTGATAGAATACATACTTTGGGCACATTGTACATTGTAACCTAGGACAATGGGACCAAGTCCTACCCACACTCCTTGGTGCAATGTCCATGCCAAGCATGGTCCTGGTAAGCAGAACTCTCCCAGACACTGCACAGGCCTGGAGCAGGGAGCAGCATCAGCCAGGGACTGTTCCCAGTCAGTAATGGGGTCTGGGGATGTGGGGATGTGGAGATGGAGGTGATTCATCCTCTTTGACCTCAGCACTAAGATCCTTGGCTAATTTTATTAGATAGTATCATCGTGGGTATTTCATCCCAAAGTGTTGGAAAGTGTTGCTGGATACTTCAGAAGGAAAAAGCCCAAATGGTTTTGACATAATAGGGGAATTTGGCATTTG
Source organism: Cisticola juncidis (assembly GCA_013400215.1). Taxonomy (NCBI): domain Eukaryota; kingdom Metazoa; phylum Chordata; class Aves; order Passeriformes; family Cisticolidae; genus Cisticola; species Cisticola juncidis. The sequence continues at coordinate 213,826 of VXBR01006748.1, forward strand.
CTCAAGTTAAGGTATGGGAGAAGTGACATAGGATTATGATGCCTCACAAGGCCACAGTTTTCTTTCTTGGTTGGACAAAGGTCCTTCTTTTCCACTCCCTTGCATAATGCAATGAAAAGCATGGAACAGGTTTGTATGCTTGGGGAGAGTCATCTGTCAAATGTTCCCGAGGTGGAAATATTGATTTTACTTTGGAGGCATGATGAAATGAGAAGGTTGGAGGTGGGCTGAATTGTTTGATGCACTGTCACTCACAATTCCTTCACCTGACATCCAGTGTTACAGAAAACAGAAAATGCATGTTCACCTTTATTAGTCAATATAGAATTGAAAAACCTATGTGAATAAATATGAGTTGCTGTGGGCTCTTTACTGATTTAGTATCTTCCATGTTTTTGAGCTCATCACCTCGCAAATTTATGAGAAATGAGAAAGCTGTAAGATTTAGAGTTTAACACATAGTTTTTGACTGCTCTGATGACCTCGTTTCCTGCCACCTCCCTGTGATTTCAATTCGAACCTTAGTGAGCACTTAGACAAAAAATCCACTTGGATGGAGTCTGCAAATAATTTTGCATACCTCTCTGTGTTTTTTCATATTTGCATGATTCCACCAATTTCAATGAGTGCTCACACAGCTTTAGAAACTTAGGCACAAATTAATTAGGACCAGAGCTCAGCTCATGAAGTGCTGAAATGACTTATGAAAGTTGATGGCACCGTGATGCAGTTTCACAGAGCAAGATGAAGAACTCAGAAGGATGGATGAATGTCTAGACTGGTACCACACAGTGTAGCTTGATTTAATTCAGCACCCAGACCTGTCTGCTGAAAGACAGCTCAGTTAACAGCAGCCTGGTGAAAGAGGAACAGCAGTATCCTGTAGCATCAGCAAGATTCAAAGAGCATGAAAAACAAGCACAGGGGCTTTTCTTGAATTGTTAATGAATTATGGAAATCATGGTGTTACAGAAGGAGCAGAGATAAAGTGGATCATTCTCACAACCAAAGAGAGGAGAAAAAGCTGAAGAATGTGCATTTATCAAAGGGTTGATTCTGCTGCTGAGAACATTTTACCAATGAAAAAATTAAATGCCATGAATTATGGAGACTGTTTAATGTATGTGACTGCTCTGAATAGAAGAAGGTACAAAGGCATGTCAAAAGAGTGGGAAAATTAGCAGCTGAATCTGGCAGCTAGAGAGGAAAGGAGGCCATGTGAGAGTCATCATGACAGCACAAACCAGCAAACACTCAGGGAAGGCTGAGACATGGTTTGATGAAGTAGGAGAAGACTCTATGTATACGTGGTGAAAAAGCCTCTCAGAGCAATGAACAGAGAAATTGTGCTCTGAAGAGAGAGGGAGGTGTGGGAGAAGTCTATCAGAAATCTGTAAGTTTGCAAAAAATAGGGCTAAGACAGAGCTCATTGGAGATGGCTGAAATTAAAAAAATTAGAATGATTTGTGGGCTTTGTTCTTGCAATGGTTTTGATGCCAGAACACTATATTGTTTTATATTTTCCATAAAAAATATGTTTTAGCACAAATTCTAATACCACCAGATGTTTGCCTCCAAGTTAAGTCTTCTGCTTGAGAAATAATGTTATGCTTCCTCACAGAAGTAATAATGTGTCTGATTTAAATCCTTCTCTCCTTTGTAGGTAGAGTTTTGTTTAGGCTTCAACCCCGTGATCTTCCACAATGTTCCTTCATGCACGGGTTACATCCCCAAGGAATTGTAAGAAAGCCAAGTAGCTGAGCCTGGGAAGAGGAACATGAGGCTACTGACCCATTATTCCCATGGGACACCATAAAAGTAAAATCACTGAGTTCCAGGGCATTTGGGTTCTCATCTTTGTAGATTGATCTTTAAAAGAAACCTTTTATGGGAAAAATAGCTTTAATCAGCAATCCAGTCTCAGTGAAAAAAAACGTTCAGTGTAAATTCCACAGATATTTCTGGGAAAGAGATCTGGCAAGGTAAGAAATATCAAGACCCAGGTGGTTTGAAAAGGGAGGATGTTGGAGTCTACCACAGTGGCCAGGTGATGTGATTGATCAGTGAGATGGGAGATGATGGAACCAGAGGCAGGGGGTAAGCAGGATGGGGAGGAGAATGAAGAGGAGGAGGGAAAAAACTCAGCATTTCATGTAGTGGAGTGGGTTCAGAAGAGAGGGTACAGGGCAAAGAGCTCTGAGCCAACAATTGTAACTTGAACATGGTACAAAGAGCAAAAGATTTTTGCTTCCTTCACTTTCAGAAGCCAGATGATCCCATGTCTCCAAGGCACCTAATTAGAATTAAAAGGAAAACTTTGGGGGAGAAAAAAGAACAAAAGGGAACATAAAACAACAACAACAACAAACCACATAAATTCCATTAATGGATAAACAAAGCTATATCCTCCTATATCCACAGATCTATTAATGTAAGCATTTTAATTTGATTTTATGCTTTGGTCATAACTTCTCAGTGTGGCATGAAAGTAATTTAAATAAAGGGGTCTGCAGAGGCATCGAATTCCATTCTCCCAGCTGTGTTGTGAAGCTGAAAGATGGCTACATCCACAGACCAAGCACAGAAGTTTGCTAGACATTTATTACTTATCTGTATTTTTAAAAAAAGTGCCTTTTTCTTACCCTCACAGAGAAAGGTCTTTGTGTCTATGTCTGTCAGTGGGATTCCTTTGAACCTAAACCCTTATTTTATAGAACCATTTTTATTCATAATTGTAGCTATGGGGCCTGATCCTATTTTCACACTAGAAAATGCAGTCGATTTCAATCCAGCCAGTCGTGGTCAGACTTCTGCAAATGAGATTAGAATTGAGCCTATGTCAAACACAGTAGAGCCAGAAAAAGATTTATTTCTCTCATTGAACTCTTCAGGTGAGGATTTGTCCAATTAAAATATATTATCTATTATACATTGGACAGCATGACCAAACGAAACTAACACTCAAAATTGGATGTTTGGAAGGGACAGGCTCCTGTTTTTCTTCTTCAACATAACATTACTTGAGTGCTTTTGTTGATCTGGGAACTTTTTTAAGAGACAAAGACACAATTTTGCAAAGATCAGGAAGGCCTGCCCCAACACCTTTGGCAAAAGGCCTGGTCTGTGTTCCGAAGAAATGAGTGGGTGTTACTCTTCAGGGTGCTCTGAATTTGGAGCTTCTCACCCTTTTGTGGTCATTGATGAATGGGCTAGAAAATTTATTTCATTCCCATGCCTTCAGATCTGTGTTCATGCAGTGAGCAGGGGCTGGTTTTTACTTCTGGTTTGGGTAACTGATCTGCCAAAACTTGGCCCAACCCCACTGAACAGTAATCAAATAATCACCTTTCTCTAGCACTAATGAGCCAGGAGATGTAGTCAAAACAACCAGCCTCACCTGCAGGAGTACATATAGTACATATCCCCATCTTACCAAAAACCCAAAACTTACCACAACAACTCTTGCAAACTTCCAGTGCCACCCCCAAAATGTTGTTGGGTGAAACAATTTGGGATGTGGTGTTCAATGACTGTGTCTGTGTCTGCCAGCAGCTTCCACAGAGGGTTCCCTGGAGCCACACTCCCATTGCCAGGTCCCACTGCCATTCCAGCCATGAGGGAGGTGGCTCCTGTTCATCCCACCATTCGTGGGACAGTAATGCCTGGACAATCACAGTGTCTGAAGTATCAAGTGTCAATAGGTACCTAGATGTCCAGAGAAATCCAGGAGACACTATTAGTTTCAAGATATTGTAGACGTCCAAATATCTTTGAGAGTTTGAGAGAGAGGTTTTTTTCATTCTTCATTTAGTCCATGTTGACCTTTATTACTTTCCCTTGGCTTTTCCTCTGTTCCCTCTGTTTCTTGAGATCTCTGCGGTGCTTGAAGTATTTGATCCTGTCTCTCAAGAGACACAAAAGTGCTGATCCTATGCTGCTCTTCTGTCTTTTGCAGGTCCCTTCTGCTTCCACCAAAGTCTCTTAAAATAAAACTCCTTTTCATTACACTTTGGTATTCATTTTTGGATATGGTATTAGGATAGTGGCAGTATTTACCAAAACTATAAAAAGAACGTGAAAAGATGATGTGATGAAGGAAGAAAATAAACAAGAACACAATATTCCTTAAACTAGACCCTTTTAAACTTAGATATTACATTCTAAAGGTGCCAGCAGTGCAGATAAAAAGAAATATGAACCACAACCCCGTTCAAAGGACTGCTCTGTAATTAGGATTTTTTCTCTTGGCAGACTCACTGAATAACTGTTGAAAGAACCACTGATGGCATTGGGAGCACGGGTCCAGAGCCCCTGCCACCACAGCACCATGGTCATCCTGAGACCCTACTGCAGGGCCCTCAGGTCACATCTTGCACTGATGCCCACTCTGAAAGGCAGATTTTGGTGTGAAATCTGTCATTCTTTTGTGGATCTAAGAATAGTTAAAGAGGTCACTGAACCTCGAGCTCTCCGCTACCTATTCTAGCTGAGAAATGATAAGTGATCATTAAAGCAGTCCGGAATCCATGCCAGTGCAAAGTGAAAGAGGTTTCATAAAGAAAACCTCTCCGTCTTTTCAGTCCCTGTCTCACTCAAGTCAATTAAGAACCATTTTTCAGCAGAGGGTAGGAAACAGCTCTGGAGGCTGAAGGGGGTGAGTGATGACAGTCACCTCATTTACTGCTCACACAGAGGCATCTGAGAGAAGAGCTCAGGAAGTGAAATTACTGCTGTCAGCTGCCCCTTATGGAGCAGTTTCATGACAGTTAGCTTCTGCACAGGGAAATATTGATTATTTATATTTACTGCAGCTTCAATAAGATTAATGCAGCATTTTAGGCTGTGCACAGTGACTTCCAGATATGGAGGAGGTCAGGAAATGCTGTTGGTTAGAAATATAAATGGACATTACCTGTGTTTAAATAGGATACATTACAGTATTAGTAGGCATTCATTATTAGTCATATGGCATTTTTAAACACTATTTACATGGCTTTAGACAGTTTACATTCACAATTACATGTTTACCTGAGCAGGCAGTTAATGCACTGGGAAGAAATCTTAGCTAGCATAACTGTGTTTAGAGACAGATTTTGGGAGCTTTCAGGATACCTGGGAATAGGAGCCTCAACCCAATCACAAGCTCAGTACCAGGGAATGGCAACTCAGCATAGAAACCTTCTTAGTATATCAGATAGTACTCAAGCTTTTGAGTCTCTGTACAAGTGTCAGTTGAGTTCTGTACTATTTATATGAATTTATATTTTAATTCATATAAAGTAAGTAAATGCAGACATTGGTTTTATAAACAGTTTAAACAAGTGCATCTCATTCAAGCTGACTTTTTGATCAGCATGGGAAAGGGCCCAAGCCATTACTTATTTTTTAATATTATTACTTCCCAGGTTTTCTCATCCTCTTTATTTCTTAATTAGCAGCAGCTCTTCCTTGACATTTTATCAAGCAGTTTTCATACTGTTTTATTAGATGTTATGCAGCTCAAATATTGAAGTATACTAAATGAAAATGTTAAAATGATAGGCTTGATACACTGCAGATGTATCACAAAATTCATGTGTACCAAGTAGTTAAGTGCATTAAAAAAACAGAGAGCTAAAGCACAAAACTAGTCAGCTCTTCTCTGTCAGTGAGAAAGAGGGTTTCAAAAATACTTTATGTGGAAGCCTGTCTTGGGGCTGGTTGATGGGAGACCACGTGGTCCTCCCTGGGCTGAATGTGCATCCTGCTTTCATTGCTCAGGAGAGGAACAGTGCAGGTCTCCATTAATCATAATAAGGATTGCAATAAATCATAACAAGGATTCTGTCCCAACCAAGCAATGGAGCAAACTCTGAATCTGGAGCTGAATGCAGAGACAAGTTAATTCATCAATGAATTGTCAACAAAGGATGTGCCTTAATTACTGGTAGACCACCATGTTAGAGCCCTGGAACATGTCTAGGTACTAATACAAAGAGCAAACAAGGTGTCAGCATGGAATGATGTGCTAATCTCCCATCCTGAGGTGATGCTGGATGCAAACACCAATTCTGCCTAAACTGGAGGCACCTCAGAGCTATCAAGCTCTCCTTGATGAGCTTGCCCCAAGTATAACATAGGGGGAACAGAAAAACCCTTCTCTGCCTTCTGTACTGAAAGCTTTAGGATTTCAGGATACTGAGGAAATGGCATTTTTTAATTTGCCTTTGTGGATGATGGGGAGAACATGCAGTTTCCTGCACTCAGACAAGGTGATCTGTACAATTTTGTGGTCAGGCCTCTTGTGGGATATTAAGACAAATATAGCTGCCAGTTGATGATTTTAATATGTGGCAGAGCTGTCCAGATCACCTTTATAAATAATGGGGAAAGGATGAGATGTGTCCAAACTGAAATGTATTTTATTCTAAGACAGATGTTAAATGTTTTCTTTAAAGTCCAGAGCAGGCCACAAAGATGATCAGGGAGTGGAACCATCTCTCCTACAAAGGCTGAGTTTGGCTTGTTCAGCCAGAAAAGAAGGCTCTGGGGACATTTTACTGCCTTCCAGTTCTCAAAGGCAGAATGAGAAAAAGAGCAAGAGAAATTTTCTACACAGGTAAAGAGTGACAGGAACAAGGGGAAATGGCATTAAACTAAAAGTGGAATGATTTAGATTAGATATTAGAAAGAAATTATTTACTCAGAGCATGGTGAGGCACAGGTTTTCCAGAGAAGCTGTGGCTGCCCCTGGATCCCTGGAAATGTCCAAGGCCAGGCTGGACGGGGCTCTGAGTGACCTGGTCCAGTGGAAGGTGTCCTGCCCATGGCAGAGGTTGGAATGAAATGATATTTAAGACCCCTCCTAACTCAAACCATTCCATGAGTCTGTGACAATTTTTCTTCAAATGAGTCTCCTTGACCTGTGATACTGAATAAAGTTTTACAATTTATCCCAAGACAAAAAACCCATGAATTTGAGCATGTTAAGTGCCTGACCTGTCACAGACACCAGCTAGTACTAGTTTCTGATCACATTTAAGAATGTTTATTTATGAAAAAGTAAGAAGTAATCAGTCAAATACATTCTATGCTTTCTTGCCAAGATCTTCACCTCTAACTAAGTGCCATCCTCAGCAGTGTATTGTCAATGTCATTTATTTCTTTGTTTAATTCCTGTGCCAGAAACTTCTCTATCACTTCAGATTTTCATCCTCAAACATATTCAAGCAATCTGTCTTTTCCTATCAATTTCTGCCATAGTTATTTCCCTCTTTTGGATATTAAAGCCTGATAGCTCAAGCAAAGAAATTATTGCTCTTTTCCTAACTTGGCAGCTTTTATTTGTAGCTCCCAGTATTTTCCTTTCAAACTTGTTTCCTCCAAAACTTTCTTCCTTCTTACTGCACTTCTTATTTTATTTTTGGTGTCCGTGAGCTTTTTCTTTCTAAGGTGACCTGCAAAGGATTTTTTTTTTTTTTTTAATTGGAGTTACACTTTTTCTCTTTCTGGAGTACAAAGATATTCTTTTTATTGTTTGTTTATTCGTAGCAATTATTTTTTCTTGGCTATTTCAGGAATGTCAGTGCTGGCCTTTTCTGATTTTTCTGGATGCTACTTTGAATCTTCCCAAGGACATTTATTATTAGCTCTTCCATTGCAGCTGACTGGATATGGGTGTTGAAAGTTTAATCT
>VXBR01006748.1:221674-234167 GCA_013400215.1 Cisticola juncidis
GCAAAGTACACGGTGGGTTTTGGCCCCTGTGCTCTCAGGAGCAGCAGCTGACTTTTGTGTGACCTTGAAAACTGAGCACACAGTTTATGCCTGGACCTACAGGGGCCACATGCAATCTGCCACACTAGAAATCTGCAAAACGTGGCCAAGCAGTGACTTCTGCCAGCCCTGAGCTGGAAAGTACCCGTGCCACCACAACAAAGAACCAACTAAGAGAAAAACTCCTCACATCCCTGTCGTTTACATTTTCCACTGCTGATTTTAAAACATTTTTGTGTGATTATCAGCTTTATGTTTATTAGCTCATCTTGCTCCCCAGGTTCATTTTTTGACTAGTGGATTCCTTCTCTCTCTTTTTGCAGTTTGTTTTTTACACTGTGTAGACCAAGATAATTTACTCCTCTCTTAACAGCAAAACCTTTTTCCTCTGATCTTCCTTGTAGGCTTTAGCAATTTCTCTTCCTTGGTGATGCACAGCCTGGAGAGTATTAGATATAAGTCCTCTACAGGGCCGTTCTGCAGGGCCATTAATAAGAAATCCCTCAAAATGGATACTAATACTTAACAGGTAGGAAACTGGACATCAGGAAATTCATAGAACTATTTCACTCCATGAAATGACCACCCTCAAATTTTGCTATTATGACTTTCATCATAAAACTATGTGGGTTAAAAAAGACCCATAAGATCATTGAGTCCAACCACCGAGTCTGGCTGTTGCCATTTGTTGGAATTAAGAGCAATCCTGTGTTAAAATAAAGGGATCTGTGGTTTGAACACCAGTGAAGAGAAGTAGCTCCAGAGAATTGTGTCCTCTCCTGCTGTGGGCAACAAGCTCAATGACAGAGATAAATGTGTGTTGGCAGCGTTACTGGATCCATATTTTAAGCAAAAATTGAAGCTCACTTCTACAAAATGCTGACATGGCTATTTAGAAAGATGAACCATTAAGTGTGGGATCCATCCTCCCTCCCTTATCTGCTGAAATACCAACTTGGTGAGTGCTCCGCAAGCTGGTATTTCACCCAGCAGCAGAAAGGGACGTCTGATGAAGTTAGGAAAGTTGTCTGAGAGGAAAAAATACCCTAAAATGAATCTCAGCCCTGTGTCAGTGTTTTAGGTGTTCTATGGCATCTCACATACCACCAGACACTTCTGTCTGAGAAATCAGATGATCTCCCTGAGCCCCTAATGTAAACTGTTGGATGTATTTGTCTTTGGTTCAAGCTGAATCCCACCTTCATATTTGGTCAGCTGAATGCCCCCATGTCTCTGTCCTTGCAAGGAAAGGCTGTGGGCTGGCCTGAAGGTTGGAAGCAGGACAGGAAATGAAGACTTCTGTGCTGGCCCCTTGGAGGGCATAGACACAGTCCCCAGACTGAAATATTGTCATTTATTATTTCTTGGTTGCTTGGTCCTAACTGAAAGGAACAGGTCATTTGTTTCTATTCAGCTCAGGAAATTATATTTGTGAACAAGACTCTGGTCACTTTAACCCTATCCATTTCAAGAACATGTTGATTAGAAAATAACTTATTTTGTATAATAATTTATTTCTATTTTCCTTAGAGGTCCATCTATCCATTAGGAGCAATTTCCAGATTTGTCCTACATTTCCAGAAAATCCTGTTTGACTTGAAGTAGGTGGTTGGCTGCTAAGTGATGGCCACTTGTAGATGTCAGCACCTTCAGTCAGATTTCTGAGTAATCAACTGTTCTGAAAATCAGACACATTTTGCCTGATGGAGAAATTCCTACTTCCTGTGCATGAAAAGCAATATCAGGATGTCCTTGCAGTTCATGTTTCCTGTGTTTTTATCCCTATACCCACCATTTTCATGGAGGAGTTGGCCACATTTCTCATGAGCTAGCTGTTCAATTCCTTATACTGGTAATGCTGATATATGAATTATTTGGAAATGTCAAACTTATTTGACTGTTTAATATCACATTTGGAAAAACCCAGAAAAAGTCTGGGGATTAATCTAAAGAAGTATCTCAATTAAACCTCTGTGTTGAATTAGAGTGGATTGGAGCTGTAGGGCTGATACAGCCACACTTTTCCAACATTTCCCAAAGCCAGTGTCCTTTTTGTGCTGCCTGCTGGGTGATTCTTCAGAGTTATGTATTACCTTCAGCTCTATTTAATTTGTTCCCATACGAGGGGTGTCTGACAACGACAAAGAAGTGTGCTCTTAAAAGTATAGCCATTACAGTATCTTCTTTTATTGTCTGGTTGTTACACTGTGTTCTGTTACATCCCATGAAAAATAGAATGTCTCTTCTCTGATTAGACAGAGAGGAGAGATGGGCACTGCATTTTGTCAGAATTTACAGCAAGTGATAGGGTAAATGAATAAAATATTCCAAGCTGGTGTTTACCTTGTTTCTTCCTTTGCTGACTATTGAGATCTCTTCATATGCTTTCCTTTTATATAACAACCTTAGCCAGAAGCACATTTTTGGTTTTTTTTTTCCTGATCTTCATCTTTTTTTTGTGGATGCTGGAGCTTATGAGAGTGATTCCAGGTCTTGCAGCAGATGGCAGTTTTCTGAGAGGGCTGGCAGGAGGATTTTTCTTGCACTACCAAAAATCAGGCATTGAAATAAAAGGCATAAAACTGATGGTTGGTGTTGACCCCTAAAATCTTCTAAAATCAGCACTAAGGATTGTTTGCTCTTTTGCTCTGTTCATGTGTGTGGAAGTGAAGAAGTTCTGTGATGGATAAACCCAAATCAAAAACCAGAACTGCAGATTTTTCTCTTCAGAAGTTTGGCCTTCAGTGCATGTATTTGTCTCCTGTTTCCCTGCAGGATGTGGAGACCTTTCACATGAAAGCTGCAGTAGGAAAAGCAACCTATGAGTGAAGAATTCCCATCTATTATTTAGCATCTATTACTAGCTCTACAAAAATCTATCACATGGAAAGAGTATCATAGTCTACATCTCTAAAGGAGGGTGATGGTTTTGAGGGGCCTGATTTTCAAAGTAATTAAGTTTCCAAAAAAGAAAGAAAATCCTCTTAAAGCCATTGTTGACAATTCACAGTTGAGATGTGTGTCTTCCTTTCCTTGTGATGTGTTGGGGTTTTTTCTTGCAGGTCTGAAAATCAGAGACTACTTTGGAAGTTTGGGATATTTAGGACAGAAGGGATTCCATTCATGCAAAGCAAAGAAAAATGAAACACTCCTCTATAAATGAGCCATAATCCATCTCCCATGCCCAATTAAGAAGTCAATACATCTCTTGCCTGACTTATGTCTCCATTCAAACTTGACATTTCTAAAATAACACTCCTAATCTTCACTCCTTCCCCGAACTTGAATTCTTCTCTCCATTTCAGTCATTCTGAAAAACAACACTATCATTCTCATCAATCAAGCCTATCATTTGGGCACTTTATTTACATGGATGGATTTCTCCCCACTGCATCAAGCTCTTTCTAAATCTCACTGACACCTCCTGACAAAAAGCTGCAAGGATTCTAATCCATGTAAGGAGTTAAATTGTATCCAGGCTCTCACCACCTGATGTCTCAAGCCTCAATAAACACAGTTATTCCCATTTCCTTTTCTCATCTCTTTGCAATGTCCATGAAAACTCGATAACATTCAGATTAGGTGGGTTCTGCAACCTACTCCCTTTAACATCCTCAGTTTCTTTACAACTGCCTTTTTAACTTATGTATTAGAAATTACTTGCTTAAAGAGTTTTGAACAAATCACTTTTTTCTTTTATATATGCATAGTAGATGTAGATTAAAAATATTGTAGATGTAGATATATACAGCTATTACCTTTAAAGGCTCTTATTCAAACCATTTCTAAAAGTGAATGGCTTTAGAAAAATACTTTGGAGCAGCTAGCTCAATTCTAGCCAAATATCTGAGTAATCTTGTGAGAGCCATCCCCATTTTTATTGAAAATAATGACCTGAAATAAAGGTAAATCTGAAAACATTTGGAGCTATCCTTCTCTATAAGACTCCAAGGCACACATTTAAGTGGGATCAGTGTTTACCTCTCATCTTTACTGAATTGATAATTTACTTTATTCCAGCTTGGTTACTCTACAAAATGAAGCTAATACCTTCTAATAATGGTTGGCACAGAATACTGTGCTACTTAGACATGTTTACATGAATTTTACATAAATGAATAAGTAAAGTAATGGTGTCTGTCAGTGCAATATTTATCATTACTTGCTGAATTTCAAGCGCACATTTTAAAGGCTTGCTACCAATGAGAATGTGCACAGGTTGCTCCAACAAACACATTTTTTTCTGTGATTTTAGCTTCAGCTGCAGCCTAGTGGCCAGCTGTATTAGCTGTGATTCAGCTGTCAGCAGGACAGAGCAGTGTCAGTGTAAAGCACCTGCAGTCTCACTCTCCTCTGGGCTGGGTTACTGTGATCCTGTGCCAGCCCCTTTCAGACAAGAAGGAACTGAGGTACAGCTTTGGACATCTGGAGACCTCCTGCAGGGAGGTGCAGGAGGGCACAGGAGTCCCACAGGATCCCTGGCACCTCTGCCAGAGCCAGGTGGGCTTTTCAGACCCAGTTCTGGTGCATCTCTAAAGGATTAAAGTCTGATGTGTGAGCTGTGATGAGTTCCTGGGTCACATATAAACCTTCCTGTAGACACCTGCAAGAGCTGTGAATAGAGGCTGAAACACCATTCAGGATGTCTGTGTTAGCAGGCACTGACAGACAGACAGACAGACAGACAGAGGGGAGTGGGGTATTCCCTGGAAGTCAATCAGCACAGCTTAAGACACAGAGAATTAAATGATCCCTGAATATGCCCTGAAGATTATTTCATCCAACTTGCCAGGCTAAAGAAATGTCATAACAGTTAGACTTAAAAATTTTATGGAAATGATTCCTGTCCCAAAATGAAAAAGAAGGAAATTACAAGGAAATGGAGCTCAGGATTTTTAGTCAATGTAAATCTGTCTGCTGACACAGAAAATGGATTGAAGGGGTGGCTCATCAGCACTGAAAGCACATGACCCTGTCACACGAGCTGCAGAAATAGCTCCTAAGGGTTGGTACAGATCAGTCTCAATAGTCTGAGGTTGTGTTTTAGAAACATCCCTGCATGTGGCAAACCCCAACATAATATTCCTGTATTTAGCTCTTATTGTTACCATGTACCTGCAGATAGTCCCTCAGAACTGGGACTGAGGTTGAAAATTGATCAGAATCACCTTACAGCCCAGTCCTGACAGACTGAAAAGGTGAAAAATCAACCTTAAGAAGTTTATTTCTGAATCTACATGTGCAAATTCGAGGATGAGCAAAGAACCAGGATGAGCCCAGCAAGAGGTGACAGGAATTGGCAGCTGAACCAAGCCCCAGCTCCAGGAAGGCAGTTAAAGTCACTCCAGAGGAAAATGTTCTTAGTAAGGGTAGCCAACTATCACAGCTTTTTGTTTCTTTATTTTCAGTTTGCCTGTTGCTGCTTTATAGGCAGTATAGGAGAAGTGGTACATCCCCCAGACCCCAGAGTGCTTTCAGGACACAGTTCATAGGAATATGGATAGATTCACAGGAATGAGATTTCCTCTGACATATTTCCAAAGTGCACAACATGGTGTACGATTCCAGCCTTATGAGGGGAAGAAAGCCCTTTTTTTTTGGTTACATTTCACATTCCCAACATCCTGTGCAACACCACTACATCTGTGTTCATCATTATTGCTCAGGTTTAAATTGGCTTAATTAGTGACATTGATTGAAGTGAGCATCACAGGAGTGGAGGGAACTTACATAAAATTTTTTCAGTTCTTTTTGCTGATTTAATTCTGAATTATCAAATGCTGGAACCATTGTCATGAGTTGTCAGCCATGGGGTGGACATTGCACTGGAGCTTGGCCCAAGCTCTACCCAACCCCAAGCTGCTTCTGATATTAACTCAGGTAGTTAGGGAGCAGAAACAGCGTTTTAAACCAGTCTTGTTTGAGCAGCTTGTTGTGACTGATGCCTGAGAGCAATTCCTTATGGCTGCCTGGACTGCAGCCACCCTGGCTGCAAGTCAGTGCCACACTGGGTGCTGAGCTGCTCCCAGCTGGCCACTGAGAGGGTGTTTGCATCCATTCAGAGCTTACATCATCCTAAGATTTTGACTTTAGAGGTTTTAGCAGATGATTCCCTCCTTTAAATAGATTTCACAGTGCCACTTCTCTCCTATGGACAAAGTCATTAGAAGTTTTTTCAGCTCTAGCTTCAGGTCACACATGGAATGTGCCTGGGGCAGGGTCTAGGTTGGCCACAGTTCTCAAAGAGAAGAAGAGGTGCTAAAAAGGACTAACCCATCAACAGACTCTCTTTAATTTGACTTGCATTCTAAATGATCTGTTCCAAGTTATTTTAGCTGAGAGATCACATTCAACATGCAGAGCTGAGATTTCATTACACAGTTTATCACACCCCTGAGTTTAAATCAGGAGTAACATTCCCCAGTGCTTATCATGGCCACTGTGCTGCATATAAAACCTACCAAAGCTCCTCCTCCACGGAGTGAAGGGGATCCACTCAAACACCAGCAATCAAGGTGGCAGGGACCCCTGTGCCTCAGTGCCCAGATTATATATAATTATAGCTGCAATGTAGTTATAATTATACAAATTTCACATTACATATCAATTAAATGCACTATAATATGTAATTATAGATATATAATATTGCTGTATTGCATGTATGATTTTATCTGTCAAAGAAAGAGTACAAACTGTGAGCATATAAATAAAAATCATACCTTATGCTCTTTCATGCATAGGTAAGTACTAAATCAGGTCTTGCTGTGTATCTGATGAAATGCAAATAATGCCTTCACCAGCTTCTTTATCAACTTACCTACACACTTCCTGTTCCTGGAGGGACAGCCACGTGGGTGTGGGTGTAATCTTCACAAGGTGTATGGCCTGCACTGCAGTGTGCAGCAGTTCCCTTCCCCAGGGATTGCATTCTGGTTATGCTTTTCTCTCTGGATTACACAGGAAATATCCTATTTGAGATCCTCTGGCTACTAAAGCACCAGGAGCAGGATTGCAATGTCTGTTTTTCCCAGTGATTCCTCAGGCAGCTGCATTCCCTTAAACACCTGGATGTTCCACATTATGCAGAGTGTTCTCTGTAAAGGGCTGGGATAAATGATGAGATTCAACTACTGGGAGAGTAACCTAATCAACATACAAGGTCACATTCAAAAGCTTGAATGTTGCTTCCCAATTAAAGCTATGTATCAGGTGGAAGGCAAGGGATGAAATATTGATGATTTTCTTCACTGGGCTAGTGATTTTTTTCAGGGAAGCATTTTTAGTTTCTTAGCCTATATCCATGTGCCAGATGCATACTTCCACTAGGTATTTTTTCTTTCCTTAAGTCAGGAGAATAAATCTCAAATAAAATTTGAAAAAATACCCTGTAGTGAAGACAAACTCAGAAGAGTTTTGGGGTTTTTTTTCCATTATTCTTTCACACTGGATAGAAATGGCAAAGGTCATTAGCCATATTCCATTTCCAATTACCCCAGGTTCCTGATCCAAATTCTACTCTACTGATATCATTAGGGATTGCACAGGTACTGCAGAACAGATTTAAACTCACACATGTTCCAGGCAGTTCCAGGTGAGGGGTTGGTTGTTTGACAGATGTTTCTGGATGGGATCCAGAGGGAGCCTTGGAGCACTGAAACAGCTGAGTCTGACCCCTGTGAGAGATGTTCAGGACAAAGGAGTTGGATCACTGGCCATGAATAGGTTTTCTTCACTCTTCTGCTTATAAAAATTCATGTGACAAAATATTTCAGTGACCAGAAGAGATTTTCAGCTGTGTCTTTCATGGTTTTGGGGCTGTAGATGTCACCACACTGTGCAGCCAGAGGCCCTCTGTGCACCATTTCCCTGTTTGCTGAACCACACAGAGGTTTGGGTGGAAAGGACCTCTCTGAAGGTCCTCTAGTCAAGAACAGGGACATTTTCATCTACACTGTGTTGCTCAGCACCTCTGTTGTTCCTTACCCCTTTTACCAATGATCCATTCCCTTCTCAGCATCACACAGTTGTGCTGTGGAGAAACTGGCTGTAATTTTTCAGTGATTTGTACACTCATTCCACAAAGGCTCCAGAGCAGTTTGAAAGTTAGCATACTGTTTGGAGAATGGCTTCTGACTATAAATATTGACATTTACTCGAAACTGTTTCTTTTCAAACTGAAATATTCACTCCCTCTCCCGATTCAAAAATTCCCGATTCAAATATTCACTCCCTCTCCCAATTCCCACAGCACCTGGTGTTATCACAGAATTACAGAACAGTCTGTGATGGAAGGGACCCTTAAATGTCATCCAGCTCAACCCCCCTGCAATGAGCAGGGTCATCTGCAGCTGGACCAGTTTGAACAGTGCTCAGACCCTCTTGGATCTTTCCAGGGATGGGACATCCACCACCTCTCTGGGCACCTGTTTCAATGTTTTACCATCCTCATTGTCTAAAAATTCTATTTTATGCGTAATATAAATCAAATATCTTCCAGTTTAAAACCACTACCCCTTGTTCTATTGCAACAGACCCTGATAAAATCTTTCTTCTAGGCTGCCTGAAAGTCCAAAAGGCCATGATAAATTTTCTCTGGAACCTTCTCCTCTCCAGGCTGAACAACTGCTTATGAAACGATCTGAAGGTAATGAAAGGGGAAAAAAAAAACAAACTAACATTTTCATGTCCAGGCCTTGAAGTCCATCATGTCCTGAAAATACTTTGTTTGCAAGCTCCCTTTGCTTAGACTCTAACCTTTCTTGATTGCTGATATTTTTGCAGTAATAACTGCCTCATTGTATAATTAATTTCACTGGAGAATTCATTTGTACAGTTATTGCTTTGCATTTTTCAATAATTAATTCCCTGTAAGTAGGTTCATATTTTTTGTATATTTCCTGCAATATTCCTGGCTTGTCTTAAAGGTTACTGAACCAATCTTCTTCCCAGACGTCCTCTCTGTCCTTTCCTTGTCTCCCTTACTCTGTCCCTCGGTCCTGCAGCCCCTCCAGTCCTCACACAGCAATGACAATCTTTGTTCCTTTCTTTGAGGGCACACGAACCCAGTTTCAGGATACACACACAGAAAAAAAACCCCAAAACAATGAAGTGTGGATGGATGAGGCAGCTACAAGGCTTTTTGGAGAACAATTCAAACTAATGCCTGGCTCTCACTCTGATCCTGGCAGTGGTAGGGTGGTCCCAGGGCCAGTAGGGTGGGATGGATGTGGCCATTAAGGTTTTGTGAGCTCTGATGTTGGAGGACTTGGAGGATTTTAGAGGTCTTTATGAGGTTCCAAAGACCTGGAGTGAGGAGATTTCAAGGACCTGAGAGAAGATTTCAATGTGCCCAGTGGGGGATGAGGCCACTCAATGGTGTTTGGAGGGCTTTTGGTAAAAGGAGGTTGTTTCTCTCTTCTCATGGGGAATAATAAATAGAGCAAGTCTGACAAGCTCACACCTCTTGGGAGTTTCAGGAAATATTCTGTGTATTTCTGGATCATACTTACTCATTTTTGCTTTGTTTCAAATGTTGACATTCACAAAGTTTGTGTTTCTTCCCGGGACAGTTCTTTCTCAAACACAACCCTGATCTCAATACGTGTTTAATAACTACACAGAAAGTGATGGTTTATTAGTTAGTGTCCCCTCATTTGAGTTTTCTGATCAAACAAACCAACGTTAGGGCAACAATGCTTTGGGGTTTTTTATCTGTACACGACACTATTAATAAGTAAATGGCTTCTTGGTACATCTTTGTCTTTGCAAAACTGATCCTGACTCCAGACCTTTTAATCTTGGACTGGATTTATGCCACTGTTACACAGAATGGACTTGTTATACCCCTGAGGTAGTCACAGTCCAGTGAGATGGATCCTCCTCCTACTGTCTCTCAGAAGAATTTCTTAAGTGAATTCTTTATGCTTCCAGGTTTGTACATTTGTTAACTGAAATATTTTCTGTTTCCTTCTCTTTGTTTTTTTTTTTTTTTCCTTCCCAGTAAAATTTCTGCTGAAAAAAAAGAAAACTCAAAAAAATTAAAGCGCCATGGTATCTGGCTCCTCTGCTCAGTCCAGAGGACACAATCCAAACTTTCCTGATGACTTTGTTTGCCTTTGGATTAAGTTCTGACTGTGAAGTTTGAGTTTCAGGAACATTTCTAAAGCACAAAGCACTGTTCAAACCACCAGCCCCAAAAGGATCTGTGTTTCAGGGGAAGGCAAGCAGAGGACAATTAAATGATGATGTCTGGATTTGTCAGGCTTATCGAGACTTTTTGTATCAGAGTAAAACTCACATCTTAATATGTCAGGGCTCATCTACCCTAAATAGTCCATGATATTCCAAATATTAGGTTCTAAGTTGCATCTGAAATATTATCAGTAACCATTGTTGGAAAAACGATACACTCTTTAGGGATTAATCCAAATATCACTGGGGTTGTTAGGAGCTTTACCTTAAATACATTGGATTGGAGATACACCTGATTAATCCTCTTTTAATCTGCTGATTTCATGGCCTTTTGCAGCCTGGTATGAGTTCACTCAACCCCCAATCTGCAATGGCTAGGAGCTATAAATAATGGCAGCCTGACACTGCCTCTGAATCCTGAAATCCTTTTTCCCTGTCAGCAGCAGAGCTGGCTCTTCACAGACTGTGGCTCTGCAGCTTCTCAGTTTGGAGTGTGAGCTCTGGGGGCTCAGGTGTGCACACAGCCCTGAGCCCGGCTCAGCTGGTCTCAGCCTGAAAACACCAAGGCTGTGCCTTTAATCACCATATGGGCCATTTAAAAGTTGGACACAAGGATCCTTGTGTCCCTTCCAGTTCAGAGAATTCCATGAATAGACCAGATCCTTGGCCCTTTTGGAAGCACAAAACCTTTGCTGTTGGAGCTCCTTATGCAGGCACAGCACATTATTATCAGGATGAGCACATTAGATGGTCTCAAGATGCTCAGAAACTGTGCCCTTGCTTCTCCCTGATTAAAACAACATTTAATATGGACTTTATTTGAATGCACTAGCATACATATATTACCATTATTCCTTAATATTTCATCATGAAAATGTATTAAGATGTCTATATATTGGAACTGAATCTGCTGGATGAAATTTGCCTGCATAATGCACTGATACAGGATTCAAGCTTTCCCTCATGCCTGCCAGAAGAAGGCATTGTTAATAATATTAAAATAGAATTTAAAAAGATGTGAAGACAGAGGTGTACATGTTTCATTGCCATGGAAAAGGAAATGAAATTTACAGCTCAGAAAAGTTAAGTCAAAAAAAAAAAAAAAAAAAAAGACAGAAAATAATTTAGGTTTAATATTTCTCTACGAAATGACAATTCCAAATTGAAAAAGTTGTGAATGATGTGATGTAATTCTTAAAATTTTCATTCTGGTTTAGAATGGATATATTTTGGACAATTGTTTCCACTTGTGCAAATCTCAGTGTTTCCCTCAGGATTGAAGCTCACGTTTGCTATTGTGTTGCAAATTCCACAAATATTATGTACAAATTCTGGCAAAGGCTATGTCTTCCATTGGAGAAAAGAGAAAATATTCTCACTTGGTTCAAGGTCTTCCCCCCACACACAGTGAATGTCTGTAATAGATTTCCAGATTCCCAGCATTTCTTGCTTCTTCCTGCAATAACCTGTGGCCGTGATCCATGTGCCCTGTACCCCTGACAAGGGTTTTTCCCAGGAGTGTGCTTTGGGAACCAGTAATGATATTAACTCTGATCACTGAAATCAAACCTTGGAGAGCAGTTTACTGGTAGCATCCTAATCACGAAGAATAAATATGTGTAACAGTGCTTTTCTTGAAATTTCATAGAGATTTTTCAATGAGACTGAAACTCTAATTTAATGCATTTGACAAACTCCTATCAGCTTTTATGTCAGATGAGTGCAGAGGGTTTATACTCAGCCATCTCTGTCATCAGTTTCTGCTGCAGGATTTACAGGCTCCATAGGTTCTTTCTTTATTCTATAGAGATAAGTGTAGACCCTATAAAGCTGAAAAACTTTGAATGAAGCTTTGTCCTGTAGAGGAAACTTGTGTTTTCCTCAGAAATTTTGAAATTGCTATTTTCAATCAAGAATTCTTTTCTTCACAGAAATGGATTCCTGGGACAGTCTGCATTAAGACAAATTCCATTTCATCATATGTTATTTTTAACAAAACCACATATTCCAAAGGAAATCTTTCTTTTGATTTCTGAATAATGTTCAGGTCCAATTGTTCATTCTTCCTACCACCCAATCACACTGAATCTAGGAAGAGTAGCTGTGGCCTCCAAGAATATCAACACGTGTTGCTGCCGAGTTATTAAAATAACCCAAACAAGTAAACCTACCCCCCCCAAAAAACCCAAAAAAACAAAACAAAAAAAAAAAAAAAAAAAAAAAAAAAAAAAAAAAAAAAAAAAAAAAAAAAAAAAAAAAAAAA
>VXBR01006748.1:234175-253468 GCA_013400215.1 Cisticola juncidis
AAAAAACAAAACAAAACAAAAAAAAAACCCCAAAAAACCAACCAACCAAACAAACAAACAAACAAAAACCCCCAACAAAACAAAAAACCCCAAACAAACCCACAGCTACTTACTTCTTGCTTTAGTTCCTTTTTGTTTTAGTGGTAGCTTAATAAGCTAATTTTTAGAAGATGCAAAGAAAAATTACATTTTACACTCTTTGAGCCATTCTCCAACACTTATTTCAAGCAGTCATATTCCCTTTCCCCAGTTTTCTTTCTGCCTTACATCTTTCTGCTCTTCACCTGCTGTCACAAGACAAACTCATGGGATTTGTTACAGTTATGCTCAGCACCAAGTTATGACAGTGTTTACATTTTTGGCTAAAATACCCACAAAGTTTTACATCTGATGTTTTTTGACATGTACTGACCTGTGAATCTTGGTGTTAGTGCAATCGTGCCAAAAGACTTAAAAGAAAACAGAGACTGGTGACCAAAAGCTAAATTGCTTTCTTCCACACCCTCCTCCACCAGATATATCTCATGTTATGTATTGGGCTTTTTTCCTNGGGTTTTTTTCTTTTTTTTTTTTTTTTTTTTTTTTTTTTTTTTAATGCACATACTCTTTAATGTTACTTAAAAGTGAGGGAGGAAGAAAAGGGAATTTGTATCAATGTTGGATTCCTGCCAAAACTTCTTTGTCAGGTTGAGTGAAAAAAGAAACAGCAAAGTTTTCAGAAACCTCCTTTAAAGAGAGATCTTTACTAGAAAAAAAATTGCCTTAGCATATTAAAAAAACACTAAAAATTTTAGGAGTGAAGTCCTGACTTCACTGAAAACCCTGGCAAAACTCCAACTTGTTTCAATGAGACAAAGGAATTGTTGTAAACTCTCTGATCTTGGAAGATTTTGGCTGATGGAAGTAATCACACATGAACTAATCTGGACAAGGAGCAATGAATTAAATGATGGGAGATGTCACAACGTTCAGCAGCCCACTGAAGAAAAAAGTCTTATCCTGAAAGATCCCAAATATCAAGTCAGGCAGGGTTTACTATAAAGAACAAAATTAGACTCACCCAACATTTGTTCTGCTAACTCAGGTCTTCTCTCTGAGCTTGTAGAGGCTGAGATTCAGCTCCAGCTTCAGACATTTCCATGCTGGCCCCCACACCTAGGTGGATTCCTGGAAGTGTTTAAATTGCTGTAGGGGCAGAGGGAGGCTGGCCAAGCAACCTGCAAAACCTGCAAAACATTTTACTCATGCTACATGATGCTGCTCCCAGTCACTCTGGGGGAAAGCTGTTCCTCTGGAGGGAAATTTATCCCACTGAATTTCAGACAAGATGGACTCTGCCCCCCATAGGCCACTGGGTTCCTCACTGACCACAGAGGGAGCCCAGAAAATGAAAAATAACTGAGCTTAGACCACTGAAATATCTTTTAAATAAAAGATTCTTGCAACAGGAGGGCTTTTGCAAATGTTTGTGGCAAGCTGGGGTGTCAATCAAATTGATCCCTAATCATTACAGACGTCTACTTGACTCCAGTATCTTCTTGGCAGACAGAGGATGGTGATGGGATAATGGCCCAGGGAAAAATTTCTGGCTGGGAATAAAAAAGTCAGAAAACTACTGGAAATGAAGCTTTGGGATCAATAAAGTGCTTGAAAATTCTGTGGAGAAAATACACATGAATGTTTATACATGTTTATACCAGCCTTGAACAGCAACCACCACCATGTAACATTATACTTTCTGCCTAAAATAAAAGTCTTAGAGCATTTACCCCTCTTGGTATGAGACTTTTTTTGACATCTGACTCCTACTTAGGCGTGAATCCTTAGTGTGCATCAGAAGGGAAGGTGGCTGAAAATAGAATCAATGCTGGTTTAAAAATAGGAAAGCTTTTAAAAATAGGACACTACGGTTTGGAAAAGTTTTTATAAGTAAAGGCTATTGTGGGAAAGGTGATTCCAGGAGTCTGGCATTCACAAACTAGAAAATGGCAGGGATGTAGTGTAGAAAAACTATGCATTTATAACTGGAGATAAGGAAAAAACATGAATTAGATGATGCTTACCTTGCCATTGGAAAACAGGACAGATGTTTATGTCTCTTTTGGTGTCTCTTCATAAGTGTTATCTGGTATCCATCAGGAGCTGTGCACACTTGCCAGAGTCAGGCAGGACCACGATGCTCTCAGTGCCAAACTCTCCCCTTCTGAAGGTACAGTTAAGACATTTGGGAGTTGTCAAATACCCTGAGGTACTGGAAGGTAGAAATTATGGAGGGAACATGGCAAGATAGACATCTCTGCAATCAGGAAGCAGCATGAAAGAGCCTTAAATCTGCCAAATTAGTATCCACAGCCTCCTTACCAGGGCTACACATCTTACACTAGAAATTCAGCCCCTCAGTGGGAAGTGAAGTCTTCTTGTTAAAAATGAAAATATTGCCTCTGCTTCTAATGAGCATCAAAATCCTGATGGTAGAGCTTGTGTTCTCTGGGTGAAGGCTCACAGGAAGCCTCTATGAGGGGTAACAAAAGCAGAAAACTTAGGCTGAATGCAAAACATAAATGAAAGTGGTCAAACTGGGGAAGGAGCAGCTTTGCAAAGGTTGATGTCAGAGGATGAAGAAGGCAGGAATTTCTGTATAGGGACTACTGTGCATTTTATAAAGGAAATTGAGCTAGATGGTCAAAATGCTGCTACAGACTCTCAGCACTGGAAAACTTCTCAGCTTTCTATCCTGGGAACTGAGTCTGTGAATTTTATTAATTGGCTACAAAAGGCTACGGTCTCTGCTTTTCATGGAATCCTGTTTATTATTAGATGAGAAATTGTCAGTCAGGCTAATGAGAGGGATGAGAAATATTATCAGTTCTTCTAAAATAATACACTCTTGAGATTCTGGAAAATGCCTCTGTAGTTTCTTCCAGGAATCACATATCTCTTGAGGCATTAGTAAACTAGAGATAGTGACTTTTCACTAGCTCCACAATTTAATAAGAGGGTTTTTGTGGGGGCTTTTTTTGGATTTTTTTGTTTGTTTTGCGGGGTTTTTGTTTGGTTGGGGTTTTTTTGTGTTTGTGTTTGTTTTGTTTTGTTTTGTTTTGTGTTTTTTGGTGACTTTGGTTGGTTGGGGGGTTTTTGCTGTTGGAAACACTACAAAACATTATAGCAAGAATGAGCATAATTTTCCTGTTACACTGGGTTGGTTTTGTCAGAAACCATATCTGGCCAATCTCAGAATCTTGTATCTTCATGCAGAACTAAATTCATGCAAAATAACAACTGTTATAAAAATTGTTTACATTCCATTTTAAAATTTCATTACTGGGCATGGGGTTAGGGTGATAATTCCCTGTAAAATACCTGCTGCTAGCAGGTTGCTCTCTTACTTGTTCCCAGGCACAGCACACAAGTTATCAGCATCCATGGGGAGGTTTTAATTCTGCAGTGACATCTTGCTCCATGCCCTCCATGGATGTAGGAAGCTCTGCTGCAGAGCAGAGAAGGAAAGAAGTCCCCTTTTTATCCAGCTGCCAGGACTTTTCCTGGTTCTCTTCCCACTCTGATCCATCCCTGAACCTTGATGCAGCCCCCTCACCTGTGTGTTCTGACCTGCCCTGCTTTGCTTGGAGCCTTCAGTGGTGTGAGGCTGGGAATACCCACAGAACTGTAAATTCAGTACCAAAATTTGCCTAAGGGGTAATGTCAGAGCAATCCAGTGCTGTGACAGGATAATGGTCTCCTGGCACAATAAAACTGCCAAAAAGAAGCCAAGCAGTTTATGGATAATAAATGTCAAACAAAGGTAGATGTTTATTTTCAGAACATCACAAGCCTATTATCCTGTCAGACCCTCCTGTTTCGATTTCTTTATTTCCATTATGGTAAATGAATAAAGAAAAATAAGGAATTAGATGCCCTGCAGGCCAATCACAGGCTCTCTCAGTCTAAAGGCTCCAGTAAGGCATTACTTTACTTCAACATAGGTTTTTTTGAGCAGCTGCCTTGCTCTGGTTCACTGACACATGAGCTTCAGTGGGGCAGGAATCCCTCCACCTCTTCCAGGGGGTGTTTGTGTTCCAGTCTTGTATTTCTCACTGCTGTTAAACCTTTTAGTCCTGTGGATCTTCATTCCAGTGAAGGGGGCACTTGGAGGGGAAACAAGGAGAAAATGTTTGTCCCTGTGTCACACTGCTGGGCCTGAATCAGCTTGGCAGAGATGGGCATTAAATGGTCTTTGGAGAGGGTGGAAGAGGGTTGTGGGCAGAGGCAAATAGGACATGTTTATGTGGGTATGATCACCCTGAGCTTCTAGGAGTGGATAACAAATACCTCCATTTATGTCCATATTGCAAATTGATGTGGGTTCGGTAAATCCAGTGTCATCTTTTATAGTAGAACCACAGAAATCACAGAATGGTTTGAGTTGGAAGAGATCCTAAAGTTCCCAATCCCCTGCTATGGGCAGGGACACCTTCCACTACCCCAGGCTGGTCCAAGCAAAAACCAGCCTGGCCCTGAACACTTCCAAGGATGGGGCATCCACAATTCTGGGCAACCTGTGCCAGTTCTTCACTACATTCACAGTAAAAATTTTATTTTTACATGTGTTCCCTCAGATGAGCATTTTTCACTCTTTACTCCTTTTTTGTCGCTGTTTTTATTGGTGGTGAGAGTATTTATTAATTTTAATTATCTATATATTCATATTTTATATTGGAGTTTAACTATTAAATATTCTCTATATTACTATCAATTTTTATTAGTATTAAACAATAAGGATGGCATTTGTAAAAATAATCTGTGCCCCAAAAAATGGCACAGTCTGTTGCTGACCAAAAAAATGGAAGTAGAAGAGGAGCTGGTTGTGTTTTTATTTGCTGCTGTAGTGGGCAGGATGTCATGAACAGGCCATGCCAGCTTGGGTCTGGAGAGTGGATATAAAGGGAAGCAAGCAGGAGTCTCTGAAATGGGGTGAAAAGGGTGTTTCCAATGGAAAATGAAGTAAAAACCATCATGTGAGAAGAATGCTGTGGTGACATTTGATCTCACAAACATTATTTATTTTGTGTGCAGCTTTCCATTCACCATCTAAGTAAAGTCAAAAGGCCTCCAGAAAAAAAAAAAGCAGCATGACTAAAGGAACTCTTGGCAGCTTTCCTTGTGCAGAGAATGCCAAGGGCACAATATTAACCTTCAGACTTCACTCTGGGCCTTTTCTCTTCCTTCACTGATTTCCCTGAGATTGCTCCACCTTCTCTTGGGGCAATGACACTGTATTAAGAATTTTTACTCTCCTTCTTTGAAAGAAAAACATCCAAGACAAAATCCTTCCACAGTGGAGTGATCTGGACATGAGCCCTAATATTCCATGGACAGCAGTCTGGACTTTAGCACATGTATTGCCTAGGAATGACTGAACATCCCAGGATCAGCATTTGAAAACAGCAATTCCAGGGGGAGGATGGATCTGGGCACCAAAGGGAAGGCCAGGATGTCATGGTAAGGCTGTTTCAGGATTATCTCATGGTAGATGGATGCAGTTCTTTGTTCTTGCTGTGACTCTTCATTGCATCTGTCCACAGAGCCTTGTTAATTAACATTGATACAGAAAGAGACCAGATTTGCTGCAACATTCTACAATTTCTGTGCATGGGGATCCTTGCATGCCCCTTCTGACTGGGTTTTTCTTCCCAGCTGCAGGGAGTGATGTCTTTGGTGAACAACCTGGATGAGAGATGGCACCTGACAGCACAAGGGACACTTGCCCTCTCCAGGAGTGTGGCCACCTCACCTGATTCAGGCACCTTTACATGGGCAGGCAGTGACAGGACAAGAGGGAACAGTTTTAATGTAAGAGAGCAGATTTAGATCCGACTTCAGAAAAATCCTTTTACTGTAGAGGATGGTGAGGCCCTGGCACAGGGTACCCAGAGAAGCTGTGGCTGCCCCTGCATCCCTGGAAGTGTCCAAGGCTGGGTTGGATGGGGCTTGGATCAACCTGGGCTAGTGGAAGGTGTCCCTGCCCATGGCAGGGGCTGGAACAGGATGAGCTCTAAGGTCCTTTCCAACCCAAACCATCCTGTGATTCTCTGATCTGAAGGTCATGGGTTTAAACAAACCTTCAAGGAGCCATCAATGGTACCTGGAAGCAGACAGTCATGTCCAAGGGTTGATTTTTCCCCATCTAAAAAGAGTTAAAAGTCTAAGATGAACCCCCTGGTGAAAATGGTTTTTGATTATTATTAAAGGACCTACCTAAACTGACAAGACTAGGTACATATTTTCAACACACAAAGTTATTTGAGCTGCAGCCCATCCCATAAATTAATTTCATGACTTCCTATTGCATATTATTTCAACCTTGCAAGACAAAATATGCTTTGCAAACCAAAATCAGAGGAAAAATGAACAGGTGATAAAATAATGAAAGTTAATTATATCAGATGAAATGATAGGATTTTCAATTATGTTTTTATTTCAATATTAACCATCCTTAATATTTAATTTTAAATTCTGACACCTACTTAGAATAAGGGACTGAGATATTACTTCCACTTATATAAATAATTTAAACTAATTTCAAGAAGTTTAGGGTTCTTACCAAAGTTATAAAAATGTGAAATCATTTAAACTGTGAAAAGCACTGAGCAAGTAGCAGGAATTTGGAATTTAGGAATCAAAAAGGTGGGAAAATTCTTTATTTCTGTCTGGAAGGATGACATTTGCTATGGTAATGCAGTGATAAAATCTTATGGAGTTCTGAAACTATCTGTTCAACTTATTTGTACATATTATAGTTTAGCTTCATCACAGATGCAAATCATGTCATTAAAAGCTCTCCAACCCTGCTTATGCATCTAGGACATTTAAGATAATTTTATTTAACTAATAAAAATGATTTTTAAAACCCTTGGTTTCTGTACTTTAATTAAATTCCTGGATCCATGTGAAAGTCATTT
The DNA here is from genome assembly GCA_013400215.1 of Cisticola juncidis. Taxonomy (NCBI): domain Eukaryota; kingdom Metazoa; phylum Chordata; class Aves; order Passeriformes; family Cisticolidae; genus Cisticola; species Cisticola juncidis. Next base: position 241,135 of record VXBR01006748.1, read on the forward strand.
GGCATCTACTATGCAGGGGGAGGGGAAGTTAATTACATCTTTGGAAAATAAGAAATTTGTCATCACACTTTTTCAGCAAAATAGACACACAAAAAATAGAGAACCCAAATAAAGGTATTCTGTGTTATTCTGCATATTTTGTTATGTAAAAGTATACAGATAAACAATATCCAATAATTGCAAAAGTGTGTCCCAGATTCTGCTGACCACTGAAGGTAAACATAAGAATATATATACATATACATATATATACATATACATATATATACATATATATATATATATATATATAAATTAAAAGTATTTTTTCCTTTCTCTTTGTGTTTTTGGGAAAAAACCCCACCATCCATGTTTTCACTTTTTTCATCCTTGAGGAGGGTAAGGTTGGAGAAATATGATCTGCTCCAAAGCTGAGGAGGTTTTCATCCACAGTTCGAGACAAGGAATATTAAGAAAGTCACAAGAGACTCCTAAAACCTTCTGATGATGGAGGTTGGGCTTCTTCTCCAGGCAGTTGGTGCCAGCACTTTCCTGTTCTCTGTGTCGGAAGGTCTTGTTGCAGTATTCAACAACCTACTTGCTGAAGTTTATGTTATCCCAGTCACCAAGGTCATGCAAAACACACTAATTCTTTCTTCTTTTATGTCCACTTTCCATATATTTGGAAAAGGCCATTGTGTCCCCTTTGTTCCTTTGCATACACATTCTGCCAGGAAAATCCTCAGAGGGACCAGTGCTACTCCAAGAGGGTGGAAAATAGGTAAAGCATGAAGAACTGAGAAGTTTTCAGAGAGGAGATGGTTTTGGATTAAGGACAAATCTCATAAACACTTGGGAAGGGGAAGGAGCATGATTTTGGTGGTGAGACACTGGCACAGGTTGCCCAGAGGAGCCAGGGTTGCCTCATCAAGGCCAGGCTGAACAGGGCTTGGAGCAACCTGGGATAAGGGAAGGTGTCCCTGCCCACAGCAGGAAGATGAAACTGGATGATCTTTAAGGTCACCTCCCACCTGACCCATTCTATGGTTCTGTGATGATTCTGTGATTCTCAGGCTATCACATCATATTCAATAAGTTGGTCCTGATATGCAAAGTGCCTCATGATCTTGGCATGGCATTCCTCAAAGTCAAATTAATTCGTCTCCTTTTGGCAAGACAGAGCCATTCACAAAAAAGACAGGGCAATCATGTTGACTTATAGCAGAGCTCTGTGCAATTAGTTTACTGAAATTGTACTTCATAATCCCTCCCCATGGGAGAGTGTGTCCCTGAAATGAGCTCAGCAAAGATGAAAGAGGTTCTTCATGGGTTTCATAACCAATTCAGCAGGGCAACTTGACTTCATGAGAGATAGAAACAGAAATATTTAAACAGACGTAGATTTGCTTTTGAAAAGTTTTGTTTATCTTTATTGCAATTTAATTAAAAACCATTGATAGCAAAAGATGAGATTTCTGCTGCAATAAGTTGCTCAGGCAATCGTTTTCATGCTGATGATAGAATACTGAAGTCAAACCAAATAATTAAATTCATCGAAGAACGTCAGAGGAAAGTTATTTACTGAGGCATCAATTCATGGTTTGCTGAGGTATGACATCTCATGCCATGCTGCAGAACCTGCTTGTTGTGAAGTTTGTCTGATGCATTTTGAGGCTTTTTCTTGGGTAAATGGCATAAGACAAGTGGGCACTGATTCCTGAAACTTGCTGCCAGGCAGTTATGAATTTGCAAGGGAGAGGCAAAGAGGACTGCAATGACAGAATTCTCCACAGCTTGGGGTAAGTGCAGAGGCTGTGATGATTTATGCCCCCTTTGGAATGGGAGTAGATGACAATCCCATTTATATCAACCCTGACTTTTCTTGTCTCCTTATGGTTTCTCATGGATAAGCAATGGAAATGGTCCTTCCACAAATGAAGCAGAGGTGACCCTCTTTGTCCAAAAAGTAGAAATCAAAGTTTAGAGTACAGCACAACCCAGCACTGAGACAGGACCTTTCAAGCAGCAAATTATCCTTGAGCTGTTCACTCAGAATTAAAATTTCAACTTTGGACCATGCTTGCCCAAATTTCTGGCTCATCTCTTTATAACTTTCAGCAACACTGACGTTAAACCACATCAGGCCTTAAGGTGTAAGCAGCAGGATTAAGTGGCTTAGAGACACATTCCATGTGATTTTGGACTGTTTTGGAAAATACCCCATTTTATTTTGAAAAGTGTTCAGATTGTGATGAAGTGAAAACTCACTCTCCCTATTTGATCATCATCATAATTCAAACTACTTGTGATACTAGACCAAAGTAAAAGTCTCAACAAATCTGCCACGGCACATCCATTTGGAAAATGAACCCCTGCATGATATTTACTTTCAGACAGTAATTTTTTAACCAGTTTTCGACCTATCTTACTTTAGAATTAGCATAACCATCTATCTCCAGTTTGTTATTTGTGACAAAATAGCATTAAACAATATTAGCAGACATCCTACAGTCTCATATTTAGCAACTGCTTTTGGCTGTCCCAAAGCCTGCTGTAGGAGTAACTGACACTTTTTGTTCTTTACAAAACCACATTTCTGCTCATTTCCCTTTGTGAGCTTTCAGAAAGTTATTCTTTCATTACCTCTGATTGACTGGTCAGGTACCTTTGGCTTACTATTCTTCCTCTTCCTTTTTAAAAACCTCCACTTTGTTTGCTTTATCTTATCTTATGGGACCTTACATCTAGGACTTCACAGACATCAGACAAAAATTCCAAGGTATTTTCGATTTGTTATCTGAGAACCCAATTTAAATTTCTCAGAGTGTTCTCAGAACCTCTTCTACTTTTGTTCTTCTTTAATTTGTATTCTGCCATTTCTGACATCACTTTTTTAGCCATCTGATTTCATCACACCTCATCCTCTTGTTGAAAATAGAAGCAAAAATGTTATCAAATATTTATAATACCTTGATGAAGAGTCAAGAGGATCCAGCCTAAGAAAATGTTAATTAATGTGATGTACCACAGGGTCCATTCCCTCATGTAACAATCTAAACCATCACACACCTGAGGTCTTTGGTGGGGTTAGGATCCATCAAAGGCAGAAGAAATTGCTTAAAGGAGACAGTTTTAGAGAACCCCAAAATGCAAATGGAGAAGGAGCAGGGAAAGCAGAGGGGGTGCATTTGTATAATGAGGGAGGCTGTAGTGACAATGTCAAACTTTCAGTGAAGAGGTGGGGTTTGTGTCAGGTCAGAATTGCTTATTGATCTCCCTGTTCTGTACTAATTCTGACATTTCAAAACTAAAGGTGCATTTTGGACTGGGCTTTTTTATTCTGCAGCTGCTACCTCTCTCCTTTCCTCTGTATTCCTCCCATTCCTCCCATCAAAGTTGTCTGAAATGACACCCCTGACACAGTTACTGAACTCAATCACAAAAAAAAGAGAGGCTCTGTAAAACACATGAAAATTTACATATGGGCCAAAGTATCTTGCATGCCCAAGGGTTTCTAGAGGAATGTTTTCCAAAAATCCAGAATCCAGTGGATGTTCCAAGGGGTGGGAAGCCTTGTCAATAATATGTCTCAATAATAAACAACAAATGAGATCTCCTGGGAAAGCCACAGCAGCATCAATAACTGAATTTATTGGGGGGGGAAGGGGAGGGGGGAGGTGCAAAAATAAAATTAATGAAGACTAAATAAGTAAGAGGGAATGTAATTAATTAATACTAGTCACCAAAATTCTACAGAAAACATCTCATAAAACAAATGCAATTTAAATTTTTGATGTTTTTCCAAGGGTGGCTAATTAAGGTAATAACAAAGCTATAATCTATTTAGAGTTCAGTCTGGTATTTGACTTTTTGATGCATAACATTTTGATTAAAAAATTAGCTCCGTGTCATATTAATAAGGCAAATGATAGGAGATTAAGAAAAGGGTAATGCACAAACCTGCAAGAAGGCTTGTCAAAATGGGAAACTATGATGGAGAGAAGATGCTTTTAGTAGGGTTCTGCACAGGCTGTTGCTAGGTCTGGGGCTATCCATGTCTCTGGAAATCTGGTTGCAATTGCCATTGGTTGGACTCAATGTTCTTAGTGCTTTTTTCAATCTTAACTATTCTGTGATTGTTCACACCTAATTTTTCCTTAGGAGGGATCCAGTTTTCCTGGGTTGTCTCTTTAACCAAGACCTGTATTTTTGGCTCTTATCAGAGCAGTCCTACAGTCAGCACCCAACTTCCCAGGCAACTGATTTATCTAATTTAGGTGATTGAGTTTAGGCAGGCAAAACATCTCCTTGGAAGCCTCCAGAGCACCCTGTCTATCTCCACTGACCATGTTGGGAATTTCAGTTCTTCTTTTGGGAGGAACTTGACAATGAGTCAGATAAACTGGATCACATCCCTTTGGATCACTTGGCCTATATAAATCTACAGTCTCAACGGATGGGAAATCTGTATCTTTCACTCAGCCTTTCTTGCTTTTAAATTCATTCAATTAGTCCAGTGCGACAAAAACCTGATACCCCACATGGGAATCACCTTTACTCTCTGCAGTGCATGTGCTGTGTCAAGAGTTAAGAGCATCCAGAGTTTTTATTGAGGACAATATATGACCTGAATTAAATTCTTGCTTTGCCAGGAATTTAGGGCATGAAAATTGAATTTCCAGCTGGTGTAAGTGGAGACAAAATCACTGAGTTCTGGTTTTATGAAGAAATAAGAGTCTTTCCTTTTTCTAACACTCAGTTTTTCTTTTCTCTTTGCCTATGCCTTAGTTCCAGTCATTCATAATCCGCTCGTCTATTTTTCTATTTTATAGTCATCCCACAGGAGTAATGTGAAATATAACCAATCAGTATTTGTAAAGCACTTTGAGGCTATCAGGTGGAAGGAAGTGTATAAATGCGAATTGTTATGATTGCTCTTACATTGCTGCCAAGGGATCTGCAAACAGAACCAGGTCCCATATATTCAGATATACACAGCCTTAGTCACATCTTGTGAAAGCAACCAGAAGATACAAGCTGAGGAAGCATAAGAGGATAGAAGTTTAATAAAATATAGGAAAAGGTCATTCAGGGATTGTTTATGAGTTCAAGACTGAATCACTGTTCTGTCACAGATTTTTGCTCCATTTTGCTCCTAGCACTGTCCTCAATACCTGCTTTTAGAATATTATTACTCTGTGTTATGTTTACTGGTTTGTGTTGTTCACAATGCAGTGACCTGGTCTTTCTGGGCTCCTCTTGCAGTCAGTGTCATCTAATAAAGCTTTTATGAAGCAACCCTCGTGACTGTGGTTAGACATCCACTTACTAACAAGTAGATCTCATATGATGAGACAAATTATGGCCAAGTGTTTCACGTCATCAGCTATACATTGTCTGGGGCAGACCCAGACAACTGTCCCAGATGCTGGCAGCTACATTTGATTAGGCAAATCCCATCCTATAATTACCTCTGTCAGAAGATTAAACACTGCCAGGGAACATTCCCAAGCACTGGAATGCAATCATCTATATTCTTCAGTTTTAGAATGGTGCCTGGAATTATTCTGGCCTGAAACAACCAGCACCATCCCAATGCACTCCTGGGAGTGGCTCAGGATACAGCACCAGTCAGGGACCACTCTGAATGGTTGGTTTGGATGCAGCTCCCATTCCAGAGACAGGGATATTTCATGGCTGTAGACACTGACAGGCTGTGCCAGCCAGACCCAGAGCTAGAAACTGGACCCTGGCACTACTTGGTTTAGCAGGAGAGTCATACCCACAGCTCAACACCCATCACAGCTGTGTCTGGGAACATTCAGTGGCTCACAAAAATGCATCCTGGTGCCCCAAGTGGACAGAACATTTCCAGCCCAGATGGATCAGAGCCTTTTCAGTACCACTCCATGGGAACAACGTGGCAAAGGCAGGAACAAGACCATATTCCCTGCAGGCATCTTTCAAATGCTTCACGCTCCTGCAACCACAGTCATGTTGCGTTTGGTTCAGTTTTCTGATAGCTTTTTTCCTGTTTGTTTTCCCAGGATTTTGTTTGTTGTTGTTGTTGCTTTAGGATTGTTTATTTGCTTGTTCTTTGTTAGTTTTGGTTTGGTTTTGTATTTTTGGTTTTGATATGGGTTTGTTTATCTGGTTTTTTTTTCAAATGTTGCATTACTCTGTAAAAGACAGAAAGAAAAAAGCTGTGCTGATACATTTTGCATGGACTCATGACCATGTAGGTTTGCTATTCATGAAGCAAGTTCTCTGGGTCCCTGTTATAAATATCTTAAAGCAATGCAGCTTTTAGGAGTAATAAAGTACCTTATCTTCAGCCTCCTTTCCTAGGTAATAAATTAATTAGTTTTCATGCTCCTTTTTACCTCTTATTGAAACCACCATGCCCTCATGATGTTTAACAACCACCAATATCACTAGGAGAGTTATTGCATATCTCTTGATTTCAGTCTATAGGAGTAAAGTCCTGGATCTGGCTGCTCTTTGCTCCTCCTCATTGTTTCTGTAGCAGCTTCTCTCACCACACTCATCTCTGCCCTCACAGGATTCACAGCAAAGGCTGTCTCAGGCCACCTCCAAAACAGCAGACTAAGGGGCACAGAATTAGCAGAGGCAGCTGCAATAAAGGAGAAGCAGAAGCCTCTTAGGAGGATGTTTTATGAAGGTGGTCTCTTCTACAAGATCTGTAGTATTGCCTTTCAAACCTGAACCCATGGTTGTAAACTGAAAATAACACTGCTGAGATCAGGGCATCACCCTCTGGTCTGGGCTAAAGGACAACACTGCCCTCCATCCTCCATAAGGAGGTGAAATAGCACCAGGCAAGCATCCAAGGTGTTGTCAGACCAAGAAGTAATACCATCTAATTTCTTACTGGGATTCCTGTGCTGAGGAGAGGATTTCCACCTTCCTCTGGAACTGCAACATTAAAAATACATTGCAGTACTTTCCCCAGCCAGTTTGAAAACTCACAGCACAGATTTGGTGTCTGTGTAAAGCCCTCCTGGAGGACGTGGAGAGCAGGTATAATTGACAGTGCCACAGATCTCCATCTAGGGATGGGTTGTAGCAGACACCTTTGTTTTCAAAGTACTTTTCCAAATAGGCAGAGACACGAGAATCAAGTCATATGGTGACAGAAGAAATGAATATTCATTGTTTGCCTTTTATGATAGTAGGAAGCACAGCAGCAAGAGCTGAGAAGATGGGGTTTAATTGTTGCAGAAGTGATAAGGAGCACATGTGGGAACGCATTTGTTTGATTTTTTTCACTCATATGAGGAAGCTTCCTCAGTCATTTCCATTTTCTCCAGATGAATCAATATTTTCTCTCTAACAAAAGAAAACAAAACCACAACTTAACCTCCCCACCCACACAGAACATATTACTTAACTGCCTGCTGCTCCCAGCTATCTTCACAAGCTGTGTTCTTGCAGCATTTTAATTTTTCAGTCCTCTCAAGAAATATAATAACATTAACATTATGCATTTTATGATGCTCTTACTTGTTCCAGACCTTGCAGTTCTTTTCTAATACTAGGAGGTTTTATCAGGTTACAGTGTGAATTAGCTATAAAAGCTTAGAAAATGATAGGGATAGATTTGCAGCCAATAAAAAACCCTAAACAGGAGAAAAACCTGTCTATATCTTTCTAATAAATTTTTAAGAAAATTTCTAATTGTTTTTATTAAAAACCCTGAAATTTAGTAAGATTTTTAGAATTAATCAGGGGGAAAATTACTTGAAACATGCTTCCAAAAGCTGGATTGATAAGTTTTTCATTTCAAAATTAAACTTCTTGTAAAGGAGAAAAAACAATCCTCCCAATGTAGAATATAGCACTGTGTTTACACCCAATACTTTTCAAAATCTGCTTTTCGTATGTGCAAGAATTGGCCAAGTTTATCCAGCAAATATTAACCCTTTGAAAACCCTGGCTCGGCATTCTTATGCGAGTAATATTTTAGCAACTTCCCCAACCTCTCTGCAGCTATTTAAGGAAACAAAAGCCATCTGGGGGAATAAAACTTTCACAACAGAGCTGAATACTTGAAAATATTTCAATATATAATGCAATACTTGTTTCCTCCCACACCAGAAATTCAAAGGCTCTTTAGGTTTTACTCTTTTCCTGTTACCATTGCAGCCTCCTGTGCCTCTTCTGACAGCCTGGCTGTCCAGACTCTCCAGCAGTGTCAGGTGTTTCTGTATAAAATCTTCAGAGCCAATGGGTGCAGGTTTCTGGTCCTGCAGGGCCTGAATTTCTCCCTAAAAGGCACCCCAGTGCTTCATTCCCTCCTCTTCTTCAACTGAAAGGATTTTCTCAGCTGTTTTCTAAACCACCACATAGCACAGAAACAAAACAGCCAATTTGTAACCACAGGTTTTGTTGTGTATTTTTCCCTGAAGGGTCACCCCAGTTCTCACACCCTTTTTCCACTTCTCTCATCCCCAGTAAGATGAACAAACCTCCTCAGTCTCCCCCTTCCCACCCCTGCATTCCCTGTGCAGCGCTGGCCCTGCTGTTCCATGAAGTTCAGAACGGAAACAAGGATTCCTAAGGGATTTTTTCTTATGATCCACTTTTCTGAAACTAAACTCTAGAGCACATTAGAGTTTGTCTTTCTCAGTTTGAGGTAGAAAATCACAAAATTATATGAGCATGAACTGCTAGCTGTTCTGAAGTTTTTTACTTGCTCTAATGTACACAGAGGCTAGAATAGCCTCTGTTGCTATTCTGAATTATTCCTCTGCATTATTTTTTCACTCTTTAACATGTTTTATACCATTAATTTTTACTATATCCACCCAACTATTAAACCATAGCAACTGAAAATCACTATGTCAATAGGACTGTTTGTTCCTTTACTTGTTTTTGAATCTCCATATGGCAATCTGGCTCCTGGACACCCAATATACCATTTTTCAGTACCTAATCAGCGCACCAATGCCAACCCCTCAAGCCTGTCAATAATTCTTATTTAAATTATTGTGTCTCCGTAGCTCTTTGAGCTGGACACAGTCCACCAGAGCAGCCTCATCAGAGAATCAGAGAGACTGTTCCAGTCCTCCTTGCTTTAGGTTACTCTGCAAGTAAATTTGGTTAGCTTTGACTTTCTGCTCTTTTCCAAAGCTTTTTCCAAAACCATGTCTACTTCTCCCTGTGCTGTAATCCCATTATTTTTTTTTGTGCTGAATCATTTGTTTCCAAAGTTGTCTCCTTTCTGGGAATAGGCAACTTCAATTATTTTCCTTAGACAGATGTTCACTTTTCCAAGCTGAATGGTCTCAGATATTTTGGAGTGTTTTTAGTTTCTCTCTGTGGTTTGATATTTCTCTGAGCTCCATATTCTGTGAACCATCACTCAGCTCCCCCAGCTAACATCCCTGACATGTCTGTTATTCCACTTTAAAGAGGATTCATTGGATGACACCAGGGAGGATATAAATATCAGCATATCCCAGCACTGTTCTCAGAAAAGGTGCTGATGCCCTGCTTGTTTCTGAGATGTACTTCAAGCTGATTTTTAGATCCTCCATGGATTTTGCCATTTGGGATGACCAGTATAACGCACTGCTCACTTTATCCTCCACGTTACCCGCAGGGTTACACTTGCAGGCACCTTCAGATCAGCAGTATCTGGGCCATCACACAAAACCAGCCTGAGTTTGAAAGGCACAGTGTGCTTGCAGCACCCATTCAAGGATCTGAAAATTAAGCCAGTTTTACGGGCACTAATGCCGGATTACACGATGTTATTGTGTACTCCCAGGGACAGGCTGGCACTGCCCTTTGGCACTGTGCTTTGGCTTCCTGCTCAGGAAGGAGGCAGCACCTACTCAGTCACACCGCACCTCTAACTGCACAGCTTTCTTTGCCCCCTCTTTGTTTGCTCTGTTTGCTTTGTTTGTTTTGTTTACCCCTCTTTGTTTCACCCATGCCGTGTTGGAACATTTCACTGCAGCATCCTGACTGTTGTCCTGGTGTTGTCCTGGTGTGGTCCAAGGCCTCAAGAAGCAGCAGAAAAAAATCATCCTTTGTCATATCTTATTCAGGCACTAGAGGGATGTGCCTGTCCCAATGTGGTCCAGTCAATTTGTGCTGTTCCTGAGCTGTTCCTGTGGTCACTGGCTGTAATGAATCATCTCAATTACTGTCTGCAGCCTAACAGGTCATTGGGGAATGGTTTTAAGCCTAAAAAAGTGTAGATTTAGATTAGATATTAGGAAGGGATTCTTTGCTGTGAGGGTGATGAGTCACTGGATCAAGTTGTTCAGAGATGTTGTGGATCACCATCCCTGGAAGTGTTCAAGGCCAGGCTGGATGGGACTTTGAGCAAACCTGGTCTAGAGGAGAAGTCCCTGCCCATGGCAGGGGCTTGGAACTGGATGTTCTTTAAGGTCCTTTAGAACTCAAACCATTCTGTCATTTTATGATCTGGCCAAGCTCCTGAGCTCCTCAGCTCTGTGAAGGACCCACTGGGCAAGGCCACAGCAACCAAGGGAAGTGATTCCAGGTTTCTCCCTGCCAGACCAGCTCCCAGCACCATCTCAGTCATAGGAGCAATAAGGGCCAAGCATCCAAAGGCTCCAGGCCTGCAGTACCCAGGTATCTCTGCCACCCACAGCTCAGACATGGTCACTATACTTTGCCAAGGGCTGTTACAAGCCTGCACATGCAGAAATTAGGAATCAGGCTCTGGCTTCCCACTCAAGGTCTCACTTCTGTGTGTAAGTACAAAGGCTCAATAAAGCCTTTACATTTAGACTTTATTCTCTGGGAGCACTCAACCATTGGCATAAGTACATCATAAAATAGACAGAGAGCTGTAATGTACCAATGGAGCTTAGCATTTCCTGGGGTTATTGAGGAAGGCACTACCTAAAGATATGCAGATAGATGGCTGACAGGGTCTTTTCTGCAGAACTTCCCACCTTAGAACTCTCCTTGTTGCCTGTAAGAACTCCAGTCCACATTGGCAGATCAACTATATCTAGGCCACTAAATAAAAACGCTCTGAATTTGAAAGTCATGATGTGCTTGCAGCTCCTAATCAAATACCTAAACATTAAGCCAGCTTTACCAGTGCAGTTTTTTCCACACTTCTGAAAGGATTCAGGCTCCCAATCTGAATCAGTGCCTCTGCAACCTAACACAGGCCCTCCTGCCAAAACCATCTCAGTTTAGCTCCTTCTCTACCAGTCCTGTTCATCCACACAGAGTTGTAGAGTCATAGAATGATTAAGTTGGAAAAGACCTCAAAGGTCATCAAGTCCAACTGCTAGTAGCAGTAGAAGCATGTGTAGAAGGGGTGTCAGCATGAAAGGGATTGCTGATTGTGCTGTTTCTTCTCCAAAACACTGATAAATACTTCAAGCTGAGTGCAGCCTGCTGCTTGTCTAGTACTGAATCAGACAGAGATTGCCAACTGACATTTTTGAGCTCCCCAATTTCCACTCACCCTTTTGTTTCTGTAGGGGTTTATTACGAAAGAGCCTTGTTCTCTCAGACTTTGCAGTGTGCTTGGTCCCATCTCAAAATAAATAATTTCTGCTTGACAAAACTCACTAAAACATAGCAGAAATTTGGTGAAAGGGGACACACCAAGCAGAGAGCTGCATTTTTTGGGTTTTGCTTTTTAATTACGCTCCTGTGATTTAGAATTGCAAGTTAAGGATGCCTTTGGTCCTGCCTCTCCTGCAAGGGGCTGTCAGCTCTGCTGGGGCTGGACCTGCTGTCCCAGGCTGTCCTGGCTTGGGCTCCCAGAGGAGCAGCTCTTGCTGTCTGGAGAGTTGGTGGGCAGCTCGCCTGCTGCAAGTGCATTTCTCTGCTGCTCTGCTTTGGTCCGAATGAGCTGCAGAATTTTCCTCCTCTTATGTAATGGTCTGCTGGTGTCTCTGCTTGGAAAACCTCTTTTTCAGCTGGAGGGTGTCAGGAGCTGTGTCCTACCTCTCTTGGGTCACTGCTGAGAGAGCAGCTGGCCGAGGCAGATGTGCCAGGGTGTGGGCAGCAGAAAGGAGCAGCTTCTCTCCCCTTCTTCCCCTTGTGTCCAGCATTTCCCGGGGTCACCCTCCTTCTCACAGGAGCAAGGGGCAGCTCCTCTTGGGCGACCCCGGGCAGCAAATGGGGGAAAGGAGGAATTTGGGCTGGGAGCTTTGCCTAGGACAGTGTGTACCGTGTGTCCCCCCGCCACAGCGAGGATGGGGGAGAGCCGAGTGCGGAGGATGCAGTGGGACACGGGGATGAGAGCGGAGAACCGCGGGGGAATGCGGTGGAACAGCGGGATGAGAGCGGAGCGCGGCCAGGAGATGCAGCAGCCGCGGGACCGGGGGAT
>VXBR01006748.1:261035-301927 GCA_013400215.1 Cisticola juncidis
GGAGAGGAGATCTTTATATCTATTCTATAGTAAAAGTGAGAGGAACCTTGTAAGGACAAAATTAGATTGATAAATGCAGCCAAAAATAAGTTTTTTAATTATTTAGCATCCTTTATGCATATGTGGGTATGCATTTACATGCATATCTTATTTGGCAAATGATGTAGAAAATGCTGTGGTGTTTAGAAAACAGTAATCTAAGAGCAAAACTCATAATAAACCTCTTCAGACACTGAGATTAAAGACCTCTATGCAGTGGTTATCACAGAAGTCAGAGTCAAAAACCCCACTGACTGGTTTTCCAAGAGAAGTGAATTGAGTTGGGGAAACCGTGATCTTGCATTTGTACTGAAAGATTTAATTTATGCAGGCCCCACATCCACTGCCCCTTCACACTGCAAACAGTGAGACGTGGCTGGGACTTGAGCTCTAAAACAGCTTTAAGTACAAATGGATGCCTTCAACAGCGTGGCAAAGCAGATACTGTGTGTGCTGGAAAGGAGAGGGCAAGACAATGAGAGGCTGAAGGAACAAGCTATGAAGTCTTTTTTTTCTCTTTTTCTCTCTAGATTTGTCCTGGTCTCTGTTTTCCTACCTACCAAGGGGCAAGGTGCCATGTGGGGAATAGGCAGTAAAGGAAGTTCTTGGAAGTGAGGCTGTGAAGCATCCTACAAAGGGAGAGAGCAGTGACTGAGCTCCTGAGCATTGCAGAGATGATCACTGCAGTGTCACCTGTCACTGCCCCAGCCCTGGGCTCACTGGGTGTGAATTGGCCTCACTTTTTCTCTGGTCAGGCCACTTGAGAGCAGGAGCTTAAGGTGAAGTGCTGGGGATCTTTGATGACACCAGCAAGGGTGAACTGGTGGCAGCAGGAAGATTTCTATCTAAAGAGTTACTGTGGAATCAGCTCAAGGGCAAACTGGCAATTATTTTTTTGGTGGCAGCTCTGGTATGAAATTTTGCTGAATTTTTTTTTTTTTTCTTCTTAGCAGCACTCATACATTGTTAGGCAATTCCTACACAATGGCATTCCTGCATGCCCAGCAGCAGCTCTGCAAGACACCAGACAGTCTCCACAGCTGTGTGTTGGCCAGATCAGCTTTTCTTCCCAGTTTTATGTTTTGCTACCAAACACGCCCTCCTCCAGGCCACTCTTACCACCAAACTGGAATCACAGCCAGGGGACTGCTGAGTGATCATGAATTGTGAGACTGGCATGCCACTAGCTGGCTAATTTGCAGAATGTTTTGGTCTGATAATGGTCTATAGCTAAAAAATTAGTTGGCACTACATGTGTATAATATTTCCTGAGTACATATGAAGGCAAGTATTTTGCTGTCTTGCAGAACAATTCTTCTTTAAAAATTACACAAACCCTAAAATCTGCTTATCTGTGCTGAGGGCACGTGAGAAGGTGAAGAGCAGTCCTGCCTTCCTGTCCCACACCTTTGAAGGCAACACACACCATTGAGGCTCCTGGTGCAATGCAGTGTAAGCAAGGGGATGCAGGGGGGATTAAAGGCCCATCTCCAGTCTGCCACAGTCATTTCCTTGTGCTAAGGGTGGGAGGCCCAGGAGACCCCATTAAATACTTCCACAGGGAAGCCCAAACACCTGACAGGTGTCCTCTCACAATATGTAAGGATAAACACCCCCTACAGGGTCATTTCTGGGACACCCAACCCTCGTGCTCAAGTCTGGCACTGAAACAAGACAGCAAAGCTGCCCTAGTGTAAGACAGGGTCTTGCTTCTCTTCCACTTTGTGCAATTGTTTCCACCAGTGTCACAGGAGTGTTGTCAGCCTGATGGGCAGGTGTTATCCTTGCCACATGCACGGTGCATTTTTGCACATGTCAACAGCTTCCTAAAGGGTGCTACGATTCAGTGGTGGCCGTGCAGGGTTTTGCTGCTTCTATTCTAAAAGCTGAATTACCTGAACTAAATCATGCATGACCTGGCTGCCCCAAAAATCTTCAGCTGCATCTTTTTCTATCTGAAGTTACAGTACTCTTGAAACCAAAAGAATTTTTGTAACAACATCCACCCTGCCTCTAATTTCATTTTGAAGGATGGAAGGATAAGGTCAGGTTCCCATAGTTTCATTTTGACATGCCCCTAACAAAATGTTCATGGTTTTTTGCATTAAAATGGTTCATTCTAGGTAGTCTTTCAAAATTATTCCAAAAATATTTCTCTCACATTATACTTTGGACTAAAAAATAAAGGAAGGAAAAAACCCAAGGTCACTTTAAGAGGAATTTTTTTTCCCATGTTCATACTTTAGGGAAGGAAAATAGCAGCAAAATAAACTCACTCAGCTGACTGAGGACACAACCCAGTGCCCCTGCACACAAATTTACTCACCAGGAAGGTGCTCTGGCTCTCATTAATGCAGTTTTACACTGAAGACCAAGGCACTGTATATATGGGACAAATGATCCTGGCTTCCACTTTTCCAAGCCAGTTTAGTTTGTAAAAAATTGTGCGGTTCATTAAGAAGAAAGATGTTGTTAGCAGTATTTCATTATGCAGTTCCATCTCTTTGACAGAATCTGTGACGTAAATATAAATCATCTTTTTCCTAATAATTTTCCAGGATAATTTCTTAGTGTAGATTTTATACATTAAACAAATACATTAACAAATTCAATGCCGAGTTAAAGCAACATAGAAATACTCATGTGCTTTATTCCCCTAAAATTCACAGTTCATCTTGTTCATGTTCTTGACTCTTTGAGTGAGGTTTTATTCACAGTTAAACACAAAATATCCTCCTAAGGGGATTTCACCATGTAGACTTTTGCATCCAGATGACAAACCCACTTTTCTTCAGGAGTGGCTTGAATATGTGGTGATAAATATTCTAACAGTGGTGGTTCTTTGTTAACTAACCTTAATTTTCCATAACTGATTTCCTAACTGCATGTAGAAAACACTGGTCACCCAGTTGGTGCACAACAGATTTGTTGTTATAATGTAAATGGCATAGAAATTTAGGACACCAGCAGAGAAATGTGAACATTTCTGAAGATTTACAAATGTGTCTCCACTCTTTTCTTTCCCCAGGCTTCAAGATAAGCACAAGCATTAGGCTGTAGGTATACAAACAAAAATAAATTTGACAAGCTTGACAAGTTTAAGAGGTCCCCTACTACCATAAAGCATTTCATTTTTGGTTTTGGGAATTTAGTTTTAAAGAAAAGGGTGTTTTGTTTTGTTTTTTTTAAACTCCTAAATGAATAAAGCTTGTATCCTTAAAACTTTTACCGTCTTCTTGCCTCAAGTATCAGATTTTGGAAGTGGGGGAAAGAGGAGATCCTTGAAGTGAAGTTTGTCTTATATGAATGCCAAGTGCTGTAATTGCATCAGATTCATGGTCTTTTCATCACAACATTCACCTCAAAAGGCAAGTTAAATCAGATCATTTGCCACTACTTAACAGATCTGAACAAAGCTCCTTTAGGAACATCCTGATACTTTCATTGTGGAAAACCCAATTGCATTTTAAAGTAACAAAAATAACAAAGAAAAATAAGGCAGAATGGGATGTGTTTTCATTTCTTTTAGAGCAGCTAAAGAAAAGATATTCAGGATAGGGAATAGCTCAGGATGAAGCTCAAAAAACTCAAGTTCATGCCTAAACCGTTTGAATTAGCTTTTCCCATAGCTTCTTCACTGAGGATAAAGTGGGCACAAAGGACAACATTCCAGGTGTTGTTTGGTAAAAGGAGCAGTTTGGGGTGTGGGATGGTGCTTTTGGTGCAGGGCTATGCATTTAAGAATTCATATTCTGCTGTGTCTTCTTTACATTGATTTTTGCCGTCATAAAGGAGGACTGTGGTGCTGCTAGAGAAATTCAAAGAGCTGTTGGAGTTTTATGAGCCTTTTCCGTGTAACATCAAGAGGTCAAACATAAAAGGTTTAGAAGGTCATTCTAACCCATTTCCTGGCCTGTGCAGGATTATGAGGAAACCCTAATCGAGAAATTAATTCAGATTGGCTTGGATGGGAAATCAGTCATGTGGGTTGGAAACTGGCTGAAAGATTGTAAACGAGGAATCATGATAAATGATAATGTAACAAGTTTATGGAAGGTATCTTGCAGGGTATCTGGAGAATTTGTGTTAGGTCTGGTCTCATCTAACATCTCTATTAATTATCAGGAAACAGAATTGAATTGCACAGGAGTGAAGTTCACAGATAATATTAAGCAAGGAGGACATGTCAGCAGCAGCTGAGTCACAGAATTTACACAGACAGATCCAGAGCAGTTAGAAAGCTGAGCAGAAAATAATATCATTTTCTGAAGAGCTTTGCTTGCATTCTGGTGCCCAAAGGGCAACGTAGGGTCCTCCCTTGGAACTGATTCCTGTTAGCTGAGTTCTGCCAATCTCAAAGTGAAGGTGCAGCACTTAAAAGACATGACCAAGGTCAAAGAAAAAGTTGATGTTGGAGTTTTGCAGCCCCCAGAGAAAGGGCAGTTGCTTTTACCTCTAACTCTGACACTGCTTGAGAGTATGGACATTTCAGTACTCGATGTTCTCCTTCCTCCTTCACCTTCTTGCAGATCAAGCTCAGCAGGACACACTCAGTTCCCTGTGTAGAGCTTGAACAGTGCTTTGGAGGCTGCAGAGGATGTGTTAAATTGTCAGGGAAGCTTTGATTGAATGTTGCCTTTCTTTGCTCCTTTTTTTTTTCTTTCTAGAATGAAACAAGTCCTCTTCTGGACTTTTGTTCTGACTATGGATTTTTGATTGGTTTTTTGATTTGGATTTGGATGATTTTTAAAAGTCCTTTTGCCATGTTGTGCATTGTTTGATTTCCCCCCAGCATTTCAAATTTCAAAATCCTCATACCCCTAATGTCACAAATTGGCACCATTTTGTCCCTGTTGAATTTTGTAATTTCTTAATTGTATTCTGGTTGTGCCAGGGAAAAAATATGGTAGCAGACAGTTCTAAAACTTAGTTGAAAAGGATACTTATGAAATATTCAGCTGGATTATATCCTACTATTTCTTGTCCAACTTGAGCATGATTGCAGACTGATTGTCTAGGAAATGGCTGGTGATGTTTGTGAGGAGAATTGTCGTGTCAGGCCATTCCTTCTCCTGTTTTTGTCCATAACAGGGCCTTTGCTGCAGTGGATGGGACCTGGTCTGGTCTTCAGAGTCAGGCTGTAATCCTTTCAATAAGAAAGAAGGTGGAGAAATTTGTGGGTGCTCATGCAGAGAGTCACGATAGCAGCACATCTGTTTCCTCTATTTATGAGCCCTTTTCTATTCAACATCTAATCTCAAGTTGGCCCAATGTGTAACCAGAGGATAGAAGGGTGAACATCCAGGAGTAATTAATTTCAGTTTTTCTAAACATCTACATTAGGACAGGAAAAACTTGGCATTCAGAGACATCATGGACCAGAGAAATAACATTCGTATTATGCATTAACCTTTCAGATGGTTAAAATTAGGTGAGATGAATGCCACTATACTTTTATTTAAATCTACCCCAAAAAGAGTTCCATGAAATTTCTGTAAGCATGAGGATATGCTAAATCTAGAGATCTTTAGAGAAAAGGCTCGTGTCAGGTGAAGATTTTCCAAAAATCCTAAGAAACAATCTGTGTTTGCTCTGACATGAGGTAAAACCTCCCAGAATAATTTCAAGGGGAAAATCTGGGCTCCTTCTCAAGTCCATTGCAACTTTTTCTCACTCCAAATCTCTGACAGGGCTTTGAAAAACTCTTTTTGGAAATTATTATTAGACAGTTGCAAAAGAACTAAAACACATTAATCTGAATAAGGAATTAGCTCCCACTGAAGGAACTGGAATTAAATGCCATCCTCATCCAAAATAGATTGCCAGATATTGGCAGTTTATTGCAGCAGGGAGACAGAGATTTTGCAGAGTGCTCAGAAGACAAATGCTGAAATTCCATCATCTGGAAGTGCTTTACCATCTGATTATTCTTTGGCTTACTCTATCAGAATTTTTCCCTAAATATTTGCTTGAAATTCAAAGGTGGCTAGCTACCACAAGGTCCCACCATCTGCAACATTTTTGTTTCAGAATTAAAAGTCGAATCCCTCCTATTCTGCCATAAGCTAAACCTTTCCAAATAGACCATACTAATATAAAATTGAAAAATCACTTTGCACAGCAGATGATTTTGAAAAACCATTTTGTTTTTTAATACCTATTGCATTACAGTAATTGTAAAATATATATTTGAGGAGAAAGCTTTGATGTATTGCAAGGAAACATCTGCAATAAGTTGAAAATATGGTTGTTATTACTAATATTATTTACAGAGAATTTCTACATTTCTCCAGAAGTGCTCAAACACAGTAATTATATTCACCTTACTTTGTATCTTGAGTTCATTCTTAACAGCAGCACTACATTATATACATCTAGGAACACATACAACCTAAGTTTAAGCGTTTTATGAAGGTACATAAACTAGGTTTTGAGGCATTGCAGGCTTTAGGAGGACTAAAATCCCTAAGAATGAGATTCAGTCCATTTAAGATAAAAATTGCCCTCCAGAGGTGCCCTGTTTTCCTCTTTTCCTGCAGCAGGCAGTGAAGTAGTCCTGACATTTTCACAGTAGTCCTGACATTTCCCATCTGATGCCTTGGTTGGGCAGCCTGACTCAGGACCTCTCAGCCTCAGTTGTGGCTTCTCATGTTTTGTGCTTTGTTCTGGCTGAAGAGGCACATCCAAGCCAGAAACTCTCCTTGAAGATAACTGGGATTGTGTACCCAGAGCAAGGACAAATACTCAGCTGTGAAATACAGACACCTTTAGGATGGAGCCATTCAGGTGTGGCACAGCTGACATCCTCACCAGACTGGGGGTCTGAGCAGAGAGAATTAAAGAAACCTTCTGCCAGATACCAGCAAGGAGGGGATGAGGGGGAAGTCTTTGTTTTGGTTTTTTTTTGGTTTTTTTTTTTTTTTGTTTTTTTTTTTTTTTTTTTTTTTTTTTTTTTTTTTTTTTTTTTTTTTTTTTTTTTTTTTCTTCTTCCCCTCCTGTTCAGTTTCATAAACCCGGATTATTTCTCCAATCCATTTCATCACACACCACATGAGCAGCTGCTGCCCAGCTTGGCAGTGAGGAGATGCGAGCTCAGGACAGAGAGGAAAGGGACCTCTCCTTTGGCAGCATCACCAGTTCACACTGAGAAATACAGCAGCTAAAGAAAGTCCAGCAGCAGAATGGGAAGATTTGTGGAGCATGGGCAGCTTCTTCAGCTGTGTGTTTGCACAGCCCCTTGCACAGCAGGGTCCTGGGCCCTGCCAGAACCTCACTGGTGACCAGTGATTACAGTCTGAACCAAGACCTCAGCATCTGCTGGACTTTGTTTGTGTCCTCCCAGCCCTCCACAGCACAGAGGCTGCATTGAGATAATTTTCCAAGCATGCAGACCTTGTTCAGTGGCACCCCCTGCAATCTCTAGGTGAAGGGTTTGGGATGATGTAAAATTTCCTGGTTGTCTCACGCTGTTGTGAAACACTTGTATATCACTACAATGTTCCCTGTGCTGAGACAGTGCAAGACACCCTCTCCCACAGATTATGAGTGAGAAAAGACGGAAATCTAACCCTCGCAGTGTCAGTGAACTCCCAGTGTCAGAGCTCTGCAGTGATGGGAGGCAATGGGAAGCCCAAAGTGGGGAATCAAGGAATCATTTAGATTGGAAAGAACATCAAGTCCAACAATTCACCCAACACTGCCAAGTCCACCACTAAACCACATCCCCAGACACCACACCTACAAGTTTTTGAATAATTCCTCATGATGGCATGGGCTTTACTTTTTTAACTGGGATAAGAATTAAAGAACACCTGTTAGAGGATGGCACATGACAATGCATTCACCTCTGTAGGCTACTAAGAACACAGGATTTTACCATGAAGGGAACATGTTACAAGGTGATCTTGAGACAGAATTTACAAATATAGAAGCTACCTGCTGATGTTCAAATGTGGGAGTCAAGAATCTCTATGAATGTACTGAATTCAAAAGTGCCTTGGGTGGGAGTCAGCAGAACCCCAGCTTTAGTTAGATTTTAATGCATAAACACAGGCCTACTTAAATGCCTCATTCCCACTTCCCCTTCCCAGATTCTTGTCCAGCACCATGAAAAAAAAAGAAAAATTATAAAAAAGGAAAATGTCTGAAACTAGACATTTTTTTGGCTCTCTCCAGCTAACAAATGGCCAAACTCATTAAAAACCAGTGTGTGCTGGAGAGAAGGGAGGGATGCTCCACAGTAGAGAAATTGCTTCACAATGCCAAATTTGAGAATAATAAAAAAGAGGGAAAACTGATTAATTATCTCTTAGAAAAGAGGAATTTTTAACTGCAAGTGCTAAGTGTCCTCAACTGTATCTGCTTTGTGCAGTGCTTTATTATATCTTACTGAGCATTGTGAGAGTAGAAGTCCCTGCTAGGGGGATTGGATAAGAGCACAGCAGCATCTTGTATTCAAAAGCTTGGCTTAGCTAATCCAGTTACCTGTAAATGAACCTCTAAACCATTCTAGCCTCAAAATCTTGCCACATCACACTTCACTTCTGATTCTCAGTTAGTTCTTTTCTTCCTGTCTTTGATAGAGCATTTTTGCAGCGTTTCAGTACTTTGCCTGCTGGTCCCTGGAGAAAACAGGATGAGCAGAGAGACTGATAAAATTAAAGAGATGTTTGCCAACATAAAACATAATTTAAAAAGAAAAAAGCACCCTTTTCTGTGTCATTATTGAAACTTCAGATTGTAAGGGCTTAAACGATTCCTGTGGATCGGCTTTAGTGTTCACTTTTTATTCTCTGCTGTTTGTTTTTTAACATTTCCTTTAAATGAAGTAATAAAACCAGGCAAATCCAATCCCTTTCACTTTCTGGCAGTTTTCCTTCCTATTTCTTCTGTGTATTGGACTTCAAGTGGTGTAGGGAAAAAAATTAGAAGAGGCACACAGTGGGATGCTCAAAAAGAAGAGGGCCCACAAATATGCCAGTGAAAACCTGTGTCTTCTCTTTAGAATCTCCTGTTAGGGACAGTCACTGGATCCCATTCTCATCCACACAAATCTATTTAGTTTGGGCTTATGGAGTATGGGCATGAAGTTTCTAAAGAGGTTTTATGTCTTTTGCTTTTGCTGAAATGGAAAAAAAAAAGACAAGAAAGAAGGCTTTCTATTTTTTGATGTATTCTGCTGTCTTTTTTAATTTAGTAATTATGATCTTGTTTAACCTATATCTCCATGGACCTCAAGAATTCTTAAGATTAAATATTCTCAAGAGATAGAAGGAATTTTGGTTGAATATTTTCCTGCTTACTCCATTTCTCCATTTGTAGAAATCCATGACCCTCTTGAGATAACAAAACTATTGAATTTCACTGGGGTACGAAGATAGCTTTAATTCATTAATTCACTTACTTTTTGTTGCTAATATAATTCAAATAACTGCATTTAGGAGAAGGAGTTATTTATTCCAACAGCTTATTAATTTATTTTTTTTTAAGAGATGGAAAATCAACAATAGTCTGAGACTCTCAAAGGCTTCTTCCATCTGTGTTGTACAAGACATTGTCTTGGTGCATCATGGTTTAGAAATGGACACAGACTGAAAATTAGGCAGGTTGGACCACTGCTCTGCATTGAAAAAACACTTATTTTTTTAGCACTCGTGTTTTTCTTCCTTTCCTTTGAACATTTTTAATATTGTGCTTAAGCTGTGGAGGAAATCAGAATTAATGCAAAGTATTCATTGATTAAAACTACTCATGATATAGATTCATAGAGACTGCCAAACATGAGAGATGGTAATTGCATTCTTCAAACACATTCCTGCATATGTCAGTGAGAGTGTTTAACTGTATCTAAATATTGGTGTCTTATGCAATTCCCTCTAGGCATTGCTGTCAGTGATTCATTCTTGTGTTTCTCCTTGGCACAAACAAAATCCTTTTGGATGAAGAGTAGCTGTGGGCAAGACCACAGAGACCAACACCTTTTTTTTTTTTTTTTTAATAGTACCTGAGCAGTTTTCATGTCTTAGCAACTGGCAGAGACTTAAATGTGTTCTCAGTTTGCACAGGGGGAGAGCCACAGCTCTACTATGCTTGGATATCCCTCTAACTTCTTTTGCAAATTCTTGCAAAAGTTCTGATTTGCACTGGCTACTTTCACCATCATCCTTCATCCTGGAGGATTTAGGAGTCAGATGCAGCCATAGCTCTTGCTCTGTGATTCCTCCACTGGCAGGGACAGGCTGTGAAAAGCAGAGGCTGGTCCCAAGGTGCTGCCTCGAGGGCTTGTGATCCTGGGCAGAGCACAAACTCCAAGGACAGTGAATGGTGAGGAGGGAGCAGAGGCCCTGTGCCTGCTGAAAACAAAGGGCCAATCATGCTTTAATACCTGTCCTGGTAGATTTACACACCCAGGGTAACCTACAACTTCAGAGGTCCTGCTGACATGGATCTCCTCTGGAAGGTGAACTTGTGTCCCCTGCAACAAGCTGTGCTGAGCCACCCACCTTCCTCCTGAGTGAGCCATCCCAGCACCCCCAGGCTGCTGGGCATCCAAAAAAAGCTGTGCCCTTCACCCCTGCACCCATCTCGTGGGGCTGGGATGCAGACACCAGCTCACCTTCCTGAACAGTCTGTAGCAAAGCTGTTTCACTGCTGTGTCTGTGTTCTGCTCCTGATGGAGGGCAGAGAAGAAAAAGGCAGAGAGAAAAAAGGCAGCTGTACCCCAAAATTATCCCCCAGTGCTTGCAGTTCTCTTTGTGCTGTCTGTGACCCCCCCATCTTCCAGCACCCTTCCCACCTAGGGAGAGGAGTGATCACAGCCCACGTGGGTATTGCTCATCAGCTTCAAGGACACCACCGAGTCCTTGGGTGCACGGGTGCTGTTCAGGACAAAGCTCTGCTGGGCAGTTAATCTATTCCTCTTTTCCAAAGGGAACTGGGATGGCATCAGATATGGACTGAATGGATATCTGACCTTGTGAGTGAAGGGACCAGCTGAGCAACAAAGAGCTGGAAGATAGGACAGAGAATGAAGGAGGGTTACAAAGGATGTAAAGATAAAATATAGTCTAGGAGAGAAGTGGAGTGAAGCTGGTATAAGAGGGAGAGGGCTTATCTTGTATTTGCTTCCCAGAGGGATGTGCAAGGGAAGCAGAAGGTGAAGTTAGAGCATTTTTTCCTTTCCTTCTGTACTTCCCTTGCCTTGACAGAGATGCCCATTGAGGTTGTTTGGACACAAGGACAGCTTGTCTGAAGAGATGGTGGATGCCTCATCACTGGAAACATTCATGTCCAGGTTGGACATGGCTGAGAAACCTGATCTAGTAGAAGATGTAGCTCATTGAAGATGTTCCTGCTCATTGCAAGACTAGGTGACCTTGAAAAGTCCTTTCCAACCCTGACCACACTCTGATTCTTGGAGAACCTGACAGGGTGGCACTGAAGGAACAAAGTGAGGAGCACCACTCAGAAACAGCCTGTGCACTGCCAGAAGCTCCTCCAAAGAGAAGAGCTCTCTAACAGCAGTCACACTTTGCTATTGCACCCTAATGAATTCTTCCATAATTTGATTTACTTCTAGGGACATTTCTCTTATTCTCTGCTATTAATACTACAATATATAAGTCTCTTGAAACACTTTTCATCTGTTCTTGTTTCTTTTATCAAAAACTAGATATCCAAACCTGTTAAGGGTAGGGGCACAGGCCCAGAGCCATCAGAAAGAGGTTCCAGATGGTTCTGATTCCCTTTTGGGTGCTCTGTGTACATCTCTCTTTTACTTAAAAATCAGCCTAGAAGCCCATAACTTCCCAGGGAAGGGGCTGAAGGGCTGTGGGTTTGTCAACCAGCAGGATGTGTCTGTGAAGGGGCCAGCATGAGCCAGGAATGACAAAGCAGGTCAGGCAGTTTTTAGCATGATAAAATCTGGGGTCAAGTCTTAAGTAATCTTATACCTCTGCTTTAAGTGGAGAGAGACAGGCAACTACAGAGAACAAATCTGCTTTTGATCTGTACCTCAGGATGGAGCAGATCATCCTTTGGATGTGTCTGACTCTTCACAGTGACCATAAACCAAATTTGCTCAGCCAGTTGGTCAATGATGAGCTGAGCCTCATCACTGCTGAGTAGCCGGAAATAAGTGAATTCTTTTTTACTGCAACAGAGAGACAATTATTTCCTGGATAATTCTCATGGCCACTTTCATACAATTAATTTTTGCTGTGTGAGCAGACCCCTTGGCCATCAGTCTGTCCCTGTTCCCAGCCAGCCAAGGTGCAGCTCTGCCTCAAATGTGCTGCCCTCAGTGTTCACCTGCTCTGGATGCTCCCTCCAGCCTTCATCCATGCAGAGCAGCTGCACAGCAAACAGAGCAGGAGCACCAACACAGCTGCAAGGGCAGGAAAACTGCTACATAAAAATGTTAGGGGAAATGCTGACATGAATCAGCATTATGTGCTTTGCTCTGGAAAGGAATACTGCAAGAATTTTTGGTAATGGGATGACTGTGTAACAGGGATTGACTGCTACAAGGTCTCCGTGTGTAACTGTACTGGGGACAGGGACAGAAAATCAGTTTGATTGAGGAGAAAAAAACCTTCCTCCAAACTTTTACAGTAAGGCTGAAGGGAATATGAGCAGCCCAATATGTTAAACCTTAAACAAAAGGGGATTTAAATTTTTAATGATTTTTTTTTTTTAGCTTGAAAACTAACAGCTGGCTGAAAAGCAACTTGCTTCATCCTAACTTCTGTGTTTTTTTAGCATAATACTCTCTGTGACCTACAGCAGAGTAGGAATGTCCTTATCAGAGGGAGAAACAACTGCATTGATTTCATTAGGATGTTTATCACACAATGTATTTCAGCAGACATTCCTGGTTGCCCTCTGTTGAACAGTTTAAGCTTTTAAGATAAAATAACATGCAAGCAGGTTGGCATGCTTTATCCTAACATTTCTATAATGTAGCTTGATAATGATCTATTGCTCCAGCTGATGATAGGTAGCAGTTAAGGAAAAATAAAAATAGAAATAAATTTTCTGGATAAGGTCTTGTAGGTGTACTTGAATGAGACTGATCAAGCAGTCTCAAAGACTCCTTTCCTCACTGCCAGGGATCTGAAAAGAGTTTTCAAACCCTCACCAGCCCCAGCTCTGCTGAGCTGGGTGCCAAGAAGGCAGGAGCTGTGCCCTCTCAAGAACACCTCAAACCCTCCCTTTTCCTGTGACAGGAAAGCCAGTGGAGCCTGATGCCATTCAGAGCAGAGATAAATGGTAGAATAATTTATGATTAATTTATGTTGGACAGACCTCTGAGATCACAGAATCCAGTCATTGACTTACCACTGTCAGGCTGACCACTAAACCTCATCCCTCAGTGCCAATCCCTACTGTGGCCCTCCCCACCTTTTGCTGCACTCACTGCAGCCCTACTTTCTTTTTAATTTAAAGATCTGGGATAAAAAAAAATACCCCAGCAGATGGTGAGGCCCTGCCGAGGGCTGGTGCTGCAGTGACCACACAGAACTCCCCGTGTGGGAGCCGGGCCTGCAGCAGCTGCACTGAAAATATTAAAGAAACAAACAAAAAAAGGCCACAGGTAATTTTAGTAGTGAGGGAGTATTTCTAGTGTCCCTCTGGGCTGCATGCTGAGAGGATCTGTGCCTACTACTATTATCACCAGCAAAAGATATTTAGCTCAGTAGGAGCAGCTGGTTTCCTTTAACCTGAGCTCTGGAGCAAGTCAAACTTCCCATGCCACTTACACATCTTCTTAGGAAACCAAGGGTCCAAGCATTCTTTATAGTTAAGTTTCCAGCCTGAAACGTGGTAGGGGTTTATTCTGTACCCCTCAATTCACAATTAGTGAATCTTACTGCCAAACAAACAAGGAGTTTGGATTTTCAACCACAAGCAAGGCCAGGTCTGCATAGACACAGGTGACAAATTCCATCATGCTGGGGGAAAAGGAAGTGAAGCTGTTCATGCCTGTCATCTTAGTCCTTTTTCTCCTCCCTTTCACAGTCTAAATATATCAAATGGTTTTGGGGCAACTAGAAAAAGAAAAGGGAGAACACAAAAAACGATTTAATAATGTCCATTGAAGCAAAGAATTTTGCTTGCCCCCTGTTTTAGATGAAATATCACATGCCTCAGCAGATGATCTATATTTCATTGCATCTTTAAAGATGCTCAGATCTGGAGAGAATTACCTGCCATCAGGATCTGGAAGAACAGACACTGTTAAGATTTCATCAGACATTTAAAAAAATTAGAAAAGAAAAGAGAAGAGAAAGACATATAGAGACAGTCTGGGAATCTGAAACAAGATTCCAACCATGCAAGTGACCTTGCTAAAGTCAATTAGCATCTTCTGTTGTAGATCCTCTGGAGATACATGGGTATAAAAATCATGTACAACCAATAAGTACTATTGTTTCTTATTTTTAATAGTATATATTACTAATATATACTATTCTGGTAAAGTATCAGAGAGTAGCACTAGATGTAGGTAAAAAATGTAAGGGGTCTGTAGTCTGAAACATCAAACATTATAAAATTAAAAATAGCAGTGTGTAGGCATATATCAGGAAGGACACGTTAATTAGCAGAAGAAAGCACCTCTTTTTCATGAAGAGCTATGTGAAATCTTTTTCAAAACCTGCCTGGGTCTTCAGGAATCACGTATAGAAGTCATTGTAGTCACAATTTGTTTCCCAGAGCTTAAGCTGAGGTCAGGAATTTAGCCTTTCATGCCTTGTTCTTTCACTAAGTTGGTCCTGGAGGACAACAAAGAACTTGGGGCAGTGAGTAACTCCCCTGAAGCTCCCATGAGACTCCAAGAATAGGTCTTGGACTCTGGGAGGTGCTGAAAGTCATGTTGGCAGAACTGGGTCTCCTTTTGCTACACATCCATTGTCATCCATAAAATGGGATGAAAGAAAGACTGTTTTCCCCTATATTCCTTGTTTTCCTTGCTAAGATTGTAGCCACTGGAGAGAAGCTGTGGCTGACCCAACCCTGGACGTGTTAAAGACCAGGTTGGACAGGGTCTGTACCAATCTGAACTCTAGTGGAAGCTGTCCCTGCCCATGGCAGGGGGCTTGGAATGAGATGATCTTTAAGGTCCCTTGCAACCCAAGCTGTTCTATGATTTTATTATTCTCCAAGAGCTGTATCAGAGAAAAGCCTGATTTTCCCAAGTGCTGTGGTGCCACGTTCATGTTTGCACACTATAACTGCAGCAAAGGCAAAACTCTTGTTTAGACAGGAAACAGTTTGCCCCCAGAAAGAGGGGAGCAGACAAAACACCCTCACAGCAATCTGGCGCCTGTGGTTTCCTCGATCCCATCTGAAAGCTCACTCTCTATTTTGCTGACATATGAGCTGGGTGCCCTATTGTACATCAGTGTAAAAAAATAGCTGTTATCTGCTGTTTCATGGGAGATACGGCAGAACATGATTTATTCCTGCCTGCTCTGCTGCCTCCTTTGAAATGTTGCTGTCTCTGGCTGCACCCTTTGCAGGGGAAGGCAGATGGTCATCACAAAGTTTCCCATAACCTTGCCGTGCCTGCTGCACAGTGAATCAATGAAACCTGAATTGCAGTGCTCTGCCTGGGCTGGGAGCTGTGCTGCTACAGAAGCCTGCAGAGCTGCAAGCCTCTGAATGTCAGCACTGCCCAGACACTGAGGAAGTGTGGAATTTCTCTCCAAAATTCCAAAGCAGAGCCAGGTGGGGATTTTTAGCTGCAAAGCTGCAGCCAGTGTGAGCCAGGACTGCATTGCTCAAGCCTTAATTACCAGCTTGGAAATGCACTTTTTGTGAGCGTTTGAGTGTTAGGTGTGACCTCTCTTTAGAAAGAGTAGAAATAAAAAATCCAAACAGGATTCAAGCATGAAATGCTGGGGATGAGGATTTTTGGAGTCTGAACTGCAGCAGTTGCCCCTCTGTGATAGCTGTCTCTGCTTATGTGACATTTGCAATGAGGCTCCAGGTGATTTGGGAATCTGGCACTAGACTGCAGTTCACCTTTTGTGTCAGCTCGTGCCAGGATACCCTTGCCAGAAGCCGCTATTTTGGTGGGAAATAACAACTGGGAATAGGGAAAAAAATGAACTTCTCAAAAGCACTTTGTCACATTCCCTGGGCTGTGGCAGGCAAATGCTGGGAACAGTGTGAGCTCCTGCCATAAAAGTAGGCATAGGAAGAAATTTCTCAGTGGGAGGATTACCTCCTTTACATACCTGATTGAAGGCAAGGTGAGTACATAAAACATTTTCAACACTGTCTCCCCATGTCTGATATTTATTTGCTCTATGAGTCAACATGCTGGAAGACATTTATGTTTTATAAAGCCTCATTTCACCGATTTTTCCTTAGGATGGGAATCATTACTACAAGCAGGTCTGGCAGTTTCAGATAATGACCTGCATGCAGCACAAATGCTTCTAGAAATGGGTAATGCTGGCTGTAATAGAGGTTAAAGTGTCTCCCCCAAATGGTTCTGGCCTTTTGCAGATGACTGTTTCCATATGTGTGTGTGTGGAGGGCAGAGCCTCTCCCAAATCTGAGTTGTAAGCTCATTCCAGTAGTGTGCCTAGGCAAAGAATGTTATCTCATATGAACTCACTGCAGCAAGGTAGTTTAGACATCCACTGCCTTGATAATTTTATGGGGTTTTTAAAATACAAGAGGAAAAATCTGAAAACTAATAATCCAATTTATGTTGGGAAGAAAGCAAAGTATTATTTGGTGTGCAAAAGACAATCCCTGGATTTAGTCTTTTTTGATCAAAGAGATTACTTGGGCTGTGACAATTTTATCACTGAGTCTTATTCTTCAGTTTGCAACTGGATTTGATCTTCTAAACCCACACAGGCTTCTCTTGTCTTGGAAGGGGCACATGCAATTATCCTACAACCAGTGGTTAAAGATCGAGGATCTATCTTAAAGAACCTTTCTTATCAAACACTTCTAACAATAAAAGAAAAAAACAAAACAAAACAAAAAACCCCAAAACAAAACAAATACTTAAATGGGGCCAGATAACTTTACAGGAAAGAAAAGGCCTGGTCTTGTTAACAGACAGAGTCTGAGTGGACTTGATGTGTCCTTTACTGATTGTCATGGAGTTTTATACATCTTAGCACTTATAGAAATAAGTGAAACCAGAGTAAGATTTATACTCTTGAAATGTATGAAAAAAAACAGATCCTTAACTGGTTAACTTTAGGTTTAAAGTAGATTCTTTTCTCTGTAACACTGTTATAAATCTATGATATCTCAAATGAACAATTCAAAAAGTCTGATTTTAATTATATCTTTCTGGAGACAGAATAGCTATTAAACTTTGTGGATCTGTCTGTATCCTGAGGAATCAGGCTTCATTTTCCATACATTTCCAACTTCTAAAAATCATTTCCACAGTGTCAAGAAATCACAAATATTCCAGAAATTAATCTTCATCTCAAACTTTTTGTAGTAATCAGAGATTGGTCATTGTCCATCAGTTAAATGTGGAAGGTCATCCTCTCCCATAGGGTTAGGAGCCTGCATTCAACATTTTGCTTCTAAATCTGGGAATCCTAAAGGCTGCATGAGTACCTGAGCAGTACCTGAACTGCAGCACAGAAATTCAAATGAACCTATTCTGGGATTTCACAAAGAGTTGTGGCAGGGAGCAGGGACAGATCCCAAAGCCCAGCTGGGTGAGTGGTGAGGCTCCTGTTGAGTGCAGTGATGTCTGAGCTGAACTCTTGGCATGTTTGTGAGAGGAGACAGAATCTATCATGTCATAAGCATGATAACCACACACTCATCTTTTCTGCTTTCTCTCCCAGGATGGAAGGAGCAGTTTCATTGGCCATCAGCTCGGAGGGGTCATGGAAGTGCCAAACAGCAAGGACCAGAGAGTCAAATCAGCCAGAGCCATCCAAATCACTTACTACCTCCAAACGTATGGCTCTGTCACCCAGGACCTCATTGGGGAGAAGTGGGAGAGCGAATTCTGTAAACTGATGCACAAGATGCAGCTGGATCACCAGGACCTGCAGCTCTACTCACTAGCCTCCTTTAGCCTCTGGAAGGACTTCCACCAGACCAGTCTCTTGGCCAGGGGCAAGATTTTGGTGAGCCTGATGCTGATTCTCCTGACTGCTACCCTCTCGAGCTCCATGAAGGACTGCCTGCGTAGCAAGCCTTTCCTGGGACTCCTGGGAGTACTCACTATCTGTATTTCCAGTGTCACTGCGGCAGGGATATTTTTCATTACTGATGGAAAATATAATTCTACTCTGTTGGGAATCCCTTTCTTCGCTATGGGTAATTATTTATCTTCATAATAATAGGATTAACAGAGTTTAATGACAGAATTGTAAATTACATCCTGGGTTATAAAGTGCAGATTTTACTTTGAGTGAAAGTCTAAGTCATTTTCATCTTTCTAAATTGATCTATGCCTTGCCAAAAAAAAAAAGAAAAGAAAGAAAGAAAAACGGAAACAAAACAAAGCAGTAGCAACAATAAAAAGCAAATGACATTCCTGGAATCTCAGCCAATGTGAGAGAGGGGCAGTTTTATTGATCTCTGTTACAGAATGAAGGAGAAATTGTTATTGAAAACTAGTCAGCTCAGCAGACAAAATGCATATGTGTTGACCCAACTTTGATGGGAGGCCAGCCAAAAGAACCAGTTAAACAGGAGGGTACCAAGGAAGGGCAGATTTTAACATCCTTCCCAAGAAGGGCTTTTCTTCGAGCTCTGCCTGAAGGGCAGAGTGGGACAGGTTGGTGTAAGAATAAGATTGATGGACTTTATCTCAGAGAGGAGATTACTGTTGTGGTGTTTGCCAGGCTGTGAGCATGGGGGCCTGTCAGGATCTGTGGCACAAAATCCCTTGGTTTGTGAAATCCCAGATCAGCTGCACAGATTTGTTTTGCATTGCACCCAGACAGGGGAAGATATGGAAGAAGAACAAATGTAAAACCCAGATCTTTAAGCAGAAGAATTGCTTTCACTCCTTCTGTTACTATTTGGTTCCAAGCACTTCCAGTGCATCCATGTGGTTGATGAGTTTTCTGGGAAGTTTCGTTGGAAAAACAGAGGGAAAGGTGCCCAGCTCCGTTATGGAGGCAGCATTGGTGCCCTCACACCCAAGTTTGTCAGAATTTTGCCATACCATGAATCTGAACCCCAGTGACAACTCTGTGCAAAATCTCAGTGGTGGCAGCCCAGAACTAAATATTGTTGATTCATCATAGCAGAGAATCTTACCTGTGGCCAGAGCTCTGCATTTTTACTGCTAATTTCTTAAGTGCCATTCATACTTCTAGTCCTCAAGACCAAATACTGTGTTATGGTAAGAGTCAACTAAATATGCAAAGTCACAAGCCAGAGTCAAGATTTGAAGAAGGGTCTTATACTTTCCTTAAATCCTCAGTCTCCCAAAAGACCATATTTTCTTATCTTCCCCTAAGAAAACTCCTGTGGGTGTATGTGCTCTATTTAATGTGCCCCCTAATAATTCATCTCTGTCACTGAACAAAAGGGCTGAGCTGTGGCCTCACCAGTCCTGCTCTAAGAAGCTCTGGAGCAATTACTTGAGGTGGGAAGGAATGGAATGGAGGGATTGGTCAAGATTCCAGAAGCAAAAGAGAGAAGTGAGGCAAAAGACTCCAGGGAATTGCAGATTTGGTTCAGCCTCATTAATAGTGATAAATAGGGCTGTGCCAAAGCCTCTGATTCAGTCAACTGCATTGTTAAGTTGTGGCAATGGCCCCTGACATGGACTGCCTTGTGCCAGCTCCTCAGATGTTGTGCATGGCTCTGTGGTGTCAGAGGAGCTGATGGAAAGAAAGTGCTGAGATGGGGAAAGAGAAGAAAGCCAGCAGAGAACATGCCAGGTTGTGACAGAGGGATCCTGACCTGTGGGAGGAGTGTGGGTTTAGGAAACAAAGAATGGAGAAAGGGAAGAAGTGAAGAGGGAGTCATGCTTGTTATCAGATTTTGGCAACCTTTTCCTTGTTTGTCAGGAGGTGAATATCAAAGGAGGAAACAAAAAGCACTGCCTTGCTTGTGCAGCAAGTTGAAGTAAAGGTGGAGAAACCCTGAAGTGATGAAAAGCACCTTCCCTAAATTGTGCATTCCTCTGTTGGTGTCTCTTTTTAGATAGCTGGAGAGATGAGTAGCACATTCTCTTTTCTTGACAAGATTTGTCACTCCCAAGGAGCTCCTCAATTTAAACCTTCTCTGCAGCCCCAGGGTGAGACAAAGGTCAAAGTTTCTGAAAGCAGAGTGCCTCAGTTTCCCAGCTTGGTAGTCCATGACTTTGTTTGCTGTCTTAGGGAAAGTAACATTTATAACTTGCTGTTGTGTTTTGCTCTGTCATTCTTGTCACAGCCACTGCCAAGAGCAAAAGGAAAGGAAAAAAAAAACTCTCTTGAAGTGAGATGTTTGCAAGAATTGTTTCTGTAATATTATATTGAATGCAATTGAGGTGGAAAAGAAAGCATTTTTGTAACTTCTTCAGAAATTTCATTCAGGAGTCTCAGACTGAACTGAAAATGTCATTAGAGAGCAGCTTGCAATGCTTGGGAACTGCTGCTTATAAATATTAGGCAACACTTTTACAGGTTTTTTTTACAGTGGAGGAAAAGACAGGCAGAATGCCTTACTAAAGTCTAACTGGGTTACATTCTGCCAAGCACCATGTGCCTGTAGTCCCTTAAGGGACACTGCCACCTAATGAGATCTTGCTCTGCACAGAATACACCCAGGGCCTCACTCAGCTGGGCCCTTACTGGGCAGGGTTTTCTGGCTGTCATGGACTGATCCAAGAAGCAGAAACAGTGGAGACCCCAAGACTCTTGATTCTGTGAGTGAATAAATAACCCTGGCCACGTTGTACCAGTGTCCCTTGCTGCTGGTACAGCAGAAAGCAAACAGCACATCAAATAATAATTGAGTGAATATAGAAGCAAAAGTGTGTAAGGTGGGGTTTCCCTGAGCTCCAAATGCCAGATTTGCAAGTCAAACTTTCAAAGTCAGGCTACTTAGATTTAAAAAAAAAGTGAAACCAGGCAATAAGGGTGACAAAGACCCTGCAAGTACAATACAGAGTACACAGGCAGCATTAATTCTGGCAGCTCCCAAATTTGGAACATTTCAACCTGACATTTGCAAACCATCCATTTAAAGTACATTTGTTTGGTCAAAAATATGCAGTTTCTTTTAGCAGTCACTTTTCAAAGGTTTAATTTTAATGGAAATTTTGTGATATTCTGGGCTTGTCCTTTTCCTGCAAGGGTGGTAAGATGCTGCCATCTGAATAACCCTGGTTGTTTAGATCCACAGCTCCTCTTGAAGTGCAGAACTTCTGTGTGTTTCAGTAGGTGACAGAAGCCTACAGGAAAGTGAAATGTTTAATATTTTTCTAAATTTAGACTGAGTGACCTCCACCATAATTATTTACTCTAGTCCTGCTGTGAGGGAATGGTCTGCTGGGATAAAGCACATCTCTGCTGTACTGGGGGAAGAGTGTCAGCTCAGATTGGTTTTTCTTTATCCTTGAAGGTGAAAAATTTCAGTCCCAAGTTAGGCATGAGGAGAGTGGTGGAAAATCCTGCTTGCTCTGATTCCTTCTTCCCAACCACAGTTTCCTCAGACAACTGCCTTGGAAAAAGTTTTTTTAGTACAGTGTCTACCACCTCATTTTTGAAGCCATTCAGGAGAAACTCTTGGGGAAGATCCCCTGCAAATAATTCTCTGGCTGCCAGGATCTCCTGCAAACAGGAGCAAAGGAGGCTGATTTTTAGCTGTTCATACCCCAGACAAATGGATAAATGGTGTGAGTTAACACAAAGGTGCTTCTTTAGTTTCAAAGCTTCCTTGTTTATTAACTGAATTCAGCCTAAATGCTTTATTTGTCTATTTTTTAGTCAGACTTTATTAACCTGTGTATGAAATCAGAATATAAGACTGTTGCACCTTGCATTTCTATTCTGGGAAAAATAAAACTTGCAGTTTCTTCTACAAATTTTACATCAGCAGAGCTGTGATGACTGGCTATGTTTCAGACAGAGGATAGAGGGTCATATAATTAAGTTTCAGATTTGCTTTAGCCCTGGTTAAATGTTCACATCTGCCTTTTGTGTTTAGATTCATATGCAATTTCAAAGGGGTGTTATGTACGTGACATAATTATGGTTTCCCATGCCTAATCATCACTAATTAATATAACCAGAAGGTTAACTACATAATTGAGATATTATTGCTCCCATGATCTGCTTTTTAATGCACAAGAACCAGACTGATATCATCAGAGAGATAATGATTTAACTCAGCTGAGGTCCTGACTGTGTATTTTTAAATGCAGGTGTACCGATTACATCATTTTACATTGCAATTATTTTTGGCCAGTCCATGAAGTACTTCATTATATAGATTAGTAGAAATGACAAAAAAACACCCACAATATAATTATAGTGTAATTATGATCTTTGTGCTATAAAGGGTACTTGTTTCTTAGAAGGCTGGATTCACAGTGGATATGAGAAATATTTCCTGCCATTTGTAAGGCCAGACCAGAAGTCCGTAAGACATTTGTGGGAAGAGCTGTTTGTAACTGTCTCTTTAGAGAGCATTGATCTCACTGAGTGCCCAACCACACACTGCAGTATTGCTGCCACTCCTGCCAGCAGCCACACTGCTGGGAGAGATGTAGTAAGAGATACAAAATCTTTAAGAGCCAGTAGGCTGCCTGTATCCAGCAGTAGCCCCATGGCTGATGTAAGAGCCCAAGATGGATGGCAGAAATTGTACTTTCAGTTCAGACTCTTCTGTTAAAATTTCCCATTATTCATTACCTGGAGTTGTTCAAATGGGAAGAGGAACCAAGGCAAAAGCAGAGAAGACTCCAGGCAGTTATTAGCATTTCAGATAGAGGCCATCTAACCTCTTTTAGATGGCAGTTGTTGAAATAATGACTGGTGATCACCTTTCAGTAAATTTGAGATGTCACAGTATTATATTAGTAGCAGAGTCATGGAAAATTGCTGAAAAAAAGTCCTAGTTCAGAAGAGAAATTATTTTTTTCAAACCACAGAAGACAAATGTGAGAGCCAAAGTACAGGCTGTCACTAGTTTACCTGAACATGAAGTATCACAGTATTCTAACCTTTGCTTCCAGCAATGGACTTTCTGATTACAAATATGACAGAAACATTTCAGGAGTGACTCAGACTTTGGGTTTCTTCTCTTGATGCAGCAGTAAAGCAAATCCTATATGAATCTCATGTTACACCATCATCTCTTATCTGGATGAGGAGCAAGAGAACAATCCTTTGGCAAAAAGAGACCTCTTGACATAAATCTGCACCCCTCCATGCCTTAGAAATGTAGTGAATCTGTTATTTAGATGTAACAGCAGTTCAAGTCTCCACTCATTCAGCAGATCCTTAAGGGCTTGGCAGTACCTTGATCTTAATTGTAAAATTTCTCTTATTGACTGTTACAGAGGAAAATGGGAATACAAAAAAAAAAAAAATCACAAAAAAATCCAACCAAACAACAACAAAAAAAGTCAACAGGGAAAGAAACTGGAAGATTTAAAAATGTTTAAGATTACTTATGTGGATGGGCATCTAACAGAAATAATTAAATAATTCATATGAATGAGTTTAGAAATTCACCATATTTGTATATTTGTAAAGTTGGTTTCGCCATAGCATGGTGTATTTCCTGACACATCTATTTCCTGTTGCAGTAGGTGGGATTTTTTCATTTCTATAGGAAAAAATTCTCACCCAATCTTCCTAGAATTTGAATAGAGTGTAAAGCCTTTCTGGGACAATCTGCTGCACTTGCACCATGCAGCCTGGTCCTGCAGCCCTGTCCTGAGGTGGTGATGGTCAGGGAGAGGCATCTGGTCTGAGACTGTCCTCTCCTCAAACACAGCTTTGAGGTTTTCTCTGAGCAAGTCCTTTGGGCCTCCTCACACCCAGCAGAAAGGGATGCACGAGGCAGCCCAGCCAGCCTCAGTCCCTGCAGCAGGGTTTGTAGCACCCAATCCAGGTGTCCCAAATGTCCCCCTCTTAACTGAGTGACAGAATCTCAATTTCCTTTGTAGGCAGTAGAGAGAAATAGGAAAATCCACAGCTATTTGGAAAATTGCTTAGCAGATGTTTGGGATGAGCTGTGTTAATCTCTGGAAGGTTTTATCCATCTCTGAAAAAGGGTGACTTGTTAGATTGCAACACCTGAGGATTTTTGGGGTTTGGGTGGTGAAATAGGCTCATTCCTAGACTGTGTTATTTAAGGTTCTTCATTGAATGCACTTTTTCTGTATGTTGATCTCACTTAGGCTGGACATTTAGTTTGGACATGAGAAAGAATTTCTTCACAGAAAAGATGATAAAACACGGGAACAGGCTGCACAAGGAGGTGGTAGAGTCACCATTCTGGAGGCATTTCAGGAATAACTGGATGAGGCACTCAGGTCTACTCAACATGGGGGTGTTGAGTCACAGGCTGGACTCGGTAATCTCAGAGGTCTTTTCCAACCTAATTGACTCTGTGATTCTGTGATTCTGTGATTTTTTAATTCATAAGTTCTAAGACATAGACACATGGATGCATATACAGCAGATATGCACACACTGCCTTGAATCCCTTAGAGATGTAATTCTAGTCCATTTTTTCTTGTAGAGACTCTTCAGAAGGTCTCTTGTCAACCCAAATGTCATCCTCCAGGGATGGTGGGGCTGCAGGGCTGCAGGGCTGCAGGGCTGCAGGGCTGCAGGGCTGCAGGAGAGTGGATCTGAGGCTCAGCACAGGTGGAAGCATCCACCTGTGGATCACTGTCCAAGCACAGACCATCACTGCCAGATCTGTAATGACAGGGCAAATACAAAATGCATTCTCTGTGTTTGTTGTTTGAGGAAAGGCAGGTAATGTCTAGCTCCTTCTGTCTCTAGTTAGAACTCAATTAACCCATTTGTCCAGGAGAAGTCTCTAAAGAGTGTTGTCTGTTACTGCTGTTAGTATTATTAAAACATCTTCCTTGGCTCTCCACCTGCAGCTAGCTGGCTGGTAGCTGTCATTTGAACTGCTTCTAATTTGCTGCAAGCATTTCTAAAATCCTTTGGTAAAAGTGAATTGATAAGAGAAGAGACCATGATTTAAGCTACAAATTCAAAGGCTGAAAAGAATGATTTGCTTTTGCACTTCAGATGTGTGATTTCTTCTCAATCAATACACCAATTCAGTCCTGATAGAAAAGCATATTTGCTCTTCAGATGCTTCACACGTTTGTCTGAACACCTCTTGCTTTCATTCTTCTACCTTTTCATGGCAGTGCTCATTCCTGACACTGGGTTATTTAAGGTTCTTTATGGGATGCACTTTTCTGTGTGTTGATCTCATTAAAGCAGGAGTTTCATTTCTTGTGCTTAGTATGTGTTAATGCACATCACATTCACCTTTGGCTAATTTGGGCTGGAAAGGAGCTGTCTCATGGCAAAAATTATTTAGCTTCATGAATATCAGCCTTAATAGGGCACTGACAAATCCAGCCTCGAATAGCACCAACAGCAATTCCACAACCTGCCTTGACAGCTTATTCCAGGGCTTAAAAAGCCATACATTTATAAAGGTATTTCCTAACATTTCTACTGCTGCAATTTACACCTATAAACTCCAGGGTCTGTCTGGCTCAACTGAGGAGTGTAATTTTTCACAGTACCTATGTATATGCAAATAGTTTTATGATATTTATATGTAGGGCTGTGTTTATTTCAGTTTGAATATAATTTCCTGCCAGATATTTTTCTTACAGTTATTTTAATATTAGTTCACACTTTCCTGTGAGCTCTATACACAGAGGAAGATTAATGGTGGCTTCTGGTCTCTGCAGGAGCACAGTGGATCTGCAGGAAAGAGCAGATGTGGGGTAGGCTGAGGATGTGTTCTGTGTTCTTTGGTGTGTTATGGAAATATTCAGCCTTGCCCTGCTGTTTCTTTTCAGCTGGGAAGGAAAGGTGGGCTCTGTTACTCAAGGAAGCAGAGAGTAAATGTTCTATGCTCCATCAAGCAGGATGTCTGCTTGCCTTAGATACTGTGATCCTCTGCAGGGAAATCCAAAATTGTGCCTCTGGGCTTTGGACAAAAAACTAAAGCCAGCAAATGTATTTGTTTTCCTCCTGAAATACATTTTGTGTGCAAATCATCCCTGGAATTCACTGTTGTGAGATATGGTTGTGACTCAAAATTCAGCATGATGAAGTCTGGATTTTTGTATAGCTAGCTAAAACAGCTTCATTATTTTGAATAATATTGCAACACTAAACCATAACCATAAGGAAGAAGCATAAAAATTAATG
The DNA here is from genome assembly GCA_013400215.1 of Cisticola juncidis. Taxonomy (NCBI): domain Eukaryota; kingdom Metazoa; phylum Chordata; class Aves; order Passeriformes; family Cisticolidae; genus Cisticola; species Cisticola juncidis. Next base: position 287,447 of record VXBR01006748.1, read on the forward strand.
ACCATGCTAAAAACCTGGTTCAAAAATTGGTACAAAGAAATTTCACTTGGGAAGAAATTTTGCCATAGCTGCCTACTTTTAGTCTGATAATTTTCCCCTGAAGAGTTTGAAAAAGGATACAGAACTCAATAGACCATTTGCCAAATGTTCTAAATCAATATTTATCTGCTATATTCATCTGCAATGTTAAAAACTTTGCATAGAATCAAGGCTTAAGGAGTCTATTGCAAATACCAAACGAACTAAAAAAGACTTTACTCAGTATTGTACCATTTATATGTCCTTTGTGCAGCTAGTTGAGATTTTAATAATTCAGTTTCATCTTTCCATTCCTGGCCCTTTTTCACTCCATTTCCTTCCCCTGAAGTGACTTCTCCTCTCTGGTGGGATAACTGCCTGCAGTCACATCCAGCATGCAGGACCCACCCTGGCTCAGGGCTCACTGCTCCATGAGCAGTAGGAAATTACAGCAGCAGCCCACGTTATTCATGCCACCTTCATGTGCCTGTGTTCCTGGCCTTCAGGGACAGGTATTTCCAGGTGTGACAGGTGAATTTCCATGTGTTAGTCCTGCTGGATGTGTACAAACAGGTCATGTTTCACCCACACTCCTCTGACAGTGAGATGAGGAAGGAGATGTTATTTTGGATGCCCAAAGTGGCAGGGAGAGCTGCAGCAGCTGAAGGTGCAGGCACGGGGCTGAACGGGGTGAAAACCTCAGGCCTTTGCAGCTGTGGATCACTAAAAATGCCCTTTAGTCTTTCTTCTGCAAGAGTGAGCACACTGTCCTCACTGTCTTGGCTGGTTTTCAGTGAGGATAATTGCATTTGTCTCTTCCTCCAGTTCCCCCTGCTGTGCAGGTCAGATGCAGTGCTGGTGAGCACTGCCTGGCTCCAAGCACTGTGCAGGTGCTGCTCTGGGAAGCAGATGCTGGTTTTTAACCAGACATGGCTGAACTTCACTGGTGAATGCAATGGCCACATTATGTGGCTCAGCAGTCTCTAAAATCATCCTCAGTTCCCTGAGAACATGTAGCTGTGCCTTGGCATGTTGTCCTTGCATTTTCCTACAGTCATCCCTGGCATTTCAGCACTAGGGGATGTTTTGCTCATACTCTATATTCCTAAAGTCCATAAGGAGGAAAAGCATTCCTTTACAGCCTGATATGACACTTAGACCTGCCCTACCCACATATCCCAATCTATATTCAAATGCAAATTTGCACTGGAAATGTTAAGTACCACAGCTTTTCCTGGTGTTAGAAACTCCATTGCTGTTGATATCCTGCTTTTAAAATGATTGTGCTAACATTGCCATGAAATTATTCAGTACTACAACATTTTGCAAACTTTGCAGAAACTCAAAACTGCAGGTACAACCTACTAGAGGGAGCAGTTGCATTGTTTTATAAAGGGGCACCTAATGGCAGATTAGTGCACCTGGTGATGCCATAGAGAGTGAAAAATTTTGTATTTCTTTGAGTTTCTAGCTGATATTTTTGCTGTTACTCTTGAGAAATTATTATCCTGCAGGGAAGACATAGAGTTGCAAGAAGCTGAAGGTGGGGAAGTGCTCTGCATACTGAGTGCAAAGCAGTGAAACCTTCCGTCCTTCTACTGTAACTGGAAACTCTTTAACACAAAGCTCTCTGCTAATGCAATTTAAACCTTCTAAAACTAGACTGGGAGACTTGGGAACAAAAAGCCTGTTTGTGCTTAGGGTAGATATCACTGGAAAAGGAAACTGTGTAAAGAGCAAACCCCAAATCCATCTAAAGTACGATCTTCTTACAGGAGCAGCTGAAAGAGAAGGCTTCAAAGGAGAGAAGCTTCTGCTCTCTTGAAAGCATTACCAGAAAGTGCCATGCTGGAGCTGTACAAATACTGACTATTTTGGAAAGCTGCCCACCAGTGCAAATATCCCTCCCATCCCTCACCCAGTCAACTTCAAACCACCATTTTTTGGAGTGGGAACTGCTGGGCTCACTTCACCTTCTACTGCAAAAGTAGAATCATCGAATCACAGAATGGTCTGGATTGGAAGGAACCTTAAGCATTACCCAGTTCAAATTCCTCTGCCATGGGCAGGGACATCTTCCACTAGACCAGGCTGCTTCAAGCCTTGTCCAACCCAGCCTTAGCACTTGCAGAGGTGGGGCATCCACAGCCTCTCTGGGCAACCTGTGCCAGGGCCTCACCACCCTCAGAGGGAAGAATTTCTTTCTGCCATTTAATCTAACCCCACTCTCTTTTGGTTTAAAGCCATTCCCCCTTGTCCTGTCACTGCATGCCCTTGTCAAAGTCCCTCTCTGAGCAGCTCAGTGCCTTTTGTATTCCTTTATGTGAACTTTCAATGCCTCTTCCATCAGAACTGAGAAACAGCAAGAACTTTATCATGCAGTTACCCTTTTAAATGAATAACCTTGGTAGGATATTGAAGCAGAGAAGACTTTACTAATCATAGATGGAGATGTTCTAACACTTTCTTAGGTTATTTGGAGTCAGACAACGTAATTAATGAAGCAAGTTTCAAAAGATCTCTCTTACGTGGATTTTGACCTCTAATATACTGATTCTTTCCCTGAAGGGAAAGTAATAGAATCCCTTTATGGACTATTAAAAAAAAAAAAATAGTGTTGAAATTTATGATGATTTAAAATTGGTCAGGAGGTGTTAAAGTAATTGGTGGTCAAGGACGGACAAACAAAACTAAATGCATAAACCGGGCAAAACAAGTCAAAAATGTCAATCTATTTATTTATTTTAAGTAAAAAACTTTATATGTGGTTCAGTTTATAGCAATGAAATTGATAACCACTTGGGATTTTTGTTCATAAGATGAAAAATACACTTGTCAGCTCTTAAATTTCTAGAACATTGCCAGTGCTCTGGGAGACTTTTTCTTGCATTTTGTGACCTCCTTTACCTGACCCTGTCACATTTGCATTCCACTTCCCTAGGGCCTGCCACTGTATTGCCAAATGAACACCAAATAACGCATTCCTCAGGAAATCTTATATTTTAGCTATTGAGAAACTCTCCATGGACTTCATTCAAAGTTTATTTGAAAAGACAAACCTACTTTTAATTTCTTCAATCAATGGTACAAATATCACTTTCAGTGTCTTTTCCTGGAGCACATGCAAGGTTTTTTATTCCCAGAGGGGATGGTTTTACTTGACATGAGTAAGGAAAAGTGAAAGCATCATGGAGATTTTTGAAAAATAGAGATTGATTTTAACCTGTAGACCAAGTTCTTTCACCTTTCCCTCTTCAGTGTGTAGAACTGTGAACTAAACCCCAATTATCTAAAATAGGCAAATGGAGTACACTGGTCATACTGGAAAACACTCAGCCCTCAGGTGCTCCTCAAAAGAGCCTTCCAGCTTTTCCACGAGCTTTTTCCACCATTCCTTAGGAATTAATTCAAGTACCTTAAAGCCTTCGATTCAAATATCACCAAGTTCCAGCAAAATTAAAGTTATTTCTCACAAATTCCATTGAAAAGAAATGGTCAAGAATTATGTCAGTAGTTCACAAGTAAGAAACCTTTTATTTCCTGAGGAAAAAAAAGTAATAACTTTCTAGTTTTCATAATTTTCAAATTAGTTGCTTTCCAATCTAAAACTTCATTTTACTTTTCCTCTGGGGGAAAAAATGAAACTGAGAAAAAAGGACAAGAAAAAAAATCAGGGTGTAAGGAAATAAATAAAGGGAAACATCCAATAGTTACTTACACTTTTTAAATTGTAAACACAAAGGAAAGAAATACATTTTGTTAGATAAAAGATTTAAGGACAAAAGTTCCAGCAATTTTATTTTCAAAAAACTTAATGTAAAATATGATGGCAACAGATGTTTTAACACCATAAATCAAGCATCTAGCTCAAAAATAATCAGTACATTTTATGCCATAAAATGATTTTTAAATGTGCATGATATTATGGAAAATATGTCTTATTAGATAAACCTGATTTTTAAAAATTAATCTCCACGCTTACAGGAGAAAAGAAACCATGCTGGTATAGTCTATTTAAATAATGACAATTTGATTCTCTCTTGCACAACATTTTGATACATGCACGTATTTCTACTACATCAAATCATTGTAGCTTATATTAAATATAGTAATGAAATATTAAATTGTAAATGCACACTCTTCCTGCTGCAAAGATATAAATAACTGGAAAAAAAATTCTTCTATGATATTCAACATCTTTCCCCATGTTCTGGAATGAAAAAGAAATCAATAGTAGTAAATTTCTTGGATAATGCAAGGTTTGGCAGATAAAAAATAATGAAAACGCAGCCCAAGCACATCGTTAAGCAGCTCGTTTTGTCAACATGTGCTCCATCACAGTTAAAAATGCAGGATTATGCATCTAGAAACAAAGAATGTATTCACATTTGCAAGAGGAGCAATTGCATCCCCAGAACAAAAAACAATGAGATCACAGTAGATAAAGCAATGAATATGAATTCCCAGTGTGCTGCTGCTGCTAACACAGGAGAAAGAAATGGGAAAAGTCTGCTAGGGAAAGAACTGGAAGTTGACACCAGTTAGCAGAATGGCTTTGGGAAGGTGTTGGTTGGCACTTTGGGTGGACTCACCCCATAAAGTGCAGATGTCTGTCATGTATGCAGCATCTCTGGCACTGCTGAGCCATTCCTAGAGCACATTTCCAAACAGACTGGAAAACTGAAGTCCACTGGGAAGAACGGAATGTACAGGTCCACTCAACAACTGTGCACGGCATCTGCGGATGGCATAACATTCCATGTCTGGAATCTGCAGGAAAACCACTTGATACGAGAATAAGGACACAATTCTTTTGCACTGAAAGTAGTTCATCACTGGGCCATCTTCAGGGCTTGATGGACCCTATGATTAAAAAAATTCAAGCTAAGACTTCATTTCATAGTTTACAAGTTAGACTCCAGAACTGTGATTTTGATGTAGAATGGTTGCAGTGATTTGGCATATGATGGAAATAGTTTTCCCTAGTCTCAAAACCCATAAAGTTTCTCTTACAGAGGAACATAAATTTTGTCTTCTGCCTATGTAACAAATCTGATTTGCTTATGCTCAACATGAATTTTCAGCTTCTCAGCTTTATCACACTATTTCCATATTATGCCTGCCTTTAGGGAACTTTGGATAATTGTCTTCACTCACCAGACTCCTACAAATATTCTTTCAGAATAATCTTATGCTCATATCTCTGTTGCATATCCATTATTTTGCAAGACTGATAATAAAAAACAGTCTGCTGTTTAATGGTATTAAGACTGTCACATTACAACCAAAATCCAAATTAACTTCCAAAACCTTTCTTAGAAAATTTTGGTAAAGGCACAAACTCATCGGAGCACTTGATATACAAAAGTATTTTGATGTTTTGCTTCATTTACTCTCAAATATGTCTAGCTTCTAGGCTCTTCAGAGCAGCTGTGACTCACACAACAAACTCTTCCATGCCTACATGGTTTTTGCTCTTATAAATTCAACACGTGCAGAAAATACTGGAAAGCTGTTGTTTTTCATTCGGCTCACTGGCTTTTGATCACATTTTGCCTGAACTCATACAACAGCAGGACTCCATGAGAGATTGCATCAAGGATTTTCCCTAATGAAGGCAATACTGCATCTCTTCTATTGGTTCCGGTTTTAATATCAATTCCTGCTACATCTTGGTCTTAAAAACTTTGCTCCTCCATAAACCCTTCCAGTGTTCTGACCTTGTGGCTGCCCCAACAGAGAACTGGTGAATGCTCTTGTGTCTAATAAACCATTTGTCACCTCTCAACACAGAGATTCATTTCAGCTACTTTCCTTAACTGGTACCTTGATAATGGTATTACTTTTGATATTTGCTTTTTCCTGGACATTAAAGCTGGCTTTTGTGGTTAGTAATTGCTGCACTCTAGCTCTTAGGGTCAGCAGCAGGATTAGTTCTTCACATCTTCAGTTCTTTGACATCCTTTTTATGTCTTTCCAGTACAAACTGGCAGGGATTCAGTGAAGCTGGTCACAACATTCCCTTCACACTGGTATGGTACATGAGAAAGCTCAGTGTTTGGGATTTATGAAACACAGTGAAGGAATAAGTCTCAGTAAGAGTTCAAATTCAAACTCTTCTTCATCATAATTGTAGCATTTGCTTCTTAACACGCTGGTTTTATGATCATCACAACCTGGATTTCATAACAGATTAGAGCCATATACAGAGACTCAGATTCTAACACAGGGCAGGAATAGGCTGCTGAAAGTTTTCTCTCATCACAGCTCTCCCTTTATGTGGCTTTGTTTTGGTAGCTTTCATTCCTCAGATCAATGCTAGGTACTGGATTTACAGTATAACAGATTAAGTCAATATCCAAACCATTTGGGAACCTAGTACTTTCTGGAAATCAGAAACTGCTTCTTAGGGCAGTCTATCTTTAGAACTACTAGCAGCAGGGAGTAATTTTAAGGGGAAATAGAAATAAAACAGTTATATTGCTTTTTTTACTTTTTATCCCTGTTATGGCAATTTTACTTGTAGCAGATCACCTCCTAGAGATATGGTCACATTATTTTTCTCCTTCCACAAATTCCTCTAGTCATACCTTTTGGTTTTTTTCAACATTTTGTTTTTGCCTTCTGTACTCCAGGCTTTCCCTGGTCAATGTAATTTAAACATTCTTCCTTTGTCCTTTCTTTCCACAACCTTATATGCCCTTGGCTCTTCAGAATGAAACTGTGGTCTTTACTGTTTCTCTGTTTCCAGTTACAGCATTTAATTCCTATTTGCATCAAATGTATGGCATGTGACCATGAGTCTCCTCAAACCACTCTACAAATCTCTCCTTTGGTTCCTAAGGAATTGAGGATAACAGTATTTCCCCACTTCTTCTTACAGGCAGCATCCTTGTAAATCCCTCTGTGCCAGATGCTGCTGCCTGCACCGGTAATCCCCACACGAGGTGACATTGTCAAACCATAATCCACAGTCTCCTTGTTGCCTCTTCCTGTTTGCTAACACTGTTCTTTTAATAGTCAAACACAATAATCTTCCAAGTGACAACTAAGGCCTCAGCTTATCTGTGTGGAGCAGCAGAGGATCCTAGCAGTCAGTAAAGCTGGAAGGGGAATTTGCTTCCAGCCCCATCCCAGCTATCCTAGGATATGTGCTGCTTGCTCACCCAGGGGCTGGTTTGTGGTGTCTGCCCACACCAGTTTCCAGGATCTGGAAAAAACTCACTTTTGTGTGAGTAGGACCATTGTGAGGAGCCCTAGAGACCTGACTGGCTAGAAGGTACTTGGCTCTCAACATCCTGACTCCATTTCCTACATCTTGAAGTTTCCTCATTGCTCTTCATATGATCTAATTGGTGAAATGAGCCTGCACTTTAATTTTTGGGGTTTGAGGGGTAAAAACCTGCTATGGGCTGCAGTAGTTGTGTTCCTGATTGCCCAGCTGGAGTCTGCTCCTGCTCCTTCAGTCAAAGTCCAGCTGGTAGGTTTTACCTGTCTCTCAGACCCCCATCTCATCTGGTCACAGGTAAACGAGTGCCTGCAGTGCTCTGTTGGGTGGACTGAGATCTGAAGAGCCCCACAATGTCTGTGTCAGGAAGAACTGACAGTGTGTTTGGTCCTTGTAAAAGCAGAGAAATGGGAGCATCATTAAATAGGAGAGCTCCTTGTACAAGAGACTTTAAAATACTTGATTAAAATGTGTCTGTATTTTTTGTGTTAAAAAAAATATTGATGGCTTTGTAGTCAGGCAAAATGTGTATGTGGTGTACCAGAGAAGGGGCTCCTCTACTCCACCCTTCATCAATCTTCCACATTCCCCAAACTCTTACCAATAATTCAGTGTGGAAATGGCAGAAATCATGCCCTTTTCACTCTGGCTTCTCATTTTTATGGTTGAATTCACAGGATAAGTCTCTCAAAGTCAATGGAATTGCCTCAGAAATTAATTTTTCTGGGATATCTTGTAGCAGATGTACTGTTGGCTTCTGCCTGTATAATTGCTGTGCTCATAGCAGAGCCCCATTGTGTGAGATCCTTTCCAGGCTCAGAGGATCCTGTAACACAAAATCATTCCAGAGATGGAGGGAAAGGAAAAGTGAAAGATTTCATCAATGCCACAGAGGAGACCAGGCTTTAGAAATTTATTGTGTCCCTTGTGACTCCCTTGCATGCTCTGGTTTGGGGCCACAGCACCCAAGTGTCACAGAAGCCAGGTGAGGATAACCAGGGAGGAGGACAGATGTCTGCTTGGGAAGGTGCCCAGGGCCTGCCACCACTGCATAAAATGAGAGAAGAAGCCACTAAATCTACATTCCAGTTTGATTTGCTTGTGGTTGAAATATTTTCTCTCACTACAAAGCATTTTTTGCCATAGATGCAGGTGAACTGGCTGGAATGAGGCCTGGGCTGCCTGGCTGAGGAGGGTGTTGCTGCAGAGGTGGAGGTGCATTGCACCACTGAGGTAGAGCTGTTCCCTTCATGTCTGGCTGAAAGCCACCACCACAGCTCTGTCAGGAGGACTGAGACAGCTGCTCTAATGCTATATATGTCTATATTGTGCACTCTGGGACCTCCATTCAAGGGCAGATTAGCATTTAAAGAGGATAACGAAGGGTAGCAGCTGGCTCATCTGCTGGTCTACATCCAGACACACTCACTCAAAGAGCAACAAGCAAGAAAGAATAACCATATCCACTTTGGAGAGCCATAAAGGCATTGGGAAGTTCAGAGTGTGCTGGAAATATCTCAGACACACTAAACATTGGCTGATAAAGGGGAATAGAGAAAAATTCTTTTGCTCAGTGAAAAGATAAATAGACAGGAGAACAGCCCTGGTGCCAGCAGAACTGCTACAGGGACCAGCTTCACCAGAAAAGTATCAACAGCAATGGCAAATAGTCTAACAATCTCTAGCTAATATCAGCATCCTTCTGCTTAAATCTCTAACTGAAGTCACAGAATAATTAACCTTGTCTGGATTATAAGATCAGCAATGTCCTGAAGAGACATGCACTGAAAGAATATTTACTATCACGTATGTGGTTAGGAAAATCACATCAAATTCTTACTAGAAAGTTGACATATGGCATTTCTCAGATAAATGAGCATTTACAGGAATGGAATATGTATGCTAGAGGTGAGATACAAGGGCTGAGCCTTTGTAAGAGAACTCTCTTTTCCATCTCAGAGACAGGTGCAAGGTGCATCCAGAGTCACCAGTGGACTGAGGTTCCCAAGGGAGTAGCATATGGTGGAACTGTGTCTATCCAGGTACCACGGATTTGTTGTATTTTACCTTAAAATACACAGTCCCACTGCCATGTGCCTTCACACCAGGCAAGGCCCTGCTCCCCCAGAAACACCAGCAGGCAGTTTTGCACAGCTGTTCCTGCCTCATGGAGTGATTTCATGAAGAGACTCTCATTTTTTGGCTTAGTGGCTGCCAGCACATCTGGGACAAGCAAACAGCAGCCATCATTGCAAGACTATTGATAAGGCTTTATCCTGTTTCATCCTCCAACACTGCAATGTATTTAAGTAAAAAAAAAAATCCTCCAAAGTTACCAGCTAAATATGGATTAAATCCAGATTTGCTCCTTTAAGCATGTTTTTTTTGAGTAGATAAGGAGGCTAAAACTTCTGGGCTTTTGATCTAAGAACTGAGCCTGAGACGCAGAGCAAGAAATTATAAGGTCCTTTATGGTCCTCTGCCAGTAACACCTCCTTGTATGAAAATGAAGCATCTATCTAATAGGGAGAAAGTGTGATGAGAAAAAGTTTAGTTGAAAGTGTGTCCTTGAATAGGTGAAAATACTCAAGATGAAGCTCAGGATAGAAAAAAAAGAAAACAAACCACCCCTAAAAGAGACAACTTGAAACTTTTATCTCTTCTGATGATGTTTTAATGTCTTAAATTTCTTCTTTGTGTTAGCTAAAATATTTTAAATATCTTTCTATAAAAAATAAATTCCTACTCTGACAGAAGAAAAGTCAAAAATGATATATTCTCAGGAGCAGCTGCTATGGTGACAGTGTAGTTAAGATAATAAGATTGTAGTTAACTTTGAGACAATTTTTGTGCCCATTTTTCACATAATGGCAATTCACCTGCATAATTGAGTTATCACATTTTTTATTATTTATTTCTTGCTTAATAAGCCCAGTTTGTGGCTTAGATGAAGCAACAAAAGCATTTCAGTCAAAAATATATGTATATGGAAACAACTTAAAAATTACAACACAACTGAAATGCTATTACCCTCTACAAGCAGTTTTATATCATGAAGTATACAACCATGAATGTATCTTTGAAAACTTTTGAAGTGATCATATGTGGTTATGAAGTGGTCACATATACAGACAGATCTTGTGAGAAGGAAAAGCCTTCTTGTGGAAGGAAAAGATGTCTTAAGTATTTGTGGGTTTTCCTTCAGATGCTATTTCAGCTCCATGGAAGGGCCTGTGCTCAAAAACTGCAGTTCACTCATTCTTATTTATTCCAAATAAAATATTCAAAAATACAGATTAGTATACGGTATCTTGCTGCTTTGCTCATCTGAGGGTTTATTCTAATTTCAGCTTTAGCTTCTGTCCTTCCAACATAGCCTTAACTCCAGTATAAAAAGGAACAAGCTGAAAGCAGGAATCTTTGACTTATGATTTAAAATGTGAGTCCAATAATTAATGAATTACAATAGAAACATTGCTGTCTATTTTAAGCCAAATGAAATAAAGAGGCTAGGGGGATCCTTTAATAACAATAAACATGGAACTCTAATTTCTTTTTATGCTCTGTGATCACATACAAAAGATCTAATATAAATAATTGCATTAGATGTCCTATTTTTGGAAAAATGCATAGCTAGTATTTAGGAAGACTCTTATTGCACTGATTTATCTATTAATGAAGCAAAACCCAGTTAATTACCTAATTTGCATGATATTTTGTATCCACATATATGCTGGGATGAGCACTGGGGAGAGGTTTTGCATCAATCCATTTTTAATAAGCTAATGAAGTTGGCTGGGCTGACACTGCAGATCAAATCATTGGATGTTTTTCTTTTGCTGGACTGAGAATTTGTGATCAAGGTACAATTCAAACGAGCTTGTGAGCTGAGGAAGCCAGGGCCTTTCCTCCTCTACTGACAAGATCCTGTTACTGCACTGGATCTGTGAATCAGGAACCTGTTTGATGTCCCATACTCTTGTCCCATGGCCTGGAGTGAGGAGGATATTGTAGCTTGCAGATTCCTGTCTCTTATCTTCTTCCCTGCCTGCTCCTCTGCCCCATTGTTCTGAGGCAGGACAGGACCCTGGAAACTGCCAGCCAGAGTCACTTAAATCAAGGTAGAAAGTGGCAGGTCTACCACTGCTTTTGCACCCTTTTTACATCCCACCTTCATGCTCTGGGGTGTTTCTTCCCACTCTTTGTCTGTCCCTACTCTCTTTCAACCTATCTCTCTCCCCCCATGATCGTGTGCTTGCTCTTGCTGCATCCCATGTGTCTGTCAGGAGCTGCTGCCTCAAGGAAAAAAGAGACTTCCACACTTTTCCCTGATGCCTTCCCAAGCCCTGTGCAGCAGAGGGTCTGATTTGCCATGTAAAGCAGATTTGTACAGAATGCATCTTCTCTGACATTAACTCTTTAAAACCAAAGTGTTTGGTTCTAAACCAGCTGGTTGTCCAAGCTGAGCCTGCCATGGCCAGGCAGAGCAGTACCCCCAGGGGATGCTTCTTCCCACACCCAGCTAAGAGCTGGAAATAGTTCTGAGTCCCCATTGGTATTCCCATCTCTGTTTTGGACAAGAGACGGAGCTAAGGACAACAATTTTTGTGTACAAACTAAACTCTGCGTGGCTAAAGTTGATTAATTTCATCCTCAGGGTTTCTGAAATACTCTCACATGCTCTATGAGATAAACTGCTCGTTCTGGAGACTCAGCAAGACCATAAAAGTTACAGCCAGCTAAAAAAATATTGTCCTAATTACACTGGGTCATATATTGAAATATGGTAATTTGAGTGCTGAGTCACCAAGACTGTTGAGGAATAAGAAGTTTTTACTATTAAAAAAAATGGTGAAGTCTGTGTTTTCTGGCTTTAAAGCCACCATTGGGAATAAGATAAATAAAACCACACTGGCTTTTGAGTGAATCAATGCAATTTTGCTTGATTTTAGTCCACCATTTTAAAAATATTCTTGGAATTTTGTTCGGATTTTTTTACCTTTGTATCTAAGATGAATTTTAGCAATGAACATGAGGATTGAAGCTCAAAGAGCAATGTGAGCTTCTTATTATCAAGGGCAGAAAGATTTTAGACCCAGTGGACATTGATAAGTGCCTCCATAAAAGTTTATTTTAGCTATTCAAAACTTAGCTTTGTAGACCAATTAATTGTGTTAACTCTTTTTATAACTGCCAGTGACAAGCAGTTGCCCTAAAAGTGATAAATCCCACCTATTTTCCTACCTAGTGTTATGGTGAGGTGCCTGTCTCTATCGGCTGACCTTAGCTAGACTCTGACAACAGATCTAGACCAGATGCACAACTTTCAGATCTCTAATATCAGTGAAATTAATCCCACCTAGACTGATGCAGTAGATAAATTTCCACATGCTCCTGGATTTAAAACTGCATTGTGTTTAAAGCAGGCAAGGAATATATTTTCACCCAAATATTCTAAAGCACTCCCATCAGAGCTGTGGGGGTCAAAGGGAAGGCATGATTTGTTTGAAATATTGTAGAAGAGAAGTTTTGAAATCACAGGTTGGCAAGATATTGACATTTCTAGCTTGTTGACATTAAACATGAATGTCATTTAAAGATAACACCTGCCTGAAAAAGCTTGCAAATGGTGTTTAATACCAGTGGAAGCAAGCAGAAAACCTATTAACTTCAATTAGTATTTACATCAGGGCACCCATACTTCAACAAAATGCCTCCCTTAGTGAAAGTCTGTAATACTCATGTTAAATATGACCAAAGTCTCCTGAAGAAGAATGGGCTCAGCACATATTTAATGGTTGTACTGAATTAAGGTGTTCTGGACAATACCAGAGGACAGAAGAACAATGGAATAACTATTCATGAGAAGCTCATATAACAGACCAGTTATATGTCTGAGCTTCTCCCATGCAGCCTTGTTTTTACAGTCAGTGGGAAGAAGGACACAGCTACAAAGGTCTGACATCCCTCTTATGGTCTCAAGGGAATGTAGAGCATCTGCTGCTCCCCTGCTGCAAAGGAGAAGGCTGTCCCCAGCTTGGACACCTCACCCAGGGGTACCTGAGCAGACTGAGTGCCACCTCCACCAGCAAGTGTTTGTGCTAACATCCCTGTCATAAACATCTGGCCTCACTTTCCTGTTTGGATGAAGAGATCCTCCCTTGATGTTTTTACCTGAGCATCTTTTCTGGGTTTTACCTCCAGCAGTGTGTGGCCTGAATAACCTGGTTTGTACCAGGTGATCGTTCTCCTCCAAATTCTCTGAGAATAATGTAAGATCTGTGTGGCTTTCATGGTCATGATACAATCCTCTCATGCCGTGACATGTAAACTCTTTAAAAGATACTTCCAAATAAAGGCTTTAAATAGATCTTGGCTGCACTGAAATATGTCCTGGCAGCCTTGGTCTCCCTTGCACTTTGCAAGGAAGAACAAATGCTAACTGATAACAAATAAAGAAAACAAGATGATAAAAGTCTCAACCCAATTCTAAGAGTATTTGCAAATTTTCTCTATTTTCTAAATGCCTTCCTGAGTTTATTCCAAATTGCCTGTGGGCAGCTTTGATATTTTGATCCAAATTCCCTAGTTGCCAGATAGACAATGAAGCAGGGCTAGATCATGACAAAAAGGAAAATGTAATCCAAAGGACTTCACCACCAGCTTAACTATTATTATAATAACAAAGAATGAATAACACAATATAGAGACGTAAAATTCTGTGGCAATGCTTCCAAACTGTCCTTCTTATTTTAAATTCTGATTCTCTCAAGGAGCAACACAAAAATTTCCAGTTCTATTAGGCTGGAATTTCCGGCTCAAAGTAGCACACAAATGTGTGGGGGAGTTTGTATAGATCACTCTTAGTCTGACAAAGCTTACCATGAATTCATCTCTACTGTTTAATCCAGGTATTTTTCCCCAAGCATTATTTTCAGTGCTAGTTGATGATCTGATGGAGTCCACTGCCTCAAAAAGCACAGGCTCATGGATCTAATCACGGATATCAGCACTGTGCCCATATTTGCACTGGGATAGCATCACTACCAAGTATGCGGGCTCAGTTTTCTAACTACAATGCTGGAAAATTACACTGAAAAAAGCAGGTCATAGAAAAACTGTCTTTTCTAGAAATTAATAAGGAATCAGGTGGTGATTTAAGAAACTTACTTTCAGGAAATAGATATATACAAACACAAAATAATCCCTTAAACCTCCTCTCCTCTCCTCTCCTC
>VXBR01006748.1:302009-340413 GCA_013400215.1 Cisticola juncidis
CCTCTCCTCTCCGAACCTCAAATCTCCTCCCTTCATTTTTTCCCCAAACATCTTTCTCTGTTGTCTTAGAAATCGCTGTAAAAATCAGCTCTAGTAATAACAGTCCAGGCATTCCAAACTTAAGCTCTGCTCAAGAGCAAATAATGATATTTGTCTTTAATTGCCATGGACAACAGCCTTAGTGGAACTAGATGTCACAATTTTGAATTTCCTAATCAGACTGGCATTTAGTTACTTTATCCAATGAGGTGGAAAAACCACCCTAAAATAGAACTATCTAAATACATGTTTATATTTCTAAGGATAGAATTAATAGGTTCTGTTTAATTTGTGAGAGCTTTGCATTTTTTTTTCTGCAGCTGAATCTGAGCTCTGACAAAGTAGGAACCTGCTCTCTGGGCTGATTAAATCCAGCAAATTTCACAGCATTGGCAGAGTGGGGCTGAAGGTCTCCTGATGCAGAAATGGTGCTTGTTCCACTCCCAAGAGGTGGAAGAGTATTATTTCATATTTGCTGGAGGATGGGTATTTTATGAAGGTTTTTAATGCCACATTGCATTGCTGTGTGCTGAGAGCTCCTTCCTCCGTGAGGAAAAGCAGCTGATATTGGCAGTTTTCAAGCAAAACTCTTTGTAGGGAAAAATACCAAAAGCATCATTGTGTTTTTCTGATGTGACCTCCCTAAAAGAACTGACAATAGAAATCCTTGCATTTCTGGAACCAGGTGAATAAAGCAGAAAAAGAATGAAAGAAAGAATAGTCTCATCCTCCTTGTGCCATTTCTTACCTTAACTCCATTGAATTTGGTGTGAGCCCTCAATTCACAGCCCTTTCCAAAATCACAGATGAAGATTTTTTTCAAGATGGTACCAAAAAATACGTGAAAACATTTGAAAATGTAGACTGCCATCTTATTATTCCTCAAGGACACTGCATTGGGTCCAAGAGAGAGAAAACAGAAAATAGGCAAATAGTAGCTGGGAAGGAGTGTGACCATGAGGAACAAACACACCCATGAGGAGGGGATGGGAGCAAGGAGAAGCCCTGGCAGCAGGTAGGGTTCCTGGGAGTTTGTCAGAGGTGACACTACAAAGGAGACTTGGCTCTTGAAAGAGGAAAAAAACAAAGCAAAACAAAATAGAGAAGGAACTTGCATAAAGAGGAGAAGGACTAAGCCAAAGGAAAAGGAAGAGTGAGTTTATTTAAGAACAGACTGTGGTGCTTGAACAGATAGAGGTGGAGGTGATGACAAAGAGGAAAACACATTCCAGGCTTCTCACCACCTCGGAGCCTGTAACACTGACAGTCAACAGACACATGCTGGAAACCCAAATCTCACCTTTGTCATCACTGCTTGGATGCTTCCCCACTGCCTGCACCTGTTGGTACAACCATTCCCCCTGCAGACCCCGGGCTGCAGAGCATGGCTGAGGCTGCAGGATATCCCTGTCATTGCTGGAAATGCATTTCTTCCTTCTGCTCCGAGCTCATTTCTCATTCATTCATACTTCTATAGGATTACACTGCATTCCTCTAATGATTACACAGTCCTTACTCAAACAGAAAGGCAACTCTTAAGTATTCCATCCCTGCACAGGGAAAAAAAAAAAAAAAAACAGAGGATAAAGTTGGAGGGACCAAATAATGTTTCTTCCCTGATGCACATACTCTTCTGATATTTGAGACTGCATTCCCTCTGCCTCATTTTTTTATTTTCCCCAGAGTGTGATACAGAAATTTCCTCCTTCACAGGGTTTTGAAGACAGGAACTCATCAGGAACAGCCTCCAAGTCAGACTCCTTTTTTCAGCTCATGGCTGGTTTCCATGAGATGGAAATGTGTCATGAGTGTTCACCACCTTCCTCTGCTGCACCCTGAGGTTCCACCTGCTCTCTCCAACCTTCAGACACTGGTCTGAAATTCCTTCTTGCCCGAGGCTCTGCAGCCAAAGGCAAAGAGGGGTCCCCAGCAGCTGTTCCTGATCTCAGTAACCACTCTTCCCAGTGATTACAAGGAAGAACGGTGCAAAAAATAATATAGGTGCCTCTTAATTGCCTAAAATTGGATGTGGTGAAGACAGGAAGAAGCATGTAAACCCAGTGTCACACTCCATTGCAGATTTTATACAGATACTGTCCCCTCCCCATCTCTGGGCTGGTGCTGAGCTAAAGTGGATGAGCCTTTCTTTGAATCCATGACATACAGCAGCCCCTGCTAGATCTGTCTCTTTCATCATTAATCATCACTAGTTACTCTATCACTAGTCACACAAATATCTGGATCTTGTCTTCCTTTTTGCTGTTGGATTGCTATTTTCATAGCAATTTCCACTGTGACTTCTTGTGTCCATGCAAATTATTCTGTTGAGGTTTGCTGGTGGCATTTTTGAGAGACAGTTGTCTCAGGCTAGGGGAAAACAGGGAGAAAAGTGATGATCTCCTTCACAGTGAAACAGAGCCCCTGCCACACTCCTGCAAACTGAAGGTGAGCTCTTATTCTTTGGTCTCTCTAAAATGTTTTTTCCCCTTCTTTTCAGTTAACAAATTGTGTACAACTCTGAGCAATGAAGCTGGAACCTGGGAGACTAAAATATGAGAGAAAAGTTTCATCTAAGCTGTTCTGTAGAATTCTGTGATAACTGCATTCAGCATCATTCACCACAACCAGAAAATATTTTATCACTTTATCACTTTAATCTATTTCTTTGTTGACAGTTTTTGCCAACACAAAAAAAAAAATATCTCTGGATTATCTATCTGACTGGCTTAAATAGGAATACTTCTAGTTAACTCTGTAGGGTTCAGTTCTCTAACACTCTATGGCAGATCTGGTGCTATTCATCTTTCATGGAAGAATGTGTAAATACAATGGACTAAAAAATACTTCAAGATATCTGTGGTCTTGCAAAACAACACAAGTTTTTGACTGCCATATAGTCAAATAACAATACTAACAAAGGTACAATCCTATATGTATTTGATAGTATTTATATCCAATTTCCTTTTTTTTTTTTTTTTTTTGCCTTTTTTAAAATTTATTTTTACCATACTCTGAGAGCCCAAGGAAAAATTTTACTTTTTTTGAGCTGAAAATTCTGATGGGAGTAATCACATAACCTCAGCTGGCCTTGCAAGGGAAATTATCTTCTCTCTATTTAGTGCTAGTGAGAATGTGCCTTATTTGATTCTATGGTGCTAATTGAGGAAACCTAATTTAAGAAAGCTGGTCTGTAAAAACCTGCTACTTTCTTTTAACTTCAAGGTGTTGCTGTTTCTCCTAAGAATGAAGCAGGCACACAAATTTATGCTGTTGTAATTTTATAATGGATGTCTCTGGCAGATGGCACATTTTAACGAGGTTGAAAAAATCCCTACGGGCTCAAAAGAAGAACTGAGAACATAACAAACATTTCATAAGGAAGCTAAATTCAATATATTTTGAAACAAAGCAGGACTTTTTCCAGTAGCCAACCTACATGAATGCTTTTATTCTTGGGGTTTTTTAAAACAAAACAAATCCTAACCATTTTAAGTGTGTTGAAAATCTTTTTGCTCTCCTCTAAATTGTTTTTCATCAAGTATTTTACCTCTGGTTTCCACCATAGACACGCTTGAACAATTCTGTACAGAATTACTAAAAATGACAGTGTATTTATATTGCCTAAGGGATGTGACAGAAGAAAATCACCCCTTTCCTAATTTCCATCAGGACAGACTCATCCTCAGTGCAACTTCTGATATGTCTGGAGACCAACTTTAAATAAAATGTAGCTGAACCAATGGAGGTCTTTTGCACAGGAGCGGATCCAAATTTAAGAAATTGTAGCAGATGTACTTGGGTTTAAGACAGTATAATTGAAATGACAATTCAGAAAAGTATTTAAGCACAGACATAACTCCATCTCTGCTCATGCTTAGCTTTAAACATGCATTAAAATCCAATCACTTAAATACATGCTTAAATATTTCCCTACAGGATTCTTTCTTGAATCACATCTTAGACTCTGAAGCAATGTTCATGGTTTATGATGTGCAGTATATTTAAGTAATGTCACACTTCACAGGCATTCAGAATGGGGAACTTAAACTGGTGAGTGGTATTTTAGAACAACCTTCCTGTTTATTATGCAGACTTGGTTTCTGTCTCTGTGATTAAGATTGTTTTAGCTTTTCCACTGAAATGTAATTCAAATTCCTTATTTTCTCTCAGACAGCTTCAGTTACTTCACCATTGTGTTTTGAACTCTTAAGTCAACAGGTCTGGACAGCACCATGAAAGATGGTGAGGAAAATCAGGGCCTATAAAATAGATGGGTACAGATATTTTATGAATGGGCAAGGAGTAATGGCTTTGAGCTGAAAGAGGGCAGGTTTAGATTGGATATAACAAAGAAGTTTTTTACAGTGAGGCAGGTATAACACCAGAACTGGTTGCATAGAGAGGTGGTGGATGCTCCATTCCTGCAAACATTCAAGGTCAGGGTGGAGGAAACTCTGAAAAAATTGATGGGTTGGAGATGTCCCTGCTCATGGCAAAGGGTTGGATTAGACATCCTTAAAGTTCCCATCCAAACCAAATGATGCTGCATGGCAAACAATGCACATGGAATTTTAAAGCTCTGTTGGAATACCTTTTCAAGTCCAAAGTGTTATCTGTTGAGATTGGCCACTTTTATCCCACATCCAAGCATTTACAAAGCTCTCTCTCAAAACACTATGTCAATTTATTTTTTCTCAGACTCTGAACCACAAGATTTGTGATACTTTTAAATTTCAGATCTTGCCTACACATCAGTCTCCACAAAAACTCTTTTGAGAGATTAAGCTCTTTAAGAAGATCACCCATTACAGGGAAGACAATGTGGAAAAATAATCTATATCCTGTGAACTGCCTAGAATGAATAAGGTTTTGAATATTATTTGGATATTATTTTGAATAATTTCGATATTATTTTGAAGTAACTAAGCCATAATAATTATAAAATCACTTTCTAATATTTCTCCTTATATCAGCAATTTGGAGGGTCTCCCTTTTTCTCCAGTGCCCAAAGAAAGAGCAGAGGTGATCATTTGGAACTAGATTCCTCTTTCCTTGACTGAGGATAGGGAAGATGACTTCCAGCTACCCCTGATGTTATCTTTGCTGTGGACTGATCCATTACTGCAGTAGAGGTATTTCCATTGCTGGGAAATTCAGATTTCTTGAGACCACAAGCTGAGAAAGTGTGACATGAATTCAGGCTTCCTTATAGCATTTATGAAAGGTATTTTGGGATATTTGCATTTATGTTTCCTCACTTTTTTCTTTCAAAAGCCTCACTGATCAGAAAACAATTTGTTCAAAGCATTCTCAGCTAAAGAATTTCTACGTGAGAGCACATGCTTTCCCCCCTGAGGGTAATGTTTGTTTGACAAAAACCAAAGAAAACAATTGACTCTCCTTTCAGCAAACACTTGTTTTTAGGCAAACAAATAAACAAACAGAAATCCCATTTTGATTGCTAGACATCTAAAATTTTAACCAATCTGAGATTAGTTAAAATTTCCAGCTACCTGAAACTGGAAACCATAAAAATGTTAAGGCTTCCCTTGAAAAGCTTAAAACAAAATATGAATTTTCTGATGGAAAATAACTCATTTTTTTCTCACTGACTCTGATAGTCTGAGCTGTTATTTTTAAGCATAGCTTCTTGAAATACTGTGCAGTTTTGTTCTGAATGAGATTTGCTGTGGGTGTGCGGCTGATTTTGTGGAAACACATCTCCTGTGTTCACCTACACGAGCTCAGAGATAAGTTGCATAAGAAAAGGAAGTGGGATGATATTTCTTCATGCTTCAGGCTCTTCTACACCCTCACATTTCTGAACTGATGGCTCTGCTGGTGCCACTACCGCAACACTGCAGCTGAATACTCCTGGCTATTTTTGCAAATTACATTTTTGTTTAGCATAACATCAGAGAAGAGAATTTCTTCCTTCCCCCGCATTTGAATCTTTTCAGAAAATATACATTATAGTCTTTGAGCTATAAAGAACCTATACTAATGTATCTCTAATCCTGACAGATGTCTTTGGACAATATTTTAGTAAAATATATTTACTGCCAAATGGCTCTTCAAAGGTAATGGTCCGTTGTTAAAAATGGTATTTCATGGTAATTGAGTTCTTTCTGAATTTAGGACACTTCACCATGCAAGACTATAACCTCATCAGAAAAAAAAATGAATTGCTATGAGTGGTACCCTGCTTTAATTTCCATTTTCCACCTTCATGCCTAATACAGCTTGATCTGTTTTGCAGGAGAAACATAGAATGAAACAAAAAGTTGATTAAATCTGAGTCTAATGCGTTTCCCAAACCCATTTTTCTTAAAACTTGCAATGTGTTTTACTGGCATTATATCTGAAAGAGAAAAGCTTCTGGGTTTCTGTCTCCTCTTTTAAAAACAAACGTTGCCAGTATGATCCAATAGAGTGGGAAAAGGGAAAAGACAAGAGAGGCCACGAAGGTTTGCTTGCCTCGTGTGACACCAGGCATTCAGGATTTGTACCTTGGTACTGGCAGGATGTGCTTTGTCACCTCTGCTTCTGTCAGATGCCAACATCTCTAGTGAATGTACGACCTTTTGTGATTTGAACCCATTTGAACAACCACTCTACAATGCTGTAAATCCATCTCCAAGATGAAATTTCAGGTTTAGGTCAAAGTAAATACTTGCAGAAAATATGAAAAAATATGTCCCTTCACATCTCCACCTCATCTTTGGAAAGATTGAAAGGAGAAAAAAAAAGATTCTTTGATCTCTTCCACGGCTACAAATCAAGCAAAATCTGAGTTTTCTGGATTAAACTTTTCAATTTATATTTACTTTTTTTGTTCTTCCTGATATATACAAGACTCTGCCAATGTTTGCTGAACTGACAGAAAGGCTTTGCTGAATGCTGATTGAAAGCTTGACTTCCAGACACCTTAGTTCAGACAGATGCTGCTCATATTATAAGGCATATACTACTTCAGAAAAAAAATCACCTTGGGACACTGTCATCTTGAACCAAGAACTTTCTATTGCAATGACAGCTTGTTCTTTCCAAGAATGTGTTGCAGTAAGAAAATATATTAGGCAATGTGATGTGCAAGATGGAGGAGGAAAGAGGTGGAGAACTTTCTTGCCTTTAGAAGAAAAAGGCCAAATGTATTAAATTTCTCTGAACTGCAGTAGTGGAGGGAGGCAGGCAGCAGAGAGGGACATCACCTGTGAGTAGATAGGCTAAGGAAACACAACAGAACCTAGTGCCTTCTCAGCTGCTAAGAGTGACTTCCAAACATGTTCAGGTACTTCCACAAACCAGTGAGCCTTTGGATCATTCCAGGCTTCTGGAACAGAAGATCCAGTTCTTGCTTCCACAACTTTTTAATGTGGCATAAAAGAGAGCAGGACAAGATGAAAAACCCAACCACACTTACCTGTATTTCCTATTTGAGAACTCCTGCTGTCAATTTTAACTTCTTATCCCCTTTATCTGCTTCTGCTCCTGGAACTTTCCCTAGTCACTGTCAATATTCATCTTGCATATTTTCCTCTTCCTAAGTAGTTAATCTACACATGGAGAGCACCTAAGTCCTTCTCCTATGTCAAGTTTGTCAAGGTTGCCCTGACAAGGAAGCTCAAACTCCAGGTAGGCTCTTCTAGGAAGAAAGCTTTTATTTCTGTGAATGATTTCCAATGGTTGAACAATGCAAACAGTTCAACAGTTTGAAACTATTGAGCCTGGTACCAGGTCTGAGAATGAAAACATTCCAGGACTCTTAATGCCAAGCTGATAAGTGTTGGAATGCACAAGTATAAATTGGAAATTTCACCTGACAGGGAGAGAACTTCATATGGGGCTTCTGCTCCAGAAAAGTATCTGATGTTGGAGAACTGGAGAGGGCTTGTGGGATTGTCTGGCACCTCATGCAAGGGTGCCAGACAGGCACCCTGGACATCAACAGGACATCATTGCCAGACCATGATATCTGCATGAAAAAATTGGCAGAGTCCATTTGCAAGCAATGAAAGAGAATCATGACTGACAAGGGAGGAGAAAAAGGTGAGAAAATTAGATTAATGAACCAGTGGAAATAAAGTGTGGCATTAAATGAGATTTGCATCTCCCCTCTCTATTTTAAAGGATAACAGACAACTCCATCCATTGCAGGATATTGCTGCCTCCCAGAAGAAAGGTCCATTTTTTTTTTTTGATTCTGCAAGGAGTAGTGTATCAGCAAAGATGTTCAAGGCTTGCCCATCCAGCAACATGAAAGCAAAACCTATGAATAAACCAAACATCTTCTCTAGACCTTCAAGTCAGAGAGGAATGACTCTCAGCACAGGAAAGGTAATTGGATATAAGAAAAACGCAAAACCTCAAAAATATTTGGATATCTTAGTTCACTGATAGGTGAGGGTTAAGTTTCTCTGCACCTGAGAAGGTTTAGGAAAAATCAGAGGCTTTTTATTCATAAGACACCTCTACCAATCAGTTACAGGGAGAAAAAAGCGCAGGATTACTGAACTGCCTTAATTATTTATTCTGACAGTCTGAAAAAGCAATTGAATTGAGATAGCTTGGGTGTCTCTGTTGACTAATAGGGGAGAAATATTCCAGAGTTTAAAGGCAAGGAGTGAATTGAGAGGGAATGTTTATTAATACATGATTGAATTTACTACTCCAAGGAGAAGTTTGTGTTATAGCTCTTTGGTTCTCAGCTACAGAAAAGAATAATTTGGGAAGGCCTTAGACTTGTTAGACAGGGTCTGAAACATAAAAACATTAAGATAGTAAAAAGTTAATGGGAAGGTCCTGAAGGCTAATAGATAAGATGTACATTGATCATAATTCCTATACAAAGTGCAAACTAGAAAAAGCAAGGAAAAAATAAGGTAACTAGATAAAGGAACTTTTTTTTTAATGAAGACTAAGAAATAATTACACAGCATAAATAATTTATTATCACAGAAAACCTGAAAGACAGCAGACTTATCCTGAGCTTGTTTTAATCTGTTTGAGTCTCTTGGTTTCAGTATTATGATGTCGGCTAACTCTTGCTGAGCAGCAAAAGCTTAAAAAAAGTTAGTTAGAAATTTGCAGAAGCTAAGAGAAATAAAGGAGGAGCTATACACAGTACAGCACTCTGAGATGGCTCCCTCAGCAGGTCATTGCAGGTTCTCTTTGTAATCAATGGGATTAAATATGCACTATTGGGTCATAATTCATCTGTCCTGATTTAGAAGACTTACTAGACTGAAATGAAAGCATTTCTCTTTTGTGGATAAAAAGTATCTAAACAGCTCACAGTTATCTGTGTTCAGATAACCTCACTCCACATATTTTATAAACGCATGAAATTCCAGGGAAGAAAATGGAGTCAATTCAATCCTAAGTAGAATCTATATGTAGCAAGGAAGCAAAAAAAAAAAAAAAAAAAAAACCAACCACCAACCAGTATTTTGTAGCTTGGATTCCCATTCTCTTAGTTTTATTTATCTTCCATCTCTGGAAGCAATGGCTGCATCCATAGCAGTTAGCAAGACTGTGCCACTGTTTATCCTTTATCCTGGAAGCCAGCTGGCATTATCTGACAACATCCATATGTTTCAATCCTCCCAGCCTTCAAAAGAGAGTGTCCATATCCAAATTTCCTATTAGGAACAGTTCCTGGCCTATAATACATCCTCAACTGTGCCTGGGAACAATTTATGAGGATGTTTCTTGGCCCAGATGAAACCTTTCTGCCAATCAGAAATATGGCAAATGGTTTTGGGGTGTCCATTCCAGGACATTTTTTAATGTAATGATATAGAGGTACCCACTGAAAATTACTGCATAGCACAGCTTTGAAAACCCGGGTTGCAGTAACCTGCAGCACATTTCAGTAGAGACAGTGGCAAAAAAATACCTCAGTGCATGTTGGATTCAGCTCTGAGATATCTTGTCTCCATTTTCAATAAAATATAAGAAGATAGTTGGGAGCTACAAGGGAAGGTGATAATATAGTGAGAATGACTGACAGCTGGTGCTGATAAAGGGGAATATTGCTGGATAACCCGAGTATATATGAATATAGGAGATACAATCAGTGGGAAATGGGCATTAAAGTGATCACTGTCAAAAAACTGAAATCAAAATAGGCCAGGAGAACAGAAAATGACTATATGATTTATTTCTGATCTCTTTATATAAGACATGAATCAATCACAACACAGAGCTACATTTACAGTTTATTTTTTAAGTCAAGAAGAGGATAAATCTGGAGTTCCACATAATTGCACATTGGTAGATGGGCAGTGAAGGATCCAGCAATGGATGTGTCCTGACAACTCAGGCCCAGTCTTGCTGGGAATAGGTGCAATAAGAATGACACTAACCATAACTCAAACTAAATATCTTGATCCATCTGGAAAAATAGACTTTCAAGGAGAGGGCTAAGGAGATTCTTTTCAGTTGATCAAATGTATTCCACTTTTCCACAAATGAATCCCACTTTCAGGACTCAGTACAGTTTTCCAAGAGTATGAATTTTCTAAAAGTATGTATCTAAGAATCATGTTTGGGTACCTTGAATATTCCCATGATTGGGCACCTGAATGGAGTCCCTGATGATTTTGTGTAACCATATGTTGCCAAGTAAGAAAATATCTCCAACCCAGCAGAGCATGCTGAAAATTAATTTCCAAAGGTTTGAGAGACTACCTGAAATGATCTTGTAAACTGTAGCAAGTATTCCCTTAAAACTTTTGGAGGCAAACCCCACAGGATGGGGCTAAGGAAACACCTTTAAATAGCAGCATAAGCAGAAGGATCCAAAAGCTTAGAGACTGGCCAACCTAACTGTGAAAGCCACAAAGACAGAGAGGAAGGTTGTTGAACAATCAGTTTGCAAACATTGGCAGGATAATAAAGTGATAATAAAGAGTTAACATGAATTTGTCAAGAACAGGTCACATCCGATAAATTTGATATCCTTCCCTGATGAAGAAACACAAAGTTGACTGTAAAGACATACAAGGTGACTTATTTTAATGATTCTTACATTTTCATTTTCACATAAATAATGGATGCCAGACCATTAATCTGTTTTCATGTGCTTTTTATGTCTTGCATGTGCCATATGCCTCTGTTTAATATGTGGCACATCTCCCAGGAAATTGTCATATTTTTAATTGACACCCTGCATTAATTGCCATACCTTGGCAAGAACAAAATTAAAGAGTCGTATCAGAACTTGTGATGGAAGTATTGACACCATGAGAAATTGCTCATGTCCTCCAGGCATTCCCCCTTCTTGAATCACAGTTCTACACCTGTGTCTATCATGGGTAATATTTTCCAAATATAAAAAAATTGCTGCAGTCAATCATTGATGTTATCAGCCTGATTTCCCCCACATCTACACTGGTGTTCAGAATGTTGTGATCATTAAACTACAGTGATGTCAAAGAGGTACAGAAAACCCCACAAAATTTCTTGATTTACAGAAAAAACCCACAACATTCAAAAGCCCCATTTAGAGAAAAAGAACTGTTCAGTAAAATGACTCATAAAGAACCAAAATCCTCAGGATTTAATATGAAAGTTATTGACTAGAATTTGTGAAAGCCCAAAGCCTCACTCTTAGTGCTTTTCAGTTAAAGGTATTATAAGATAAATGTCTACAATGTTCAGTGTTTTCCCACCTCAGAATTATCACAGTCGACTTTTCAGTATGGGTTTCTAATCATTCTATTACATGAAACCTGCAGCAAACTACAGGCTGATTTGCAGTAAATTTTTAAGCAGATAAAAAGATGCTTCAATAGTAATTTAGCTTGGTGCACTCATCTTTATTTGCATATAGCCTGTCAGTGCTTCTTCAGCAGTTTTAGGTTAAAGAAATTCTCAAGAAAATTGGTAAGGTGACATTTGTGAAGTTGAGTGTAGTAAATTTTTAAAAGTTTCCAAGGGAAAACTGTTAAATATGTCTACACATGCATACATAGAGGAATTTTCAAAATTTTAAAATGTCTTTGAGGTAGAAGGAGAAATTACTTAGATGTCTATCAGTCAGTTTAGACATCTACATACATTTTTAATTACCTCTTTAATGTTAAGAGTGACTAAAATGTCATCTAACCTATCAGTTTGAACATTAAACTTCTAGCCTCCCTTAATAGTCACTGATGTGAAGTGGAAGTCCCCAGAGAACAATCCATCCCACCTATTTTAAGATCCAATTAATCATTTCTTTGTCTAAAGGGGAAGCTCTGGTGCCTACCCTTGTCTCAATGCCTTTGAAGACTAAACAGCAAATATGAGGACATTCCATGTTCAGCCTTGCAGAGAAATCAGCTGGGGGTAGGAACTGAGGGACCATTGAGCTGGTTCCTTCCTATTTTACTTTATTATGAACTGAAAAATGAATCTGAACAAGGTGAGCATCTCAGAGGTTGGAGTAGGAGTGTGTGTACTAAAGTACCTAGAATTCACTTGGAAGGGTTTACTAAGGCTGTTCTTTTACAGACAAATGTCTAGGTTCTTCTCACAGTTCTCTAAATATTTCTTTGAAGTTGTTTTCAGTTTTTGGAGTCTACCAACTTACATTTAATATCTAAGGATTTTCTGTAGAAGTCCTTCATGCATTTGAAAACTTCAGGCACAATTTGGAGCTTCTCAAGTTTGAAAAACTTGCATGCGACTCTCCATTGTTTTCTTGCCAGAAAAAGACAAGCAAAAAAGGGAATGGCTTTGACATAAAATGTTCAATTTGGCCTGAATCCCTTTTTTAAAGTCTTGGGAAAATAACAGCAAAGGAAATGAATAAAAGCTCTACATTAACAAATGATGAAAAGTATCTCCTTCCTGTCAGTAGATCAATGGGAATAGCACCTACACTTGCTTAGATCCAGTTCCAGGGTTAATTCCCTGTCTACCTGAGAGAATTAGAGCCCACTTGGTTCACAGTCCAGCAGTCCCTTCATCACCATGCAGCAGAAGCATTCTGGGGGAGGCAGTGCCTATCCAGGCACTGTTATTCTATCCTGGCAATATTCCTTAAATCAGTGATTGATTTGAGATGTCACTGGATTTAGTCCCAGAGGAGTGACATAATCCTCAAATGAGACATCCTCTGCTCTCTCACTTTGTCTCATCTCACTTGATTTAGGCATTGAAAGGCACTATTAAAGCCAACTCCTAAGAATGGGAAAGGAAAGAATTGTGTGTTCCTTAAAAAAAAAAAAAAAANACAATTGGACTCTGTAAATTTATTGCAAACCAAAACCAAACTTTATGGTGCAAGACAGCAACTTGTATCAGTAATAGCATGGCCAGCATGACCAGGGCAGTGACTGTCCCCTGTGCTGGGCACTGCTGAGGTCACCTCCAGAGCTGTGTCCAGTTCTGGCCCCGCAGTTCAGGATGGACATTGAGGGGCTGGAGCGTGTCCAGGGAAGGGAACGGAGCTGGGGAAGGGTCTGGAGCACAAGGCTGAGGAGGAGCAGCTGAGGGAGCTGGGGGGGCTCAGCCTGGGGAGAAGGAGGCTCAGGGGAACCTTCTGGCTCTGCACAGCTCCTGACAGGAGGGGACAGCCAGGTGGGAGTCAGAAATGAAGGCAAGGGAAAACAGCTTCCCTGGTGAAGTTTGGATCGGATATTAGGAAAAATTTCTTCACTGAAGGGATTGTCAGGCATTGGAATAGGCTGCCAAGGGAGGTGATGGGGTCACAATCCCCAAAAGTATAAAAAGTGTGTGGATGCAATGATAGAGACAGTTTAGTGATAGACATGATTTAATGGTTGGACCATCTGAGAAGTCTTTCCCAACCTTAAAAATTCTGTTATTCTAGAGTGAGATGTAATAGCAGCAATTCAATCGTGAAAGAATAAAGATAAAAGAAAATCCCACCAAGATTACTCATTGTTCTGTTATCTACTCTCAAATAAGACTAAGACACTCTTTTCAGTGCTGAATACTTACCAACAAGGCTAAAGAAATTCATTCACTTTAATATAAAAAGAAAGGTAGGGGGGAAGGTGACACGAAGAGGAGTGATAGAAATTGATGTATATAACCACAATAAAAAGGTCTGCAGATATATCATTTTGATTATCTGCTTCTTCAAGTCAATATTCAAGTCAAATTATGCCTGTGCAGGTTAGAGTCTCTCCAAAGTCCTTTTTCAAGGGATAGTGTTTGTGGTGTGGAGGTGTGAACAAGTACCCTGGCTAAGAAACCTGAGAGAATAGGCTAAGCAGGACCCTTGAGTATCTTCTATACCCTCATATTTTAAATTTAGATTCTTCATTCTTGTGGTCCAAGAGCTTAAAGTCCCTGCTTTCTTTGGATGAAAACTTGTGATTTCCATCAGAAGTTTGCCTTCTGTTTAAGGCAAGCTCTGGATTAACTGACCAACATTAATTATTTTGGTCTTGGAGACAAATAGGTGTCACACAAGAAGTGAGATCATTCACAGCAAGGCTGGATTGGGTTTTCTTACAAGCTGCAAGAATCAGGGGAAGTCACTAAGTGCTAGGGGACACCCTTCAACTAGGGATTGGACCCTGGAGAAAGAGAAAATTACATCTGAACAAACAAATCTGCACAGAGAAATTAAGAAAGGTCTGTCAACCACCTCTGTTAAATGAAAAAAGGAGAAAAAAAGGTCAGTATAGGAGAATGAACATTTTGGGTCTTGTTCTACTTAGTTTATACATGAGAGCTCAGACAACAGACAAAGAGGAGATATATGAACCCATCCTGCCTTCAAAGTCTGCCTGGACACACCACTTCCCAGTCTGCCTGGACACACCACTTTCCAGTCTGCCTGGACACACCACTTTCCAGTTTCCTGTTCCAGAAGTAATGAAATCTGCCATCATCATCGTTCCCCTAGTGACAAAGGCACAGAAAAATTTTCTGCAGAATTGTTTGTGAGAAAATTAATTGACAGCAGGTTTCTTGGCAGGTTGCAACCATAACATTTGTATGGTCTGCTGATGCCACTGTTTTATTCCCTCCTAATCAGATATTGCTCTTTTTACTGGGCAAGGGCATCTCTTGTAGCTGTTGTTGGCATGCACAAGGCAGACCTCGTAACAGTAATAATTCCACAACATCTTTCCATCTGTATGGGCACATATTGTCTGAGAAGACTCCATGGAGACAACCCCAACACACTGCAGCCAAAATGTGAGCATCTGCTTGATCACTTCATGATGTGGAAGTTCAGCTTTGCCAGCCACCTCCTTGGATCCACTACCTCACCAAAGCAGCAAATTCCTCAGAGATAATTGTGGTCCTTATTTACACAGACCTGGATTGATCCCACCTGGCTTAACTGAGCTGTTGACAGCTGAAACTCTGTCTCCTTGAGCTTCCCCTAGATCAATGGAGGGAGACAGACACCTGTAGATTTCCAGATAGACAAGAGATTTGAAAAACAAGGAGGATAATATCTAACCCTGCACATGGTAGGCCAGGGTTAGAAGGATTCAGTGCCATCCAGGACCCTCAGCTTGTTGCTCTGAGATGAGTACACCAGAGCCACTTACAAGAAATCTGAAATATTACAGAAAAAACCAGAGTCCACTGTGGTAACAGGAGCCAAAAGGGAACTATCAGGAAATATCTCTAAGGAATTAAGAGGTGTTCCTTTAGGAAGCCCAGCTGAAGTGCCTCTACATGAATGCCTCCCCACCCAGCATCAGTAACAAAATGGAGAATTTGGAAGCCACCATGCTATCAGAAAGCTGTGACCCAGAAGCCATCCCTGAAACTTGGTGGGATGAATCCCATGACCAGAGGATGGCTATCCATGGATAAAGGCTGTTCAGAAGAGAAGGGGAGGAAGCAGAGATGGAGGAGATGTGGGTCAGGTGAACAGTCAAGATAAGCCCCTGAAGTTTAGGAAAATAAACTTCCAGCTCTTTGAGGAGCTAGTCCATACAACCCCACAGGAAACTGTTCTTAGGGAGCAGAACAGAGCTAGAGGATCTCTAAGGATATCTCCCACTGAGCACAGACCTGGCAATCCCCAGGTGCAAAAAATCAGGAAAGGAAGGCAGGAGACCAGCCTGGCTGAGTGGGGTCAAACTAAAAGGCAAGAAGAAATTGTACAGGCAGTGGAAGCAGGGACAGGTATCCTGGAAAGATAGTAGGACACAGTTGTTTCAGGATGGGGTGAGTGAAGACCAAGGGACACCTGGAGCTGAACTTGGCTGAACATAGATAGTGACACAAAGACTAACCTGAAAGGCTTCTACTGACATGTTGACCAAAAAAAGAAGGTCAAGGAAGCCATAACCCCCTGATAAAAAATATTGGCAAACTGATAACATCAGGCCAGGAGAAGGCTGAGGTAGTCAGTAACATTTTTGCCTGAGAAAACAGCACAGGACTACAATGATCTGGTGCTAGAGCAGCAGAACTCCATGGCTATGTGAAGCTTTCATCTTTACATTTAAAATGAAAAGATACTTATCATTAGCATTTCATATGAAATAACAACATTAAATCTAAAATGAAGTTACAAACATGCAGATTGTACAGCAATTTTTTAGTGGGAACATTTTCTGTTTTCATTACTGCTTTTCTTGAGAAAATACATTAAAAATCACAGAAACATAGAATGGTTTGGGTTGGAAGAGACCTTAAAGATCACCTAGTTCCCACCCCCTGCCCTGGGCAGGGGCACCTTCCACTTTCCACAAAAGGGATATTTTACAGACCACAGATAAAATTGTTGTAAGAAAAGGAATTTTAATATTCCTCGCTGAAACATTTTTATATTCTGCCAGAGTGTTCTGATTTGTATTTAGCAATCTTTTAAGCTTGTACTGTGCAGTTGGAGCCTTATGAAACACCATTATAACAGCCATTTATCAGCTTGAGAGATATAGACTGAAACAGTACAAATTTCTGGCTCAGTCTTATAATGATAACTTATGACAATATCTAAAATCATTTTTAGTTCTTTAAAACTGAAGGGAAAGAGCAATTTGCTATGTCATCACTGGGATGAATGGGCAACATTCTCAGAAGCAATCAACTAAAATAAACTGATATATAGGTTCCTGTAGGAGGCAAGCAATCTTAAAATCTCTTTCTAAAACAAAGCATAACTTTGTATTCTGTCCCACACTTAAACTGCAGTGATTTACAAATATAGTTCCTTTTATATTTATTGTTATTTGCCTTTCTGAATGAATTCAGGGTACTGAGAGCACATTGTGAAGTGCTTCTCAGAAAGCTTTGCTGACATAAAAGTAATAAAATGAAGCATTCTGTAAGATCAATGATTCATTGGGAACAGTCAGCACCTTGCTCCTGGCATAGATTATAATTTTCTTTCTTCTGAGCTTCACAAGCAAAACCTTCTTTTGGTAACAAAATTAGGAGGCTGATTCTTTACAGATTTCATACATCTCTCAGTTTCATGTACCAAGCTATCAAACATAGGATCTGTGGTCTTGGTTTGGGTTATCTCTGCCTTTCCCCCATTGCAATGACTGACAATGCAACATTTTAAAATGTATCAAAAGCACTAAAAACTAAGTGTTTGAAGTAGTTTGATCCAGCAGTTTCCTCATTCCCCCTTTTTCTTTCAGAGTGTTTGGCTTCTTATTAGGGGTAATCAGACTTTTTAGGGAGGAAGGATAGCTGGAGCAGTGTATCAGACAGAGAGAGAGGCAGAGATCATCTCCTCAGTTCCTGTTACCATGCTGGTTTTAATGGTCAGAGAAATTAATGAATGCACACAGTAAAGACAACTGGGAGTGATGGGCAGCAGAGGGTTTGGTCCTAAAGCAGTAGGGACACACTGCTGTGTCAGTCACCCTATAAAGCAAAGCAGTCCCTGGCCCTCCCACCAGCTGAAGGTGCTTTCAACCATTGAAGCCATTGCTATAAAAATATGATAAACTGAATTAGCACTGTGCTTCCTGTCATGCCCACAAAGGGATTAAATTTATAAACCCCCCAAGTTTATAGATATAAACATGGTACCTCAACAGAACTCAGAAATTCAAAATCAATGTGATTTTTTTGTACTTGCAGTGGCAGAACTGCATCATCCTTTGGCCACAGCCTTTACTAGAAAACAGAACAGAGCCAGGGCTGTGCCTTTCTATACAATATTAAATTTTTTGAGTGCTCCCTGGCATGCTTTTACTCTGTCCATGGCACTTTCACAAATAATTCCCAAGTGCAAATTAAGGTTTGTGCATGGCCACTCCGTTCTAAAGGCTAAAGGAGTAACATACCATAGTTTGCATGCTTAGATTGCACCAGCTGGCCTCTGTGACAGAAAATTAACCCTAGAAATAATTAATTCATTAGAATGGATGCAGATTAGGAATCTCCAATGACCTCCACAGGGATATATGCACAACAAAAGATTCATCAGAGAAAGCACTCCTTCTCCAGACTCCTTGATGTGCTAGGAGAACACATGTTCAAACTATTTTCATGCCCAAAATTTTTACCATCGGAAAATATGGCTATTCAAAACAATAATGGGAAAAGGGAGGGCAGCCAGCTGACTCAGTGCTCGTAGTATTCCAAGCAAAAACAACTCTCCCCAAAACAGAAGGCTGTCTCATATATTGTTCCAAGACTATAGTTTGACCTTAAATTTTCAGGCTGAGTTTAGCCAGAATAATAATTAAGTGAAAAGCTTAATGATCCTCCCCCTGGGATGGGCTGCTAAAGGTCAGGTTTCATTAATGAGCTGCTAAATGCTGCTGACTGGAAGAGGCTTTTTTTAAGTCCTGCACAAGCCAACCCACTCATGTTTTTGATAGCAACACCGGGCATGTCAGATGGCTGTGGGAGTTTTGCCATGAAACGAAAGCTCCTCTTGTGCTTTATTTACAACCATTTCAGCAGTTTATGAGAAACAGCTTGAAGGTGAGGCCATGCCCCACAAAACTGAGAAAGAGCTTTTTGGTCTAATTCCATCTTGTTATGGAGTCCTCTGGTCAGTGACTTGGGGAGTGAATCAGAGCCTGTAGGGTAGGAGTCCTTTGTTGGTGACAGTCTTGAGAAAGACTTGGAAAGGCTGAAAAACAACATGGGAAGGAGTCAAGGGCTCACAGGAAAAGCAAAAGTTATGTGCTGTCTTAAAAATTGGGAAAAAACATATTCTAATAAATATCTATGGGTTTACATGGTTTACTTCTGTGTCTTGGTCCAACACCCAAGGTATGAATTTCCAAAGTAAGATATATACACTGATTGATTGATATCTAGTTCTGAGTATATAAATAGCAATAAAAATCCTGTGCTACATGAGAATACATGGCTGGTCAATGCCATGGGCTTGCTGGTGGATCTTTTTGATAGCTCAAAACTAGACAGTTTAAAGCTAGATAGATTAAAACTAGATTTCTTTTTGCCTCAAATTCCCTGCCATAAAATTGGTGTAATAGCAACAACAATCTCACAGAGGTCATGATATTCATTCATATATATAGTGCACAGGGGAATCGATTCATGCACTGTTATATCATCCCACAGCAAAACAATCAATTTTTAATCACTACTTTGCAGAGGTGCCAAGGGTAAATGGGACCTGAGACCAGGCAGTGAAAGTGGCAAATATTTGTATCAATTCAAAGCTAGATTTCTAAATGGTGTTGCTACAATACAAAAATTAGTAAAGTAAAACACTTTATAGCCAGATTTAAAGTCCTGAAGAGCTGCAAAACTTTAATTCATTCTTCTTGTGCATTTGAATTTTAATGCAGTCAGCCCCATGAATACAAAGAAACATAAAAGTATTCAGATTGACTCAGGCCAAAGGGTTTGTCTAGCTCAGCATCTATTTCTGATAGCAACCAATGGCAAGTGCTTTAAAAATGGGGATTTCAACAGGTAAAGCATCAAGTCAGATTCTCCCAAAACACTCCCCCAGGCTCCTGCTGCTTCTTGGCTCATTGACTTGTGCATCCAAATATGTTATCTCTGACTTCAGTGACCCTTTCCATGCAATTTTCCTCCATGAATGTGTGCAAGTTCTTTTAACTTGCTGAATAGTCCATATTAGTGTTACAGGGTTTTGAACCAATTTGGTACAAGTATAGCTGCAAGCTGTGGAGCAGCAGGCAGAGCATCAATATGTTTTGCAGTTTTCATTTCTCAATAAAACTGCATGAAGAAATTTAAGGAGAATGATTCTATTCCAGTCATCAGACAAGTCATTCCTTCTCTCTCTGGTTCATTTTGCTTTTAACCTCTTGTCTAATGAGAGGAAACCCTTAGGTCCAAGGAAAGGTTTATGGCTGTGAAGAGGCATTTCTATCTTTTCGGAATGAATTCCTGCATCTACAACATTCCATCACTGCTGTCTGATAAATATATTCTTCTGCACAATCTGAAGTTTCTGAACCATAAGATTCCAGGCATAACAAGCTATAAGAAGAAGAAGTTCACTCATCACTTTTCCCAGTCAAATTATTCATTGTAACAACCAACATCTCCTTCCTGGAACAGATGGAAAATCACCTGGGAAAAGTTTTGTGGGGCTTAATCTCCCTTTGAAAGGGATATAGTCACTCTGATCATGAATATTTTTCATACCTCCAAAGTCTAATGGGGCACCATCTTCTCACTGTGACTGTAGAGCCAGTGCTGGAGTTAACTTGGTTTGAAATACCAAGGAAAGGGTTTTGGCTGCAAAGAGGCATTTCTAGCTTTTCTGAATGAATTTCTGCATCTATAACATTCTGTCACTGCTGTCTGATAAATAGTATATAAGTAGCTTACACATCCTGTATTGTCAACCAGGCTAAATTTACGGGGACACGCTGGCAATACGGGAGGGGGCTGCTGCTCCCTGGAGCGCTGCTGTGTGAGCAGCTCAGTTTGTGTTTCACAGAGCAGGGCAGCAGCCACGCTGCTGCATCGGCTGCCTGGCAGCTCTCTGTGATCTGGAGCAGCCAGATGTCAGGATGTGAGGATGTGAGGATGTGAGGATGTCAGGATGTCAGGATGTCAGGATGTGAGGATATGAAGATGCTTCCCAGCCTGAGCAGCCCCACTGGTGGGACAGTCTGAGCCAGAGCCCTGGTGCTGCAGTTATTCCAGTGCCATTCCCAGCTTGGCAAGGGCAGTGGAGCAGCCTTCCTCCACGTTCCTATGCAGTACAGGAATTGGGCTTTTTGGGCAAGGAAAGGGAGATTTAAAACCTATTTCTCAAACAGCTGAGTCAGTCCCTGTATTTCCTTCACTCCCAGCAAACAGAAGCAAAAGGCCAATGTCGCCTCCCTTCCCACCCCTTTTCTGAAGTAAATAAATGTCAGCAAATCCTGCACTAACACTGTTAAAAATATCCCCCTGTCAGCAGACAGGTTCATTCCCTTTGCTCTGAAGCTCTCTCCTCATTGCAGTAAAGGTGTGCTGCTACATCAAGATAAGCAGTCTAGGTGGAAATCTCTGGCCAGGGGAGGAACAGAGGCGTTGTGCTCTGCACCACAGTGTCACCAGCTGGAGTAATTTCCAAATAGGAATTTTTAGTGTAGGAATTTGACACGATTTGACCTGGTAACTATCAAGGTAGAGGCTAACCCTGCTTTACCCAGCTAGAACTTGTCCCTGGGGTAACAACTGAAAATGAGCCTCAGCCAGGATGTGGCACTCACGCTCTTTGGTGTTTCAAACCAAGTTAACTCCAGCACCGGCTCTACAGTCACAGTGAGAAAATGGTGCCCCATTAGACTTTGGAGGTGTATGAAAAATATTCATGATCAGAGTGACTATATCCCTTTCAAAGGGAGATTAAGCCCCACAAAACTTTTCCCAGGTGATTTTCCATCTGTTCCAGGAAGGAGATGTTGGTTGTTACAATTAATAATTTGACTGGGAAAAGTGATGAGTGAACTTTTTCTTCTTATAGCTTGTTATGTCTGGAATCTTAGAGTTCAGAAACTTCAGATTGTGCAGAAAAATATATCTTATAACCAAAAATTAAAAAATTTTCTCCTTTCACAGTTGAGTCCCACCACTGCTAATATTTTACACTTGCCTCATTCGTAAAATTCCAGAAATTTGTCCCATTCACTTCAAACACTCTCTTCATTCTCTCAAATGCACAGATGCACTGGTCATTTTTTGGACAAGTATTCTTTCACACCTTTTTACTTTCCTAACTATTTAACCATTATTTGCTTTTCTTTGAAGATTCCATTATTGCTCCCCCTTTGCCATAAAGATGCAAATGACCAAATGTATTGTTTCTATAATGATTCAAGTACAGATTATTTTTGCTGGATTCCAGAATCTACGCTTGATTGGAACATTTTCCTTCCTCAAGTTTCACTAGTACCTTATTCTTTCAGATGTTACTGGATTATAAATCCTGGTGACAAAGTGTTCTGACCAGTGTCACAAATCCATCCTATGCTTTTAGCATAAATAAGTATATAGCAAATTCACTTAAGACTCAATCTAAATTCATTATCTCGTCTTCTATATGTCACTTAAACTCTCATCAATAAATAGGAGTTACCTTATGTGCAGTTCTTGCTTATATTGCTCATTAAAAGGCTTAAATGAGAAGCAGAAAAAAGCATTTAAATTCATTGCTAAGCACAGCAGAAAACTAAACAGGATTCCAACTTTATGTACAATTTGCAAGCCATATACATTAACTCAAACGTAAATCTCCCTTAATGAGGTGTGCAGCCTGGTTATTAATCACATCCATTGAAACATTCTCCATATTCAGCTCTATTTCAATGCAGGAGGGGTTTGCTATTTAATATTTCTGTTCCTTTGAACAAGAAAAAGTGTTCCTAGGCATGAAAAATTGTAAAATTCGACCTTAAAATGAACTGTAGCAAATGAACCTTGAATACAATGAGGTGTCACTACAATTCAGTTACAAACATGTTCGTGTCTGGACTAGCAGGTCTTTGGCTCCTCTCCAGGGCTCATTCTGGGCTTCTACCCAGGGATGCTTATGGGGAAGCTCTGGAAAGGTCTTTTCAGTATGAAAGATCCAAAACTGGATAAGATTCAAAATCAGAGATGCCAAATTCTTGTTAGCATTAATTATTTTTAATTTAAATCAAGATCAAGGTCCCACTGTGGTGGTCTCTGTGTAAACAAGGATAGCAGTGTCTGCCTTGAGAGCCTGCAAAATGAGAGACAGAAACTGATGAAAGATCAAGGATGTGCCAGAGGGATGTGATGTGTAAGTAAATGATCTCCATGTGATTTAGCTCAGTTCCCATAGCTGCTTGCTTGTGCTTGGGCTTCTTTGTGTAATCTGGGACATTTATTTTGAGATGGGTTGGAAAGGGTAGAATGAGGGGGCTGTCAAGGTCTGTGGAACAAATTACCTGAAGAGGGAACATATCAGAAAGGAGACAAAAAGAGCATGAACCACCACTTTTAATCTGTTTCCAACAATTTGTGTTAATCTAATTTATAGATTGGTGTTTCTTAGGAGATTGGAAGACAAGGGAGGAACTACAGCTGTGAGTGTCAAATCCTTACACCCTTTTCTCCTTGTACAGGTGTCTACAGCTGCAGCTGTGGTTGAGAAGTTGGCAGAGTTTCATGGGAGCAGTGTTAGGCTGATACTGAGCTTTTCTGAAATGCAATTATGCAGCCAGCTCCAGACAGAATCAAATGTTTGCCTCTCTCCTCACTGCTCCTCAGCCTCAAACAATCATGGGCTTGCTGTTTGCCAGGCTCCAACGAAAAGCCCATGAGGACCCCAACGCTTTTATGTTTTGGTCTCATTGGAAATTCCCAGAATTATTTAAAAAGGCTTTCAGAAGTGCTCATGCAAGCAGAAATAAATGCAATTACTCAGAGTACACATGAAGGAATAGTCTGTATCTTTAACAGCAGTGCCCCATGATGCACTGCTACTTTTTAAATGAGGTTCATGGAGATATAGCAAAACATGGAAGCTGGAAGTATTGACATGTTCAGGCCTATGGCAAAGTGGCCATAGTCCAGCAGAAGTATTTTTAAGGAAATCAAAATATATATTATATATAACTGACTGTTGATGATATTTGTGATGGATTTAAGTGCATTTTCTGTGTTTCTCAGAAGTGCTAAAATCTAGCAATAATGAAATCTCTTGTGCAGCACTGGAGATTTCCCTCAGGTCTCTGTCACTAAGGATGATGGCTCAGCTGGCTGAGGTTTCATTACACTTGGTTAAATAGTCTTTCTGTAAAACCCAGCCTTTTTAAATTAGACAATTTATTACTATAGAGATCTGTTACTTAAAAGAAGAATTCTACCCTGAATACCTTTCAAGACAGAAGGGCACAGCAGGATGTAAAACCCCTCTGTCAGCATTTCTATGTAATCTGATTAGAGAAGAAATTGTGCATGTAGTCACCTCATAGGAGAATGCACCTAGAAAGGATTTAATTTCTCTGTTTAAATGCTTTTAAATATCATCAAATACCATGTACTAAGTGCAATAAAGTATAGATTTAGTGGGAAAAAATCTGCAGCAGCTCAACAAGAGATCTTAACTGGACTTCATTTTTTTTCTGTAGTTGCTGTAAGTTCTGTGACATTCAGAAGATGTAAATTCTGTGATACCACTGAAAATTCCTGTGGCTCAAGGGCACTCCTCCCTTTGGACAATGCTCATCAGTACATCACTGCCACAGTTAGACTCTCTGTCCCGAAAGTCTGAACATCCCAGGCAATTTACTGGCAGGATGAGGTCTGATTTCACCTCCAGTACTGAGATTCTGGAGAAAGGGTAAACCAGTAACCACAGTGAGAGTGGTTTAGCTCCTCAGCTGCCTCATCAAACCCTCTCAGTTACCACTACAGCAGCACAACAGCCAAGGCAAAAGTAAGTGAAAAAGAAATGATCAACAATAGAACTATGTGAACAACTCAATTACAATCACTTTACAAGTACCTAGAGAGATGTAAAATTAAAACCATTTTTTTCCTACCTACATTTTAGATTGGTTTGAACAAATGTTCTCTATCTTTTCCTTCTCTTTAATCAAGCTGGGAATTACTTTACTCAGTGTTGTGGTTAGGGTCCACTTCTTAGCTGGATGCATTCTGCTGAGATTTACCTTTATGGAATGGGGTCTGGATTAAGGTACACATTTCCTACTGCTACCTAATGTATAACCAAGCTTCAAATTTTCTTTGCCTTCTACATCAAAATCCCTAAGGATTTACTGACTCTTCATAAAGAAGTGGTTTAATATTTTTTTCTATTGCTTCTTCCCTCCCTGAGATGCAGAGAGTCCTTGGTGATTGTGATTAATTTGCTTAATCTCTGTGCTACAGATTTTAAATGTAAGTGGGGATACCAATATTAATGATACTAATATTAGTGATTTAGCAGAAAAACAAATGCATCCCACACTGCAGTGTGTTGAGATACAAAGTTGTTTCTCTGTAAAAAAAGTGATGTGAACATAAACTCTCTCAAACTGGGTGTATTTTCAAATCAGTAAACCTGGATAAGAGAATCCAAAGAGCCAGCAGCCTGGTCTGGTGGAAAGTGTCCCTGTCCATGGCATAGAGTTGGAATTAAATGGTCCTTGGCATACTCTTTAACCCAAGCTGTTCTATGATTCCATGATTCTGTGCTTCAATATGCTCCTAATGATCATGACACCTGCTATTATGGGGCATTTATTAGATAAAACCAGGCAGTTTTTTCTAGAACATGAATTATCTATTACCAAGGGAAAAAAAGAAAAAAAAAAAAAAAAAAAAAAAAAAAAAGGGTAACCCCAAAAAANNNNAAAAAAAAGAAAAAAAAAAGTGGTTACCCCGAGATAAAATAATGTAAAGTTTATTTCCATTAGACTCACAGCAAAAAAATTATAATGTAAAAATATACTTCTTGACCACCACTATAATTTGAAGGAAAACTGCCTCCTCATCCTTTGTATACATTACAAGTTACACATGGCTGCTAATGAAAACTGAGTACAATACTTGGATTTCTCTGTGCAGAAGTGCTGAGTAATCTGTTCTATGGCACTTCTAAGACTTTTTTGTTTGAAATATTATGTAGTCACCACAAGGTTATCACAACATTGGCTGCTATCACCTACTGCAGTAAATAATGTTCGTCTTGGTGGGGAAAAAAAAAAAAAAAAAAAAAAGGTGCAGAATCATCCTGATCTCCCTTCCTAGAAAGTTTACAAAAGCTGGCAGCAGCCAGCAGCTCTCTTTCCAGCAGAGCCTCATGGTTTCAGACTGGGGTATCAGTGGCTATTATGAAGAGTGATAAATGCAGATCAAGCTCCTGTCCAAAGAAACTGAGTGTGGCAGAGGCAACAGCTCAATGCTGAATGGGCCTGTTTGGTTAAGGAAACACTGAAGACAGATTGCTTTTCATGCTTAAAAAATATCTTAAATCGAGACAGAGTAAGGTATAATGAACAAAAGTAAGAGACCTCAGGGATGTGAACAAAATCTGTCTCCCAGCATGGACAGGACGTACCCACCACCTACATTAACATTTTTTAATCTAACCTCTACACTTGCAATGAGGAAGACTTTATTGCCTCCTTAGATTGTGTGTTCCAGAGTTTAATGAAGCTCAAAGAAAGAAAGAAAGCTTTGTTTTTTCTGATATCTAATTTAATGGTTCTTGGGGATATTATTCCAAATGAAACCAATGGTTTCTTCTCCAAGCAGAAATAAGAAAGACTTGATTCTTGTCCTCATTATAGCTTTTTAATGTTGAATGTTGTTGAGTTCTCACTGACATTCCAGTCTATGAGGTGAAAAAAAATCCAACTCACTCAGTTTCTCTTTGATTTTCTCGTACTAATAAAATACTATTGTTTGCTGGTTTTATTCTTCAGGGCATTCAATCTATTTTTTTTTCCATTTTCCTAAAATGTCATCCACAGAAGAGGTCTAGAACTAGGTGACTTTAAAGGTACCTTTCAAACCAAAACTTTCTATGATTCAATAAAAGAAATCACAGCCCAGTTCAAAACAATGCTCCAGTCCTCCTTTTTGAAGATAAATTGCTGCTTCTTTCCATTCTTCTTGGACCATGTCACCTACATTTATCCCAAGATGATTTCTAATTGTTAAGAGATTGCTGTGGCTTAACTTTTAATTAATTCATTTCTCCAGGTTGATTGAATTTAACTCAATCAAGTGCTCTTTAATCTCTCATTTCACTCTTTTTGTTTCTACCCCCTATTTCTTCCAACTTATTTTAAATATCTGCTCATAATTTTTTTTTTTTTATTTTGAGGCAGAAAATGTATTATTTATTTCCATCTTCACTGCAGCCTACCTTACTTCTCTCCTGCCCTCACAAATAATGGAATAAAAATTTCTTGTCTCCATTCCTTTAAAGTAGTCATAAGCCATTTCCTATCCAGCAAATAAAAAATTGCTGTACTTCGTTCATGTCATGTTAGTACCAGAGAAACTTGGTAGTTTTGACCCAGAGCCAAAGACCTTCTGACCCTTTCTGGAACTGCTCAGTGAACTTTACTGTCAATGTTGTTGTGGCACTGGGAATGAAGCTGAAGGAACAGAATTTTATAGAATGACTATGTTGTCTGAATCTCAAGATCTGTCAGAAAATGTTCAGGAAAAATGGATTTGTATCCTTGTTGGGAGAAGGGAATAAACCTGGTTACCTGGGGAGAGCAACAGAGGCTGACTGGATAACTTGGTGTCAGAGCAATGACATGGGAAAACCAGTCAGGCAAAGATTTCCTCTTGTGTCAACAAGAGAATTACTGCACTGTATTCCCCAATACCTGTGTCTGTGTGATAGAATTGAAGTTACTTGTAAAATGGGAATAAGTGGAAATTTTACTTTTGTATAATAACAATCACTGGAAAATCAGTACCAAGTTTGATACTCAGAGAAGCTATAAATTTCAATAATTTCCTTAAGATAATATTTGTTCCATTTGCAAAAAAGCTTTGAGTTTAATTAGAGCATTTTAATATTGAACATTATTACAAGTTTGGGCACACACATCAGTGCATTTAACGTTCTTCACACGTGTTTGACAATAAAGCCTCTCTCAATTAATTGCTGTGTAACTACCCCAAGGTTAAATGCATCCAGGTACTCATCACTGAGAATGTGATATATCAACAGTTACAAATTAATAACAGTAGAAACACGGCAAAGGTACAACTGTGAGCATCAAATCACAGGAGGGCAGATAAGTGAGATTTTGGAATAAGGAGAGAAATGTCCATATTGCTGTTAATTGTTGCCAGATCTGGTAGAGCATTGCTTCACCCATTCCAGTGCTGGAGAGAGTCCAGAGAAGGAAATGGAGCTGGGGAAGGGTCTGGAGCACAAGTCTGAGGAGGAGAAGCTGAGGGAGCTGTGAGGGCTCAGCCTGGAGGCTGAGGGGGGACATTCTTGCTCTCTACAACATCCTGACAGGAGGGGACAGCCAGGTGGGGTTGGGCTCTTCTCTCAGGTAACAAGGAATGAGACCAGAGGAAATGGCCTCAAGTTGCTCCAGGGGAGGTTTAGATTGCATGTTAGGAAAATGTTCTTCACAGAAAAGCTTATAATTGGAAAAGACTGCCCAGGGAAGTGATGGAATCACCATCCCTGAAAGAATTTAAAAGATGTGCATATGTGGCACGGGTTTAGTGGTGGGCTTGGCAGTGCTGGGTGAATGGTTGGACTTAATGGTCACTTCCAACCTAAATAGTTCTATGGTTTCTGCACCATTAAATTAAGCCATGCCAGGACATGAGCCCTTGAAGTGATGACCAGCCAGCCTGGTCCACACCCTGCAGGAGACTTAAACACTTGCTATAAACATATAAAAATTGCATTCAAGTCACTTGATTCTGCAGATTTACTCAGCTGAAGGAGACAATTCTTTCTGCTTGATGGCCCAAAAATGACAGTGTGCAAGACAGCTGTGCCATGAGAATCTGAAAACTCACCCTAAACTTACCAGGGAATTCAAGGTCCCTCCTGGACTGAGATGCTGGGTCATAAGAGAGAAGTATTTCCACACAGGCTTTTTCTAACTGCAAGAGTTCTGTACTACTGCATGTTTATCTTTCACTGGGGACACTGATCTGCAGTAGAGCAGGTAACATTCACAGAACCTGACAGTTTATGCTGTAATTTTTCCTGTCTAGAACGGCTGTCAGAAGTCTGCTTTGGGCAACATAAGCAGCTGTATGAAACCAAACAAATCTAAAGACAAACTCAACAGACCTTTCGTTGCACACACTTGATTATTTGCAAACCTTCTGCTGTCATATTTCTGGGTTTGAGCCGAGAAAATTTGTGTTGTGCCTTCTTTGGTTCATGCAATTCTTCTACAGAGAGTGAAGGTCCACAAACAGGCAGAAACATCTGCAATCTACTCCTTTTTCTGCTCGGTGGTGTGTCTGCTTACTTTAGCAAGAATTTTCTCAGCATCGATCCAAAATGCAGAGAGCTTAACATTTTCTAATCCAAATTCAAATTTGTCATTTTAACAGTTTTAATTGTTTTAATTATTATTTGAAAGCCAAACCAATGGCTTTGGTTTTTTAAATATTAAATTTTTAATTTTTTTTTTATGTTAGCTTTTTGGTTTCCCCCAAGTTGAAATTCTCTAATGTTTAAAAAAAAAAAAGAATGTGTATGTATGCATATATTCTTTTCAAAATGCACATAACATGAATACATACACATGACATATAACTTTTACTTGTTATTTATTTGTCTTCCATTAAGATCAGCTTCAACTTTACCATTCTGTCACAAAATTAATAGCTGTAGACCTCCTAGACTGTGACTGTGACAAGTAAAATGAAAGTAAATCTGTATTAAGTTTTAGTTTATTAAAATATCATACCCCTAAAACACTTAAGAATGGAATGTATGTCAAAACCTGTCATGGAACACAGACCACATCTGAGTTTTCTGAATGTCCTCTCACATGAGCTAAGAGAACTCCTTGTCAGCAGGAGAAGCTCTGGATAGCAGAAAGAGACACAGATATAATCATAGAAGATAAACTCATACATTTTGTAGACAATTAATGTGGACCAATGGCTTAGTCAGTATTCTGCTCTCCATCCTTACAGCATATCAGTTTTCATAGTGTGCAAAGTTGTGTGTTATCATTGAGAAGTTTCAATTTTGTTCAGTAGGCAGAGAATCATGATACAAATTACTCTGGTTATTTGTACTTACAGCATTATTTTTCCTTTATCATGTATGAAGAACTCAGGTGTCCATTCTTGGTCACAACCACTCATTTCTGAAACAGCCCCTTTGTAGTAGTTTCATTATTCAAACATAATCTTTCATCACTTTGGGAGAG
The DNA here is from genome assembly GCA_013400215.1 of Cisticola juncidis. Classification (NCBI taxonomy): domain Eukaryota; kingdom Metazoa; phylum Chordata; class Aves; order Passeriformes; family Cisticolidae; genus Cisticola; species Cisticola juncidis. The sequence goes on from VXBR01006748.1 coordinate 332,315, forward strand.
GAGTCTCTCTCTATGTCCCATGGAATTTCCCCATTGACAATTTGAAACAGTTCTCTGATGGGTTTTAACTGCCACAAAAAATAAAAAATAAAAATAAAAACAAACAAACAAACAAACAAACAAACAAACAAACAAAAAAAACCAGCTACCTGGTAAAAATCCTACTTCTGTGACCCCTCCCATTAGTAGTATCCCTAGCTGCTTATGGGTCATGGGTCTAGACTTTTGCATATTAGGGTGTCACTTTGTAAAGATGCACAGCTCAAATGAGCAAAGGATTCTTCTTCTCAGGGAACAGAGATAGCTTCTCACTTCACTAGCACAAAGGACTTATCTCTGTCTCTGTTCAAGCATCTTACAAGTATGATTTAGTCCATCGTACACACCTTTGTTCGAAATCCACACACAAATGTGAACAACATATCCCTAAAGGTATCTCTTCCCATGATTTGAAGGGATATGTTAGTCCAGTTTCCATGGTTTACATCCAGAGAAGCCCAGTCAGAAATGTCCACTTCCTCAATCCCTTCTTCCAATAATCTTTCTCAGTTCTTTCCCTGACTTTATATCATGCTGTGTCTCTATATGTTCCTTCCTCTCTCTCTCAGAGAAAAGGTTGGAGTTCTGAAAGCTCTGAAAGGTTGCCAAGAAAGGGCTAAATCTGCCCAGGCCTGTGATGGTCAATGTGATCTCAGCAGGGGAGCAGCTTCTCCAGCCCCTGCTCCTCAGAGGGGCTGAGTGTCGTGATGCCTTTAGGAGAACTCAGTCTCTGCCTGCCTAGGCTATCTCAAACACCACAGCAGCTAAAGGGCACAGCCAGGCAAGTCACACAAGCCTGCTGATCCCTGTGAGTTCTTGTCCTGAGAGGCTGTGTGAGGCCGTGGGGAATGCTGACAACCACGGAGAAGAAGAAGGGAGGAGCCAGTCCAATAAAATGACAGATTTATTTGGGGGTCCCATGGGACATCCTCACCACCTGCTGGATGCTCAGACTGCCCCCAAGGCTCTTCTGACCTGCCATTTTATACAGCAGTGAAATGGGGCGTGGTAAGGAGGTTACAACCAATGGGCTTCAACTAAAGAGGTGGTACGAACATGGGGTGACATAACCAAAACCAATCAGGGACAACAGGGTTTACACAGACCCTGAGGAAAGATTGACAAATAACTGAAGAGTTATATGACTTGGGGAATTGCAGGATAATACCAACAGGGGAAAATGTACAAGGAACATACCATTGTACAATCAACCTGCACAAACCTAACAAACTTATTATGAACTTCATTCCACACCACCACAGCTGAGCTTCCCCCTGCTTGTCCTCTCTGCCTGAGAGTCACCAGAGGAGAGGGAGAGAGAGGGCTCTGCCCTCAGCCCAGCTGGGCCCAGAGGTATTATCAGGGCCCAGTTCCTGCCATTCCCTCCTGCTCAGCCAGCTCAGGTCTCCGGCTGCCTCCCCTGCCTGCCAGGGGGAGCGGCAGGGCGGGGCCAGCCTGGGCCATCCTAAGAGAACAGCCTGGCTCGATGTTACCTGTTCCAGTGGCCAAGAGGAAAAGGGGCTGACTTAGACACCCTCAGAATTTTACATGGGCATTCCTCAAAGTCACATCTAGCTTCCTCAATGGTCCAACATATGTCAATATTTAAAAATTAACTCCTATACGTGTTTGTCTCAGATCAATTCCAAGGTCCTGGCAGGGAGCTGTTTCCACTTTAACTAAAACCCAAACGGTGTCAACCTATAGCTCTTGCCTGGAATGCAAAATCATCAACATGGAGAGGTCTGCAGTGAAAAGCTGCTCCCAGCAAAAAGGGGCCCAGCCTGTTTATTTCTTTTAATTTTAGAATTTTGTGGGTCTGGTAGTGGATTGACTTCTGGAGTTACTCCCCTTTCACCCCACTGGCCAGACCCGCTGTCAACCAACATTATTTTCAGGCTGGAAATATGTAAGCAAAGGACAGTGAGCAAAAACAAGAAAGGTTGTTTATGTTCCAAAGCGTGAGAAAGTGAAAAACTGACCCTTAATATTATACAGTAACTAAAGAACTGACTCCATCTTATAAGCAAGTAGAAGGCTTAAAAAAATCTCAGAAAAACCAGGGCAACCTATAGCACCCTTTAATTTATACTCTTTGGAAGAAAATATTACATGTATTTTTAAGTGTTTCAAGTTGAATCCCTTAGACCTTGAAAGATATAGTAGGATGACAAGAAGAATTTTTGGAATGAACCCCAGACTTGAACCAAACTTCGTGTTCTCCTGTATTTGCTGTCCATTTGGGAACTAATTCAATGTCCATTAAACTCAATTAGTGTCTTCATTGTTTTTCTTAGCCCAGAGTCTTAGAAAATCAGGGCTGTTAATTTAAGTACCTGCAGGCGAATGCAGCATTTAGATTTAGACAGACATTTAAGAGTTTTCCCTTTGTTTAACCAGTGACAAAAACATAACAAAATTTAGCTGACTAAATTTTTTTACTGCTAGAGGTTGAAACATCTGGGGGATGATTGGACCCCCTATGTATGTGCACACATATAAACTTTGTTTCCTCATTCCAGGTCACGGAACCAAAGGTGTGTTCGAACTTCTCTCGGGATGGCGTCGGACCAGAGAGAATCTGCCATTCAAGGACCGAGTAGCAGATGCCTACTCAGATGTCATGGTCTCCTACACGATGACAAGCTCCTTGTATTTCATAGCCTTCGGCATGGGGGCAAGCCCTTTCACCAACATCGAAGCTGTAAAAGTCTTCTGCCAGAACATGTGTGTCTCCATCCTGTTGAACTACTTCTACATCTTCTCCTTCTTTGGCTCCTGCCTGGTCTTTGCTGGCCAGCTGGAGCAGAACCGGTACCACAGCATCTTCTGCTGTAAAATCCCCTCGGCAGAATACCTGGACCGGAAACCTGTGTGGTTCCAGACCATGATGAACGATGGCCATCAGCACACCTCCCACCACGAGACCAACCCGTACCAGCACCACTTTATCCAGCATTTCCTCCGAGAGCACTACAACGAGTGGATTACCAACATCTACGTCAAGCCATTTGTGGTGATACTGTATCTCATCTATGCCTCTTTCTCCTTTATGGGGTGCTTACAGATTAATGATGGAGCCAACATCATCAACCTTCTTGCCAGTGAGTCCCCAAGTGTCTCCTATGCCCTCATACAGCAAAAGTACTTCAGCAACTACAGCCCTGTGATAGGCTTCTACATCTACGAACCTCTGGAGTACTGGAATGGTACTGTGCAGGAAGACCTAAAAACACTCAGCCAGGGGTTCAACACCGTGTCCTGGATTGAACAGTACTACCAATACCTTCGAGTGGGTAATATCAGTGCAACCAACAAAAGTGACTTTATCAGCATCCTCCAGAGCTCCTTTTTAAAAAAGCCAGAGTTCCAGCACTTCAAAAATGACATCATTTTCTCCAAAGCTGGAGATGAGAACAACATAATTGCTTCTCGTTTGTACCTTGTGGCCAGGACTAGTGAAAACACACAGAGGGAAGCGGTGGAATTGCTGGAGAAGCTGAGACCACTTTCTCTTATACAGAGCATCAAGTTCATTGTGTTCAACCCTACTTTTGTCTTCATGGACCACTATGGTTTATCAGTAACTATGCCTGTCCTGATTTCTGGTTTTGGCATCCTGCTGGTGTTAATACTGACCTTTTTCCTGGTTATCCACCCTCTGGGAAATTTCTGGTTAATTCTCAGTGTCACCTCAATAGAGCTGGGTGTCCTTGGTTTGATGACCTTATGGAATGTAGACATGGATTGCATTTCTATACTGTGCCTTATCTACACTTTGAATTTTGCCATAGATCACTGTGCACCCCTGCTTTATACATTTGTATTAGCTACTGAGCACACCCGAACTCAGTGTATAAAGAACTCCCTCCAAGAGCATGGGACAGCCATTTTGCAGAACGTTTCTTCCTTCCTAATTGGGTTGGTCCCCCTTCTCTTTGTGCCTTCAAACTTGACCTTCACACTGTTCAAATGCTTGCTGCTTGCTGGCAGTTGCACACTTCTGCACTGTTTTGTTATTTTGCCCGTCTTTCTAACCTTTTTCCCACCTTCCAAAAAGCACCACAAGAAAAAGAAACGGGCCAAAAGGAAGGAACGAGAAGAGATCGAATGCATAGAGATTCAGGAGAATCCTGATCATGTTACAGCAGTCTGAAAGGCTTAGAAAAATATAATAGTATATTCTCTTTTTAAAAAAAGCGTTGCACAGAGATGCAGGGAAAATAGAGCAAAGATCTCAGCTGCTTGTGCTGGCCAAGTCTGACAAGGCAAAGAAGATCAAGAAGGGGTATTGATGACACCTCAAGGTGCAAACTTTTTTTTAACAAAAATAATGAAAGTGAAATAATCTCAAATGTTTCCTTTGAATCCTCATTCTCCACCGGGGAAGAGTCTGTTGGCCATTAAGTGTTCCTGAGTCTCAAACTGTAGCTCTAATGGGAATTGCTTAATATGTCATATGTAGGACTAAAGCTAAGGTGAATAAAAGGAGTTACCATTAAGTTAACACTAGGGAGAAAGGCAGATTTGTTTGAAAAAATTGTCCATGGAAGAGAACTAAACAATATTTCAAATGAGAAAATGTTATAATACCAAGAGAGATTGAAAATGCCATGGTAATTTTGTATTTTCTTGAGCAAATTAGTTAAGATGAAACCTATGCACTTGGGAAGTAAATGTTTAAAACTATCTAAGCCAAAGTACTTCCCAAATCCAGTGTACCTTGTATATCTGTAATACTACAATTAGAGCATTATTGCAAATATGGATGGCAAAAGGATAAAGGTACTATCTATACAGGAGAAGAAATAATCATAGCCATTTGGAAATCTAACAGTTCCTTTAAATGTGACGTATCACTGTTTTCCCAGGAGGTCACAAAATACCAATATTTTGGTATTTATGAATTATGAATTTCCCCTTGAATTAACAGATCTCACAAAACTAGCCCAGGCCATGGTCACTGCAGCACTGTTTGCAGTTCCTGCAGTGTAACACTTCTGAATCCTAATTTATCGATGTTGACATTAAATACTGAATATTAATCAAACAGGCGCTTTAAACGGAATGATGGATTGCATTTCACAGGCACAATGTGACCGTGGAGCAGCTGAGTCAGCTCTGAGCACCTGCACAGTATTATCATCAAATATTTGGTCCAAGGGACCAAGGGATGTGTTTGCTGGTCCCTGCAATATGCTGCAGGAAGTGGGATTTTCCCCTTCTTTAAGCAAAACATTATTCAAAAAACTTGCCACACACTAAAAAAACACCTTGTAAAGGTTTGCATGGGGCCGGATCAACCCCTAGTTGTAGGAAGACAGATTGGTCCCCTGTGGGGAGGGGAGGGTGAAATGTCTTTTTTACTGTTATTATTATTCCTAAATATTTGCGTGTTGATCATCTGCAACATAAAGCTTTGTTATGGCAGTTGAAATTTCACAGGAGAGTGCAGTAAATCCTCGGTTACTATGTGGCACTAGAAATTGTACTGTAAAGGACTATGAATTACTTTCTCTGCTTTGTAAACTATTCAGCTTAGTAGCCCAAGGGAGGGGATGAAAAGACATCTAGCCATTTCAGTTTGCTCTCAGCCCAGTTCTGCACTGGAACCTGCCATGTCAATCTCTCCTTTCAGTATTTTAAAAGGGCTTGCTTCCTACTTCCTGGAATATGGTATAGCATCACCTCCATGAGCAATGTCTTCCTGAACCTATAGTATCCATGAGGACACTATGTAAAGATATCACTATATGAAGTGTCTATGTCTACTTTGTATTACTTGTGGGTACCTTTAAAAGATAATCTGGAAGCTGTTTGCCTTCCAAAATGTGTATACTTGTCTATTTGTGGCTGATAACTCAGTCTCAAACCTGCAGAGTTTGCTGACGTGGGTGTGTACATATGTTTTACTAAAAAGCTCTCTGCAAGATGTTAATTCCTTGCTATGTGACATGTCTCACTTCTCCCTACTGTTTCATGGTTAGGGAGAGCCAGAAAAAAAATCACCTGCAGTACAAAAAAAAAAAAAAAAAAAGCCATTTGAATGCCAGTTCTAATATTCATGAGCTGCTTCTGTTTCCAAGGAATGCAATTTCACCTCTTTATGTTTTCTGTACTTTGTCATTATCATTTGCCAAAAATGACCTCTGTGTTTTAGGAGTGGTCAAAGCTCTTTGTTGTTTGAGGAAACTTTTGAGTGCAACATGTCTTAAAGAGAGAAATACTTCCTAGACAGACAAAACTTCCAAAGTTTGAATCTAGATCTAAACTTCAGGGGTAGCTAGATCAAGGTTACTGGTTTGACCCAAAATATTCAAGGGCCAGACACAGAACTAAGTTCTAAATTATTCACTAAGGTTTAGAAGCAGGGGATGTTTTAATGTTGGGTTGTGGCCCAGGTGTGTCTCTAGTTGGGAAGTTTTTATTGACCTTGATTTGCATCTTGATGACATTGTGCAATATCCATCTTATTTTGAACAGTCTATTGTGAATTTCAAGCTTTCTAGCCTGTTTTATATTTCCTCCACTGCCCACACAAAATCTGGATTGCTGCAGCACTGTGACCCTTGGTTATCACTTCTGGAGGTGTAACCTGGGAAATTCCTGGTCTTCTCTTTTCCTGCCCGGATATATCCCAGGGATGCCTGTCATGCCTTGCGTTGAGGGAAATAGCATTTTCCAAAGCCATCAAAGCCAGGATTCATCTCATCTAACTTCAGATATTAGCTATGTAGATATTTTTATCTGCACTTCCTTTATGGCCATAAGAGAGTGACAGACAATTCTGATCCATTTTACAGTTGTATGTTAGAAGTAAATGAATCATATTTTTTTAAATGCAGACTTCTGTCCATGGGTGTTTAAGGAAGCTCAGCAATCAGTCCAAACACAGACATCAGCAATGCAGACTCATCCAGGCTTGGGAAGATTAACCCCACTTAAAATGACAAAATATCAAGAGAAAGAGAGAAGATTATAAACATGCCTCCCAAGCTTCAATTTTAGGACTAAATCCCTGGAATAACTCAGCCCAAATGTTATGTTTTGCTTATGAAGTTTTATGCACAACAGATTGCTTAAAAAACTGGAACTCTCAGAGCAGAGAATAGTAAGCCAAGGCATCAGAAGATGTCAATATTAGAGGCGGGCTCACACAAATGATCTCGACTTTGATGAGGTGTCAAACCAACTCCCCTCAGTGTCATGCATATGCAGTAGCACTTGTATAACAGGCACCAAATATATAGATCACACACTGGGACTAGAAGCTTTTTATTTCTCTGTTGATGCAGGAGTGGAGCAGAAAACAAACCACATCTGCCATGGATGTAATTTTGTTATTTTTTTCAACCAATTTCCACATCCACCAAAAAAGACGTTGCAGCCTTTACTTCTGCAGATACATCAGTCTCTGTGGAACAAGGAAAGCTGGAATAATTTTGGGATGGAAAGTCCATTTTTTAAAATTATTTCTACTGGTTTTTGCTTATATTTCTTTCAATTCTTTTCAGTACATTATACTTTTTCTACAGCACCTTTTCAGCCTAACTGGAGCTGCATAAGCACCTGTGAAGAAAGCACATAGCTCATGCCAAGCAATTTGACACTCTGATAACATGCTGCATACTGGATCTTGAATACACACTTTTTTCCCCAGTTACCATAAATCCCCTGCAATACTGTGCATATTCCTATAATGTCTGATTTTATATATGGTCTAGATAATCTTTCAAGAATCCTGTGTGCATCTTCTGCATGCTTGGGTTTCATTCCTTCAAAGCATATTGCTTTGAATTCATTGCCGAAATAACTCTGTTGAAATCAACAGATTTATTGCCATGATATATTTGACTTTGCATGTCTTCTTCTGGTAGGAAGTGATACCATGACAAATGAACCTCTCACATTGTTGGTGTGTTTGTTGAACAATAGATCTGTCTATACTCTATAGCCATAGTTGCATGCTGCACTCAGGGGGCTGCAGTGAAGGTCTATTGGTCTAGTTCTTTACACTTTGCTCTGTGGGCTATTTTAACCTTAATCTAATCTCTCTCTCT
>VXBR01006748.1:340534-420522 GCA_013400215.1 Cisticola juncidis
TCCAGTACTTGATGTAGGTTTAAATTAGATTTTAGGAAGAAATTCATTCCTGTGAAGGTATGGAGGCCCTGGCACAGGTTGCCCAGAGAAGCTATGGTTGCCCCACCCCTGGAAGTGTCCCAGGCCAAGTTGGACAGGGCTTTGACAAGTGCAAAGTGTGCTGCCCATTGCACGTGGTTGGAACTAGATGGTCTTTGAGGTCCTTTTCAACTTAAATCATTTCATGTTTCAGAAATTTATTGCCTAACAAAGCAGTGCACTTTATAAGGTCAAGGTAGATATGGATGAACAACACTTCATGCTTAATTTAAAGAGATTATCTTCAGGTTTATCATTCTCAACTTCTGACTTCAAACAGTTCCTATTTAGAATGTAACCTGCCACATGCTAATTTCCATTCAAGTTCCTTGAACAACTCTAATTTTGAAATTTTCTCTGATGTGAAGGAGAAGAACCAGGGGGGAAGGAAGAATACGCAGTTAAGTGGTTGTGTAATCAGTGTTGTTTTTTTCCCTAAAGGCTTTCACTGCTCTACTCTTAATTAAGTCACACTGAGTAGTAACTCTAGCATAATTAAGATTTATTTCAACGTCGTTATTCCATATTTCACTATGACAAGAGCTTGGCTTATTGTCTTTATGCAAGTACCGTGCTAAGTCTCTGATTAATTTTTCAGTAATTATAAACTTTAATAAGTTATTTTTCATTGCAACTCTAGGTTTTTGAGTACTTCAAGCTCCCATTTGATCTCCTAGGTAACATTGTAAGGAAGCAAAGTAAGGCAGTCAGTGAGCAAGAGACGTGTTGTAGTGTTGGGGAAAAGGGATTCCTCACAAAGAGGCAGTGTCACCTCCAACAAGGCTCTAAACAAACAGTGGTGTTCAGGATATCTGAGAAAAATAAGGGAAGTGGAAACCAAGTGAAACATTGTTTGGAGTGTAACTAAATTATTATAGACAGATAAAGCTTTGATTCTTCTTTCATAACTTTTTACACACGCAAAAGGCTTTTTAACAGGAAAGGAAACTGAATATTGAAAGCACCACATCCATAACCTAAAATGATTCTTTTCACCGTAGTCTTGCGTAAACAATGTCACACACCAAGTTAGTATGGGTTGTTCCACCTCAGCATGGGCCCCTCCATGCCTGTTTTCCATGGACAGCCAGGGAGGGATTCCATGTTTGTTTTCTCAAACCTTTGGGGAGAAGATCCAGAACTGCTTCTTTACCTGACAGAGCTAAGAGTGGGTGAGAGATGGAATATGCGAGTACAGTTATCTCATGCCCCATTTGTTCTCTCCCTGCCTTCTCATGAGCAGCAAAACCATAACCCCCTGGTACAAACCCCCTATTGAATGCAGGAATTCATCATTTCCCCAGCAGTGATTTGGAATTTGTGACCACAGCAGCTCACAGGCTGACACAAGCTGATACACCTCTGACCAAGAACAAGAGGTGTTCTTTGAGAGATTCCCACTTCTCACCACAGAGCCCTACACAACATCTCACCTGCCCAACACTGGAGAGGCCTAAATTCTTCTTCTGATATGGCAGTCAGCTAAAAGAATTTTCTGGAAGCTTTTCTTTTTAATCCTAGAGGCTTTTCCCAAATGTGTTTTGTTTTGTTTTGTTTTTCCCCTTTAACCATTTCTCCATCTCTTTCTACCTCCCTCATGGTTTAAAGACAAAGGATCCAATGAGAAACTTGGGTGTTCATCCTACCCATAGCCATGCAAAACATCATTAACCACAAATTTGAGGTGAGTTATGATGTTCAGGTCAAACACAAGGATCTGGCTTCCTTGCCAACATGGACAGTCAAAACCCAGCTGAAAACAAGTAAATGTGAAGCAGTTCATCTCTCCTAGTTCTCTTTGTTTCCTCTCTGACATACCAGTGTGTCTACAACACTATTCTAATTTTCTTTCCTGCTTCCTCATTAAAACAGAGTTTCTCTTTCCCACTCCCTGAGGCTATCTTCTTTTTGCAGCTCAACTTATTTTGTACTTTACTCTTCTCTGTGTGCTCTCAACCTCTTCAAAATTTCCCTATTTACTTTTGAAAATTCTGAGAGCGTAACTCTGTTGAAATAAATGGAAGATTTTTCTGTGCTTCAAAGTGCAGCCTGTGGTCCAGACCTAACTAATTTATGCCAAAACTGAAATAGCAAATTACTTTCTTCAGACAGAAAAGTGTCTGTAAGAAAACTTGGAAAAAATTAAGCCTAAATTTCCATTTTTATGAGGTTTTATCTCATAAACTTCTATTTTTGATTCCTTTATTTTAGGCATTTGTTTTTCAGCACACTTTTATCATAGAAATGCCTAGTTTTTCTCTGCTTTTCTGTCTCAGCAACAAAAATAAATGGACATTTCTTCATACCCTCTAAAAGAAATTATTGCCCCACTTGGAACAATTTTTTGTCAAATTTCTGTCCAGAGCACATTTTCTAGGCTTAATTGTACAAGCCTCTGCAAACAAGGATTCTACTGGAAATACTGATACAGACTTCACTACAGAAAAATGATTGGTATCTCAACAATGTCCTGCTTTATTCCAACCCCTCGCATCAGCCTGCTGGATACTCCAGGCAGTTTTCCTTGCATGGATTGATAATCATTTCTTTCACCATGTGGGCAATATCAGCCCATCAAGGTCTACTGTGCTTATGTAGTAAAACCATGAACAGATTAGCCCAGCTTCTGCTGGAGAAGGGAAATATCCCAGGGTAAGGCAGTGTGGCAGCCCCCTACTCTGAGACTGCTTCTCAGTTTCCCATCTGTGTGTTGGATATTGCACTGAGTTCCTCTGGAAAGGACAAGAAGCATCACTTTTTGTTCATAAGCAATTTGAGAATAGGACATGAAATATTTTAGATTTAGTCATGGATAGATATTTTTTACATGGGAATTTGAATAGAGATGTCAATCAAATGGAGTAAAAGTCTCCATGACCAGAGAAATCTGAGTCTACAACATCTTGCAATTCTGACTTGATATTTCTCTGATCTTATTTTCTTTCATCAATAAGGACTGAACTTTTCTCACACTTATCACATTGAAGATAATCCCTGACCTACAAAAACATCATTTCTGCCAGAAGCAGACATTCTCTTGGAGGAAATCCCATTGGTTTCAGCTCCATGTCAAGGGAGATTTTGCAGGATTTGGACAGCAGTTGTTAGTATGTGCCTCCCCAGGCATAAGCCCTCATTCCCAACATGCAGACCCAAAGACTGAAATGTAGGATTAGTGGGATGTGTGATTTTGCTTCTATAGAAAAAGAAGGGCTTGTGGCAAAATTCAGTTCTGAATTCACCATGAGGTGGTAAAACAAACAGTGGTCAAGGACTCAGCCTTGCTATTATTGTACCTGTGTGAAAATTTCAGAGAGGGCTCATCCAGCTGTGAAAGCTTAAACAGGGACAGTATCATACCCTGAACAAGAATTTGTTCTCCACTCACTACCTCAGAGAGTCACACTGCTCATGGACAGCATCGTGGAGCCTGTCCTAAGTCCTAGGTATGAGAAAGTTGAAGCACAGAACTTAGGGTGCATCTTGTTAACACCAAGTGATCCCAGGTTTTGTAATGACACAGGTACTGGAATTCGATCTTCAAATCTAATAAATATCTAGAGAAGTCCCTGGCACAGCTTTCCTCCAGAAAACCAGCTCTCTCCCCAGCAAACCCTGGCACAATCTGGGTGCTGGCAAGGCCCAGGGACAATTCTCACCAGACAATTTAGTTACAGTCACCCAATTTTTAGACTACTGGACTGTATTATAGCATGAGCACTGAAAGATCACATCAGCCCTCATCACTCTCCTTTGGGGCTGCAGAACAATCCTGACATTGCTTGATTCATTCTCAAAGTTATGACTTTAGACAGCAATGCAGCCTATGCTCATAGTGGTATTCTACATCTGAAGATCTTCATCTGGCAAAGTACTCAAGTAAGTGATTTAGTTTAATCAAATTCTAAAGTCTCATGGACTGGGGCATCTTTAAATTTAAGCATGTGTTTAAAGACTGAGATAAATAAAGATGCACTTATCTCTGTGCTTCAAGTTAAATAGGGGCTTTGCAGAAATAGAGGCCTTAAAAGAAAAGGCTTTTTTTTCCCATAACATACTAAATTCTACAATTATAGTAGCAATTTCACAATATGTAGAAAAACTGTGCCAAGCACATATATTTTTCAGGGTTTCAATTTCCCTGATGTAAGGCATCTCAGGGATATTTTAGTGATTTGTTACAGTCATACAACATGCAGGCAAGAACAAAGCCTTGCTGAGGACTTTTTCTGGAAAAAAAATAGCAAGATATTTGATTCAGAATGAGAATACAGTATCTTGTGATGTTAAACCTCATTTCTAAAAGAAAAAATGAAACTTTTCATTTAATGTAATTTATTTTTTCTTTCAAGTGATGCGCTAGAAAAGTGCTGGATATGTCTCTATTATGAATAAGATAGAAATTGCTCAATGAAGTTATATTCAGCTTTGCCAATAAAAAAAGATAACACCATCATCAAAAAAAAATTAAAAAGTAGGCTTTGTGCCTAGTGTAAAATTTCTCATGGCATAATCTGTTGCTTTTTAATTAAATTAAATATAAATGGTGACATAAATAGGACAGAACTGGAGAACCACATGTCCTGGGGCTGCATCTGGTGAGGAACACTTACACTGGGAACAAAAATCAAGTTCACACTTGTGCAGAAACAAATGCAACTGCCAAGCCATAAACTTGGGGAATAATCCCATTAGCTTCAGTGGAACCATCAGGATTCATCTAAAGATATGGACATGAGGACAGGGATAAACTTATAATCTAATCTAAAAAGGAAATGGAACTTCTTAAACCAGACATTTCCTCAAAAGAAATGTTTTAGAAAGGTTCAGTGTAACTAATCTCTGTTGTTTCCAAGAGCAACGCTTTTTGACAAACTTTGCCTGAAAACACAAACTCAGTAGGTGCACAGGCTCTATAAGCATTCAAGGGTCTAATGAAAAACATGAACTCCTCCCCTAGGATGCCTGTAGACAATACTTTGTGGAAGCACGTGATCAGATGGAAAGGAACATGCAAAAATCAGATATTAGAGGTGTCCCCTCCCAGGCTGCATTCAAAGGACAGAAACAGGGAGGTAAACTGCAATTCCTTGAGCTCAGATGGATACTTTAGGGTGAGGGCCCTTGCATGAGTCTGGCAGCAGCTGCAGAGCTGGGGAACAGTCTGGGATAACCAGTTCATAAACTTGAGGGCATAAAGTGGGGTCAGCCTGATGCCTCTGAGGCATCTCTGTTCATTGTAAGTGCAATGAAAACGCTAAGAAGTAGCTCTGGGGTGCTGGGCAGTAACAAGTTTGGCTGTTCTCTTTGTTTGGTGGGGGTTAGGCTGGGCCATTAGGGCTCCATGAGGGCAGCTCAGTGACTGGAGAGGCACAAACAAGGCAGCTGTGAGCAGCCAAGTTACTGAAACAGGGGCTGAATTAAGCAGGTTTTGTAAGGAGAATACAGGTCATTTTTTCCCATTATTTATTTCTATTTATTTCCATTTGCCCCTTCTATGCATATTCTTTTTTTTTTAGTCCATAATGGTCAGATTTTCTACCTCCCTTTAAGCTGCAGAATTTGCTTAACTTTTTGGTGGGATTTTTTTGTGCAGTTTTTTTTGTGTGTTTTGTTGTTTTTGTTGTTGCTGTTGTTGTTGGGTTTTTTGGGTTTTTTCTGGTAAGAATTTAGATCAGCTGTTTAATTACTGAGATTTCTCAGGTGTAGGCAACTTTACTATGCTACGGATAAACAGCATAAATCTATATTAATTTTCCTCCCTTGTAAAGCTCCCTTGTCTGAAAACAGTTAACATTTTTCAAGATTCAACCATGACCATATTTGTATAACAGCCTTTTACTGAGCTTGAAATTCTATACCATACACTTACATCTTTTAAAGACTGAAATCTTCAATAAAATATGTTGCTCGTAAATATTAGAATTTCCCCTTTCTTCTACAGAAAGATATTCAGTATTAATTCATATGACAGTACCAATTTGTCAGGTGCCTGTTGCCTTACATTTAGGTTTAGGGGAAATGAACAGAGTTTTTTTTAAGACCAAATGTGGAGCTAAGACCTTGGGCAGCAGCAGGAACTGGCACCTCTGTCCTCACAAGAGGTACAGGGCATTTCAGGACTCGGGAAGAGTGGGTCAGAGCCAGGGAATTGGCAACCCTGAGCTGGCATATGGTCCCTTACTGATTATCTGCAGATAGGCAATTACAGGTGCCCTGAAGCTCTGTGAAATGTGACCAAATGTTTCAATTTCCCAGACAGAGCTGGCTACATCATGGTCTCCACAGAGCATAAGCCAGTTCCATTCCTCACCAAACACTCCTGCCAGTGGATTCTTTCTCACCCAGCTCCCTCTTGCTTTCTTGTTCAGCCTTCTCCCCTCTCCTCACAACCCTGGCAGCTCCCAGCTCCCACAGTGGTAGAGTTGGAATTTTTGCCCTTCCAGTGCAAAGGCAAGGGGTAATTCTTCCTAGGATTTCTTGACCATCTCTTGGAAGACAAGGAGATCTGCCCACACTGCACCCAGGGCTGCCCCAGGGCTCAGAGATCTGCCCCTGCCTCGGTTACCCCTTCTCTTGCTCTGATAGTGCAGGTACCAGCCCAAGCATCCCTCAGACCCTGGAGCTTACAGAGAGCTTCAAAGGACATATTAAATCCTTCACACACTCACTCACATTCCTCCATCCAGTGCAAATGGGAATATTTGGCTTTGCCTTGAAGTCTCTGCATTCTGAAGTCCTGCTCTGTGGCACCCCATCTAGAGGGAACGTACTGGACTAAGATTATGTGCCTGGTTCACTTTCAAATGAAAAAAGGCAGAAACCACAACACAGCAATTTTCACCTGAATGTGAGGAAGAACTTGTTAGCTGTAAGGGTGATTGGGCACTGGAACAGATTGCCAAGAGAGGTTTTGGAATCTCCTTATCTGGAGATACATCAAAGTCATCTGAACATGATCCTGAGTAAAAAGCTCTCAGGGACTGTGATCGAGGGAGGTTGGACTAGATGTCCTTCAGTTGTCTTTTCCAACCTGAACCATTTTTGTTTTATTTAATTAGGTGGGTAAAAAGTAGAAAATCTCTATTCTTATTCTAACAGATTTATTTCAAGGGGGAAAAGAATTTTCCTCTATTACATCATAGCAAGTAACACAGCTTTATTTGGGAGAAGGTGTTGACACCTGCCAAGGTGAAGGAAGCAGAAAGCCACTGATGCCTCAGAAGTGTTCCAGGCCAGGCTGGATGGACTTGAAGCAACCTGGTCTAGTGGAAGGAGTCCCTGCCCATGGCAGGGAGGGGGGAACTAGGTGATTTTGAAGGTCCCTCCCACCCAAACCATTCCATGATTCTATAATTCTATAGAATCATGGCCTGAGCTAGGTTCTGACATTTTTGCTTGTTTTGATTCTGTGTTAGTTTCATTTTCATGAGGGAGGATGCAGATTTGATCCAAAGATACAGAAATACCCTTGAGAATGAAAAGGGTTTTTTCACAGTATTCCAAGAAATAGTTTAGAAACTCCCTAAACTGGTATGAATAAGAAAATGTAGCCAGAACTGTGGCATGAATTTCTCCTCTTCATTGCCAAAACTTGGTCAAAGTTTTCTGTGTGTGTTGCAAATAAAAAAATTAGAGACTCATTTCAACCAGTAAGGCCCTAAATCTGCTGAGCTCCTAGAAACAGGGTAATCAATGTTTGGCTATAAGAGACAGGTCCCAAAAAGTTAAAACTGCATACAAGTTTGGTAGTAGCCATAATATGATGAGGGCTTTGGCAAATACATTTGCTATTAAAATTTGGAGGGGGAGGAGGGGGGAAGAGTTTAATATGAGTTTCCCAAACAAATTTCACTGCTAGGAGTTGTCTAGCTGTGGTAAGTTTCTCTTCCCCTCCAACCTGGGTTTGGTCTGGGAAATTACAATGCAGTAAAATTAGTGACAACAAATCTGGCTTTCAGAGGCAGGTCAGACCTGCTGGCTGCAGCATCTCTTGTTTGTAGCTGGCCACTATAAAGAAGCAGCAATCACTGTTGTGGCATATAAAGTAACAGCTGAAAATACTGGGGTTTTGCTATTTTAGCTCATATTGGTACTTATGCTGCCCTCCAGTGATAACGACAGTTGTTCCAACCTGTATTCTAGACTTCTGAAGCATTTTATTTCTAGTCTGCTCAATTTGCACTGAAAACTGCAGCTCTCACTCCAGAATTTTAGCCAGTTCTTGTCTAAAAGTAATAACAATAATAGCATAGTTCCAGTTAATTTTATTTGTAGTTTTTTTAAAACTAAAACCAAATGTAGATCAATTCAATGTGAGAAATAAAATTAGTAGCATGGATTTAAATATGAAAAAACTGTATAAATACCTAAGTTTGGACCTACTAAAGTATCACAGTTAATAAGAGTTTCAATAAAGTATTTTTTTAATGCAGAATTGATATTTTAGTTTTAGTTCTTCCAAAAAAAAATCCATGTTCATTGCTGTTATTGTGCAAACAGCTCCCTGGTACTCTCAGTACTGGATTTTTGGTGGTGTTTTGATGGATGGATCTCAGATCTGTTCTGAGTTGCTGGTTCTCTCCCATGCACCTCTGAAATCCATGAGCAGTGTGACAGTCAGGTGGCACCTTCCTGGCAGCACACAGACAGACAAAGGGTTGGTAGAACTGAGGTTTCTATGAGCTCATGGTGCAACAAAAGAAATTTATATGTTCCTCAGCTCAAAGGATTGGCACAGCTCCTCACAGCAAATCGAGTGTTCCAGAGGCATTATTGGCTGTAAGAACTCATCACCTGCCAGGAACTGACCTGTATATTTGGCTGATTGGGGTACCTGTAGAAATATGAGAGTGGAAAAGTTTGAGCATATTTTACTCTGCCATTTCATTCATGACCACTTTTGAATTTCTAGCTGCAATTTACATTTCACTTGGGAATGATGCAGTTGTGCTGGTTGCTTTCTCTCTGTTTCTCCTTCACTTAGTGTTTTTTCTAGCATGTCTCCCAGATATGTGTCTGCAGCTCAGACAGACATTTCTGAGTTTTAGAACATGGGGTACAAACAAAATATTTATGAGAGGCTGAGTAAGTGCCTGAGTGAATGACTTATGCAGAAATCCCTGCTGCCCTCATTATCAGTGGTAACTTTTCTATTGCTCTTAGAACTAAATGAACCTTTGTCTCCCACACCCATTGCAGCTCCTGGGTTTGTACAGCAATCAGCAGGGCAGGACAGAACAGAATTCCTGTCACCTGGACCTGAAGGAGTTGGCAGGATTTTCCCTTGACAATGGACAGTTCAACCAGCATTGGCAGTTTAAAGACCATTCACTTCTTCAGTGAGAACAACCACAGATTTTTTAATGTAGTCCAAGTTGAGCAGTTTTTCAGCTACAATGCAATGAGCAGCAACCCACTGTGAGGTGGTGTGCCCACAAGACTCCCCTATACAGAAAGAAATGGGTTTTTGCTTTTTATCAGTCTGAAGTAGTAATTTTACCAATCTTTCTGGTCTAGACTACCCCAAATTAGTATTGAACAAGAGTTTGAATGGATGTATGGTAGCATCCAGGCAGAAAGCTTGCTGAACAGATAATACTCACTGAAAGAGTTAATAACCAAAAGGGCTTGCAGAGCACCCTCAGGGCTTGCTGGATGTAGGAAACAATTTTATGTAAACAGATGATGTGCCTGAAGGTATCACGGAAGAACAGGCCCAGGGATGGAAAAATACAAGACCTCATACCACACCAGAAGTTTTTCATCCTTTACACAATTTGAGCTGCCCTCTTAATTATCTCAATCTGGGCCAGGTTAATTGGAGCCTTCCCTGACGTGAGTCAGTCTCACACATTTTCCGCATCTTTGCTAATTAAGACAATTTTCACCTTTTATAGTTGCTTTAGTATTCAGAGCAGTTTGCCATAGGCTAATTATAATTATTGAGTGATGGCTCTAAAATTTCATGTTTGTGATGACATTTTATCACATTAAATTGGAATCCCACAATCCTTCTTGCTCTGTGATAGACAACGAGGTCATCTCTATTCTGGAAGTTACCCACTGTGTGATACTGTGCTGACATTGGCCATTTTCATTCAGAACCACTGCAATCTCTTCTACTCTTCAACTGAAGACATTCAACATCCAGCTGATTCCAAACGAATTCAAAAATACTTAGTTCAGGCTCCAAGACACTCCAATCCTTCTGCTTTCATATAGATGCCCTTGCTCTGTGTGATTTGAGAGAATTGGATATGCAAGAACTGAAGGGCAGGAAGGAAGAAGCCAAGACAACATATCAACATATTCCTCTCATCATTGCTCCTCTGTATCCAAATCCATGGCATTTTAAAAGCATAATCAGTGATGCAGAGTGGAAAGTCTTCCCTTAAGATTTTCAAGGTTCCCTTGAGCTGGAGGAGTAGGAAGAAGAGCTCAGACTCATCAAGCAGTCATTGCTGCTTGCAGTCAGTGCTGTATCACAGCCTACAGCAGCTTTTCCCACCTCTTTGTGAAGGTGAAGGCTCCTGCTGGTGTTCTCAGGGGCTTTCCAGAACTGGCACTTCCCTGGAGTAACTCTGAACAGTTCAAGGCTTGACAGCAAGGTCCCAAAGCCTCCTCTGTGCTGCATGGCCATGGGTTTGCTGTTTACCACTCTAGCTGCAGTCCCTTGGCTCTTGGTGCAAGTTTGAAAATGCTGTAAATAGCAAAATCAGGGCATAAAGTAAAAGAAACTCTACTGATTGATGTAAGTATTGTTTACTTGGATTAATCCTGTAAGACAAGGGAATTTACTTACTGAATTCCAAATCTGTGCCAACCTACAGCCCTGCAGAGGGATGTTCTACCCTGAGTAGGGCTGTGGTGGTGGTGAGACAGAGCAGTTTGCAAGCACAGCTGCAGAGCTGTGCCAGCACAGCCCTGAGCTCATCCCTCCTGTGCTGGAACAAGGCTGTCTGTGAATGGCATACACCAGCACAGCCATACCATTTTCAGAATCAAACCAGTGCCTTTGCTCAGATCCTCTGCAGCTGACCCTGGTACCCATAGCCTGGAATAGCTTTACAAGCACAGATATTCCCACTTCCACCCATACCTTCCAAGCACATGCTCCCATCCCACTGCTGTCTGTAGGAGAGGACATGTGCTTATGAGCTTAGTTCATTTTGTTCACACATGACTGGAACATTTTATTGAACTGCAAGTAGCTGGGTGTTTAATTCTTTCTAAGGCAGGAATAAAGACCAGTTGCAAATGGGATTTACTTTGTTCTTGGTTGAGAAGAAGAAGCTACAAAGCTAAAAATTAAATTTGGCGGTGCAGAGGTAGCATAACCATGATGTTACTTCTTCTTGGCTTCTTGTTGGAAGACAAAATGTTTCTGTTTGTTAAAGTGCCATCTTTTCAGCCCACGTGATGCTATACCCTGTTTTACCAGAATTTCAAATAGACTTGAAAATTTGTATCTATGGTGGGGTTTTTGCTAAAGAAATAATGTCAAATATAATTAATGTGTCATGATGACTGCAAATTTGAAGCTTATGATTTATGATTGATTATATAGATAAGGCTGTTATTTCTTCTATCTTCAGATAAGGTAAATATAGCTCATATCTCTCTGTTGTGTAGTGCTGTGCAGATAACAGTCTCTAAGTAGCTGACAAAATATAGTCCCTTGAGTGTGTGTGGACCAGCTCAAATTTTACCTGATTTCTTTGGTTCTTGGTCAAAGCACCATGAAATTTTGGGCAGGTAATGGTAATGGTGTCAGCAGAGCTAAGCAGAAACAGCTTTGAAATACACACCCCTGAAAAATTTTAGGACTACCCAGTAAACTCTGCACCTGTGGCAATACAGAACTCTATTCTAGAAAACTTCTCCAGGCTCTAGTGTTTTCAGAATAATTTCAGAATTATACAGAATTCTTCCAAAGATGCTTGCAAATATTTCTTAACAAGTGGCTGGAAGTTTGCAGTCCTAATCATTTTCTCAGAGTACATCTTAAAAGAGAGCATCACTGAAGGAGCCCACAGCCCTTGGAGTATGAGTAAATCTGCTGCAGCAGAAGGCAAGGGAAAATTCACTCCCCTCCTACATTTATAATGTCTAACACGAGTCAAAAAAATTAATAGAAATTGAGGTAGGAATAGATCTATTTTTAGAGATTTCATTTTTTTTCTTGCCCTTCCTGGCAATTATCCATACTTTGGAGGTTGCAGTCATTTCTGTTGGCAGGAGAAATCAATAAAGAATTCAGCTATTTCTTCAGCATCCTCCTCTCTCACTGATGAGGCACGTGAAAGGCAAAGCCTCCAGGCAGGAGGGAGCAGCTTCTCTGGCTCAAAGAGAGTCCCCTCTTCTCTCCGATTCAAACCAAAAATCTCCCAGAGGCATTTTCAGAACCATATTCCCACTCTGGCTGTAGTCCACCTTTTTATATCTCCACTTCTCTGGTGTCCTCTGCATCTTTCTTACCTTCCTTCTGACTCAGAGGTTCAAGCGCCCCAAACTCCCCAAGTCATCCTAACCCTAATGGACCCCACAGCCTTTCGATAGCACCAGGGCCCTGTGATGGATGGAGATGTGAAACTCCTGCCTCCAGGGCTGAGCTGCATATTTCACTTACCTGTCTCAGCCTTCTTTTTCCCTTTCTCCCAAGGCACATCCCAGAGTCACAGAACGGTTTGGGTTGGAAGGGACCCTAAAGATCATGCATTTCCAGTCCTCTGCCATGAGCAGGGACACCTCCCACTATCCCAGGGTGCTCCAAGCCCCATCCAAACCAGCCCTGAACATTCCAGGGATGGGGCAGCCACAGCTTCTCTGGGCAACCTGTGCCAGGGCCTCACCACCCTCACAGTCAAGAATTTCTTCCTAATGGCAGTTCTGGAATATGGCTGGGGTAAGGAAGGCAGCACCAGCAGCAGATGCAATGGTAGACAGAGATTTTAACGCTGTTATCAGTGGTGGTCATGCTCACCCCCACTGCCCTTGACTTTTAAATCAATGGAAAGCAGGGTTTGACCCCTGAGAGCTCCAAATGAAGCTAAATTCACATTTTTATATTTACAGGCAGTTCAGACCAAGTACTTTGCTACATCCACCGAGCAGAATAATTAGTCATTCACTGAAATCCTTTTTCCTGCTATCAGCAGTGTCTCGGCCTTTGCTGTAAATTAAGATTATAACTGTGATCACAAAATGCAGTTACACTGGCACAAATTCTCTATCCATATTCAGCCACAGAGATGACAGACACCTTTCTAAATAGAAATGTACCCATTTCTGCACTGTAACATTAAAACTCTTCCCCAAATCAATTAGTACATGGATAGAATACAAATCAGGTTATCTCATCATTGCTTTTTCTGACATCCCTATAATGGAAAAGCCTCGGTTTAAAGAGAATGTATTTGGATGCAACTGACAGCTTGGTAGCATATAAATTCTGTGTATTTCTGTATATTATTATTCTCTCATTTTCCAAGCATTTAATTCAACCCCTGACATTCAATGGTGTTTTTCCCTAAGATTTCATTGTGACATTATACAGCATGTTCTCTAAATAATTTTACCACATAATTTTGGCCATCTTATTATAAATAGCTCCTCAGCATAAATTTGCACTTATGTTTCCAATCAGACAACTTGCTATTTTTAATTCTTCAGAGGAATTCCCAGAGGAATAGCTCTTTTAAGATTGCAGAACTGTAAGGGATCTCCTGCTCATAAATCTAACCAGAAGTCCCTTGACAGCTGGTTCCTGAAAAATGTGATTCATGTGCTGACTTGCTAAAAATAGATGTGTCTGAACCAAAATAAAACTTCCAATGTAACAGAAACCCCCTTGAAACACTGCCAAAAGTATAAGCAGCCTCCACAAAGCATTAATGACCCAAGGTGGCCAAAGTCTACAAAAGTCAGGAAACAAGGTAGAATTTTTAACAGGTTTCTAAAGCCGGTGCCTGGCTCCCATTGAGGCTTGGTGCTTAGGATTTTTTAAAATCTGGTAGAAATGCACTTTTATCATTGCAAAGGCTTTGAAAACCCTGGCTGTACAGAAGCTTTTAGATTGCCTTGTTAGTGGAGCTCCCCAGACAGAGAACTTTAGGAAGCCCATTTTTCCGAGCTTGTACTTTCATCACTTTTGTAACCAGTAAGGGATATCTAATCAAGGACTCAAAAATCCTTAGATGTGATCAAATATCCTGACCATCCTAGTGTTAATGGAAGAACCTAAAAAATGTGAAATTGCCTAGAAATAAAACTGAAATAGAGCAAATAAATTTCACTGCTTTTGAAGAGTGTATTGCAGAAGGAAATGGGAACCGAAGCCGGTTAAAGATGCATTAATCTTTTAAAAAGTCATTCATTTTTAATAATGTAAGGTATAGGTTCCATTATTCATGCAGGTAAAGTCAACTTAAAGCAGCTTTTGCTAAAATCCTGACAGAATCCCTTTGATGTCTCTACCCTTAACTTTCATCAACAGGAAGGAAAAGCTCAGTTCTGTTCTGTAGATCCAGACAGAGACTCAGTGAAATCAGTGACTTTGCTTAGAGCTCTCCCCAAGCTGATCCACTTGCATGATCAGCTCCTCAAAAACAATAAGTCTGCATTCTGCAAGATAAATCCAAGCAAAAAATAAGTCCTGATTACATCACAGTTTAAGTGCTCAAAAAGAAAACACTTTGGGGAAAGTTCTGTGGAAATTGGATGTAGGAGAGGCAAGGGACAATATACAGGTGTAAATGAAGCAGAGAACCTCTAGAGACAAGAGGGTTTTAATATTCAGGCAGCACATTGCCCTCCTCCCCTCTGTTCTGCAGGTGGCCAGCACTGTCCTGATGTGTCTCAGGTCATCTGGAATGGTTTCAGAGATCTCACTGCTGACTTGAGAGCATTGAGCATGAGCCATAATCTTTGGATGGCACCTTGGAATGACAGAGTTGCTTATCTGAGAAATTATTCATGCACATTCTGTCATTTTAGGTCATTCCCAAGTGGACACAATCTGGACCTGGGGATTTGGTTTCACTCACTACAGCATTTGGGATTTGGTATAAATCCATGCCCTCATATGGTTTGTACCTCTGCCTTCTGTCTGGAGGTTTGGGAACAGCTGTACCTGAACGCTTTTAGTCAGGAGCTGAAAACTGCATAAACAAGAGCAGAACAAAGACTGTCAAGTCACTTTTAGCTGAATAAGCCAAGAAATGGAGCAAGTTTTTCACTGTGACCCAAAACTCAATAAACTTTAAGTAGAGCAAAGCAAAATGGAACTTTTTAATTAGAGAAAGGAGGCAGAAGAGACAAAATATTTTTACACCAAGGGCCACTGTAAAGAATATCTTTTTTACTGGCATCTCTAATGTAATTAACATCCTAAATGAAAACCTTTGAAAAATAAAGGGACTGTGCAGACCGCATGCATCTGAGAAACTCAATGCTACAAAAAATATATCCATGGTATTCCCAGGAACAGCAGAGACAAAACTTGCTATGTGGTGCATTGCTCCTGGATTATTATGTCCAGTCACCATTAATTTCCCTAAGATCAATAGGAACAAAAGATTTCAAAGTTTCTAGAGTGTGTGAGGAGCCAGATCTGAGGCTTTAGATAATGGCATATCAGAAATTCCTTTTTATGTCATCTTAGTAGCTGACAGACGTTCCTAGAAACATAATTCCTTGACAAGAGAGAGATAAAGTGTGAAATGCAAGATAACACAGTGAAGAGTGTATTGAGGAGGGGAAGGGAGACACAGTAGATAAAAACAGACTAAGAGGACATTGTTAATGTGTTAATCTGCATGAGCAGCTTCTTGAAGGCGCTGTAAGGCTTTGTGCTGAAGCACACGGAACAATCTTGTCCTGTCAGAGATGATGTCTCTGAAAGATGGTCAAGTGCTCCTCAGAGTGCACATCCCTCTGCCCCTACACCTTGCCCATGGTGTTACCTTTGTGTGAAAGCTTTTACATTGTTGTAAGTACATGAATACTGCCTAGCTCTGAAAAAAGCTTCTCCTGGACAAAGCAGGTTTGCTTTGGTACCCCTTGAAAACTTTTTTCCTGCATAGAAGGATGCAGTTATTTCCCTGCTGGCAATGCAGATATCTATTGTCCTGAGAGGGGCATGTAAATGTTTTTTTTTTGTGTGTGTGTGTGTTTGCACACGGTCAAAGTCAATTCTTTGTGCAAAGAGGTGCTGAGAGCTAAGATTTTTGTGTATGATAAGTTTATTGTTCTGTCCCTTCCAACCCAAGCCATTCTAGGATCCCATTGCACTCAGCAACAAAACATATCAAGTTTTCTCTATGTAAATTTTGAAAAAATTTCAAGCAACTGAGTAGCCAAAGGTGGGAAAACTTAGTTGAGTTGTTGTCAAGCTCTCAAGACAGCAGTGGAGTTTCTGCCCCCCTCGAGGCTGTTAACCACGAGGTGGTAAAATTTCCCAAATCACGTGCCATAAACTGACTCCTCAGCATCAGCTCATTAAACCATCAGTTGCTGATGATTTTCAGAATCTTGAGAAGCTGTTGTACAAAGTTCTACCACTCCATCTTCTACTGGTCAGGATCTACAGACAAATGGTTCCTCCCATGGGCTGCCAAGGTGGAGGATCTATAAATCTCCCTAAGAAAGGGGCTGTGGGAGCATTGAATCCCATGGGACTTGTGTTGGCACTGAAAGAGAGGAAGTCCACCTTTGAGCCAGTCAGGATGCTAAAACTCTAATGCCTAAGAGGAGACAGTGAAGAAATGGCAGGGAAATAGAGTTTTATGTCCCAAGGACAAGGACTGAAGGAATTTAAGTTCAACAAACAAAACGTAATATTTTCAGGAAAAATATTGAAATGCTTGATTCCATTTCAAATACATGAAAATTAATAAATTATAAATCTATTTCTTTCAGCATTTAGGAATAAAACAAATAATAAATAATAACAATTATTAAATAGTCAAAACTAATGGTAAACCCCAATTTTTCACGCCATTTTTAAGAAAAGCAAGTGTTGATAAAACAGCACTTTCCAAGGACAAGGACAGGGCAGAACTCACAGGGCTCTGATATCTAGGATCTCTTGAAACAAAAATGCTCAAAAATTGTACCAAAGCACCTACAGCTCTTAGGAGGAGAGGTGGAAAAAGGCACCCAGATTTAGGTCAAAAAACCAGTGAGACAGTTCTGGTAATATTTGCCTATGAAAATTCCTGCACTACCTTACCTATGTGATACTGCTCTGCTATTCATAAAATTTAACAGTTTTGGATTTAAGAGCAATGGATTTATTGTGCCAAAAATAAGCAGGGATTCAGCCCTCACATCTTCCTCTTACTTTCTTAATTATCTTAGGTTTTCTCTTGTGGCAGGTGAAATTAGATTATTCTCAACAAAAATGAAATAAAGAACACCTAAAAAGATAGCAAAAATAAAGGAGCAAGATGCCATTTCTTCTCTGCTTGAAAGCCTGGGCAAGGAGCACCATGTGTTTTTCCATCTGTCCAGAAGTTTTGCTTATTGCTCTGGATCAAAATTTAAGGGAGAAGGGACTCTGGGGATTTTAGTTCAGAACAAAATGTTGTACAGCATAAGCAAGAAAAGTTTCAGTGAAATTTTACATCCCCATTCTTGTTTTCCACTGCAGGGATAAATAATGGATGAGCAACCTCATGTTTTATTGCCAAATGTAAATAAATTATTAATTTATGTGTGTGTGTATATATATAAATATATATATATATATATATTTAAAGCTGTTTGTAATCAAATGATAAATTTTACTAGCTCATGACCCAGAGTTTAGTTCATGGTCTGTGAGGGTGAAAATTTACAGTATGAATCAGCAAAATATTCTGCTTTCTCAGCACATGCATTGCAAACATGATGCCTTGTGTACATTTCAAACAGAAAATTTCTCACTTTCTGTTTCTGTGCTCCAGCATTTCCCAATATTAGTTACCACTGAGCATTAAATTGTCCAGCATTTTGGTGAAATCATCTAGGTTATGCTCTCCTAGGGGCAGTGTGTCTGGTGTTTGCTGAAGAGCTGTTTGAGACACTCTTGGCACGCTGTGTGCCACCCTCACTAGAGTGGATGAACACCAAAGGTGTTGAGTCCTGCAAAATCTAACAAGAGAATTTGTTACATGGCAGCTTTTGAGACTTGAGTCCTTCTGTATTGAGGCTCCCACTTGGACTCACCCTGAATTTCACTTCCTTGCACTGAGGATTGTTCCACACCCTCCTGGAACTGTTGGAGATGCTACCTTTGACTTCTGAAAGGTTTTGCATCAGTTTGAAGGGGGACAAGAGAAGGAAATTTTCAAAATTGTTGGTATAACTTGACTAGAACATAAGTTAATGCAGCCTTTTATACAGAGATAGATGGACTGAGCAGTAATACAAGAACAGATGCTAAAATAATACCCAGGGTAACATCAATCTTGTATTTTTAGTCCAAATCTTTCCCAGGATCCATTCAGTTATTAATGATCTTTTCAGGACAAAGAGGAGATAATGCCACGCTTTCTGAGCTGTTTCATTTTCACCTTTCCTTGTTGTTTTTGAATTTCAGGACAGGAGACCGTATTGCATTTGTTACACAAAGTTACCTTCTGACCTTAATTTCATGTTTGAAATTGAGCACCAGTTCAATTAAGTCAAAATTTCAGTCCCATTAACATCAGAAGCTTGAATATGTAAAATTTTCTTTGTACACAGTACTTGCAGTTATGAAACCTTTAGCATTTTGAAACATGTGGAGGAGCTTGAAATGCATCCATGTGTTCAGCCAAACCACCTGCACATCATAATGATGATTCTTTTGATGATGATTAGTGACATAAAAAAGATAATTCCTTTCTATTTTTTTTTGATAGAAGCTCTGTTCCAACTGTGTTTTCTTAACTAAGACAAATTCATCCTCCAGCAAAACACATGGTTAGGACCTCTGTGCAATTTCAAGGTGGCAGTTTCCTGCAAAGTGTCCAAATCAGACTTTTCAGGATGGTTGGGATAAACAATCTCATGGCTTCTGCAGGTAAATTTTGACCTTGATCAGTGCTTACAAGTAAATTATGACTGCTTTTAAAACTTCTAAGTCAAGCATATAAGCATGAACCAAGGCTCCAGCATGAGGGCCTGTGATTTTTCTGGCAAAAATAGGGACATTTCTAGAGTCCGTGTTCGGCCAAAAGACAGAAGCAGGCATTTCCTGGGAACAATCCATTGTATCATATCAAAGGTGAAAATAACCCAGGAGAAATGAACTGAGCCCTAAAAATACCTATTCCTTCTGCTGAAGAGGAAGGAAGCTTGGGTGCTCTAGTTCATGCACAGATGAATTATCAGTTGTTCTAGTTCAAGCATAGATGTAGAGAGGAGGTGAGGTGAGTGCAATTCTGATGGGATTTCTTTGGGAGTAAATCTCCTCTGATGACAGCCAACAGTTGGAACAACAGGTACAGCCAAATATCAGCAAACCAATTCCCAGGGAATAATAAGAAAACTACAAACATAAGTAAGGCCAACCCTGAGGCTTGCCTGAAGCCTAGAAACAAGAGTATTTTATGACCATTAATGGGCTTTAGAACAAGCCTGCTGAGAGGTCTAAGAACATGTTGACAAATGAATCCCATAAAGAGATACATACAGGGGAATCAGCCAGCAATGAGGTGTCTACCAAGAAGAGCTGCATTATTGTTCATTGTTGATCCCACCCTTGGGATGACAACAAATAATTATTTTCAGTAGGGCTTCCATTACAATCCAGACTTAAAACTGTATATTTGTAACCTGGGGGAAGGGGGGTAAAATCATGGAAAATTATCTAGACAGTGTCTAAAAGTTGGTAATTTAACAGTGACTATTTTAGACAGTGCATTATACTTGCTCGGTGTAGTAATAAATTATGTGCAGTTTGCCAAGTAATTTACCCAGTCCTCTTTTCATCATTTCAGCTTCAAAATGCTTTAAATAAACTGTGACATTATGTAAATGGCTATGTATTTATTTAACTGTTTCTCTTAGACTCTAATGATGCAAGTGAGAAAATACCGGGTATTAAACGGACTATGCAAAATAGATACAAAATCCCAGACTTTAGGCTCTGTTCTATTAATTAGATATGAATGATAAACTGTTTGTCACTTTAATGAGGAACGTAAGGCGATGTAGATACTGTATATTCATTTTTCATGTGAGATTTCATCCCACCGCTCGGGCTCTCCTTTCCAGGGAAGCAGCTGCTTTGCCAACATGCCCTGCACAAACTGTGGGCTTTTTCCCAGCCCCCTTGCATGTGGGTGAGCTCAGCAGTGGTCACCTCACTCAATGCAGTCCTGTAAAAATGCCCAGGTCACAGTTCTGCACCTTCAGTCAAAGTCTCTGTGTGTCGGTCCCGTGTGGATTCCCCTGGAGCATCCTGACCCACGGGCGTGCCCACGGCTCACAGGCAGCACAGCACCAGCACCACGCCAGCAGCACCCCGTGCCCAGCCTGTGCTCTGGAACTGCAAACTCAGCTGTGTAATCAATCAGTTCAATGTTTTCATGCTGATTAATGCTCAGAGTTTTCTTTTTAAAAAGGCAGCGTTACAATCATCGAGTTTGCCGCGTGCTTCCCTGCAGGTCGTTGTTTTGCTGAGTTTAGAGCATTAAAATTCCATGTATGGGTTAAGATCTAAGCCTGCTGTGTTTCCACTACTGCCATTCAGTCACAGAAAATGACTAATACATCATCAAATATTAATATCATCCCTTCAAGTCATGAAAGGCTGCAATATACGTCTATGGTTTTTAAATAAAAATTGATGACTATAAATTTTTTTGTAATTGGGAACATAGTGGGGGGGGAAGATATAATCTGATGAATGCTGTTATTTATTTTAACTTTTATATTAGGTTCATGAAAAAATATTCTCTCTATAACCTACCAAGATTTATCAGCCTGTGAAATTTTATAATAAAGAAAAGACTGATTTTCTAATTAAAGATTTGTCAAATAAAGAAAATAAGTGTGCATGTATTTTCTGTCTTTGGGGGACAGTCATGTGAAATAAAATCATTGAGCTGCATTTGCAAAGCGCTGTGACAATGCATTTCCTTGCTCTGTGCACATCCATTCCCACTGCCCTGCACTGGAAGTGGTTGCCAGTGAACATGTATAAAACAGGGAAAAGGGACATCTCTCTAAATTATTGACTTGGCATTAATTTCAAATTTAGCCAACTCCTTTTTTGATGCATGTGCCTGATGTTCTGAAAGCAGCAGAGCTGTGCCAGGGGATTATATCACTGTTACATTGGTCCATGGCCGATTATCCTGTCCTTATCTCCTTCCAGCTGCTGCCCAGAGAAACCAGAGATGAGATTCGTGCTTCATATTTTGGTCTATAAGAGATGGAATAAATCCAAGCTCAGGATTTCCATGAGTGAGGTGAAATTCCTTATCAAGTCCTACTGAAAGCACAGACATGCCACATGAGATTTTTCCTGTGGGAGAATCTTGTCAATGCCATCAAGAAAGAGTGAATGGCCACAAGGTACAAATTAAATGTCTGGAAGACAAGGTTCAAAACCCCCAGCAAAGGCAAAGGGGTTTTGTTCTTATTTATTAGAATTTCTCTTGCCAATCTCTTTATCCTTGTAATAACTCACTCACTCTTTGAAGGTCACTGTGGTCCACAAGGCACTGCTGAAAGCAGGAATTCCACAGACCATAAATCATCTGAAAAAATATATCCTATTCCAGGGTGTGAATTTTGCCACTGCTTGATTTCAATGACAATCTTGTTGTCCTTGTGCTGTGGATTTCTCTTTTGCTACCCTGGAATCAGTCACTGACAACCCATGTCAGAAATTCAGCCTTCCAATGGGATCATACTAATCAAAGAAAACCCTCAAATTCCTATTCCTTTCTTCCCTGTCACAGGCAGAGAAAATTCACTCTGGTGGCTCCTGAAACAGAAATGCATTTTTCAGAAGGAGCTGTTTATTTTAGTAGGCTTGGACACACTGTCATTTTTGGCATTTCAGAGAAAGGTTAATCCCATGGTCTATTTTCTGTTCCACTTTTCTTTCCTCTTTCTGCTCAGGTTTACTTCATCTTTGAAACACACAAGATCAGTCTCATGTGAAAGGCAGCTCTTTGCAGACACAAATGTCCCTTAACCCCACTTTGGAACACCTTCCAGCCCTTATCTCTGTAAAAGTAGCACTAAGCAGTGGTCACAGCACATTCTCTGGGCCACAGTTTATAATAGCTACAATGCTGAAGATCAGTTTTCTGCCATCCTTTGCAAATTAATACCGACAAGATAACTACATCAGCCTTAAAATGTGAAAAAATGTTAGAAAATCAGCATTATTTCAACCATTTTTTGCAGTAAGCTTTGATACTTCCTATATTGCCTGTTTGATGTTCTTGCCTTTGCTTTCACCCCAGACAGATCACTGTTTTGCAAAGAGCCCACCAATTTTCTTTGATTATTTGTGAATAAAGGTGAGAGTGTTTGTTTGGATCTGCCCAGTGACTGTAACCAGCAGATTTCTGTCTGTGGGAAGCAGAAGTTTTCAAAGGGTTGAATGAATCCTCTCCTCAGGCAGCTGTTCCATGGCTGATGTGAAGTTCATCTCTGGCACAGCTCCACAAACATCCAGGCAGGCATCTGAGAGGAGATGATTTCCCCACACAAAGTTTGGTGTGATGAATTCCCTAAGTGGGTCCCTAAGTGAAGTGAACTGGTTCCCATCTGTGCAATGATGGGAGAAAGTGCCCAAACAGAATCACACCTGAATAATTTGAAGTCTTGCAGGTCACTTACTCTGAATCATAAGTGAGGAAGGATTTTGCAGTGGTTGCAGTCCTGCATCTGTGATCTGCATTGGCCAAGAGGACAAGCAGAGGGATGGAGCCACTGCCCAGACTTCTCAGCCAGCTGAGACACAGATGGAAATGTATTCTTCAAAAATGGGATCCTCTTCTCATACAGTGCTATGTGCTCTGCATTTATTAGTGTCAGCATTAGTAAATGTAGGGAAAATTGATACAGAGCATTTGTTTTCAGCACAGCAAATCACACTGCCTTCAGTAATAAGGGTTGCAAATGAAAAACTGGTTTGATGAGATTGCTCAGCACAGCTTTGCTGTGATGACTAAATTCTCTAGGATCTCCAAAGGACCCTAAAATCCACATTTTTCTGCTATGCATTATGTATAAATATGAATTTCTAATCAAGATAAGCACTCTCCTCCTGGTATACATAGAACAGTTCTGAGTTAGTAAGAAATAGCTTTCTGCTCTCTTAAAAATTGAGATTCTTCTCTAGTGGGTCTTTAAATCTTTGTTCCAGGAATTGATCATCCTGTTTTGACGTCAATGGCCCATACTGAGGTTATTGAGTACAGCAATTTTACAGCCAGCTCCTCTGTTTTCCTTCATGTTTTACAATTAGCCAAAGTTTTAGCAGAAATATCAGCTGGGAAGAGAGCCTCTTGTCATTTCAGATTCATCAGCTGCAGAAGCCACCAAGAAGGGTCAGAACCAAAAGCAAACATATGTCTTCATATTTACATTTAAAGCAGGCAGCCCAAATAGCAGAGAGCTCTTTGCCTTTGTCAAGCACAAACAAAACATTCTCAAGTAGTGAAGTGTGAAGGTGACTGGTAAATCAACCAACAATATTTTATGTTAAGTGTTTACAAAAAGAATAATTTAGGATGGAAAACACCACTTCTCCCTGTGAGAGTATACCTTCCATGATTCCACCTTGAAAATGGCTCCACATCAAGAAGATGAAGGAATTATCTTAACACCATCATTTCTTTGTTTCTATTGTTTATCTAGGTGCCAATTTTTCCTTTTATTCCATATTCTTACATCTGAAGATGAATCTTCTTTTCAGATTGTTGCCTTCTTTTTTTGCTAACACATTATTTTCCTTCTGCCCCAATATGTAGAGCTACACAGTTGATAAACCAGAGCAATTTTTACCTATTTGCCTATTGTTTTATTTTGCAACATTTTTTTACCTATTACTTTATTTATTTACCTTATTTGTTTTTTCATAAAAATCACTCCCAAGCTAATTTCACGAGTTTTCTCTTCACATGAAAAAAATGTGTATATCTTTCCTACCATGGGATTAAATTGCTGACATTCTGCAGTGGCCCAAACTCTGACTGAAATTTTGATTGCTTGGTTGATTGGGGTTTTTTGGTAGTAGTAGCTGCAGAGCCCATTGCCTGAAACTTTTGCACCATGAGAGTTCTATGGCTGCACACTATGGTGGTTATAAGGTGGGCTCAGGCTTCCTGCACAAAAACGGGTAAAAATGTCATGCATTTTATCCAAATTTTATTGTGTAGCAGGGAATTATATATCTCTGCTTCCAGTACAATAAGGACATTGCCAAACTGGGGAAATTCCACCTGAATATCACTGAGATGTTCAGGGGACCAGAGATGAATTTGACAAATGCAGATAAACTGAGGGAGTGGAGTTTATATAGATTATTATAAAGAAAACTACATGGCAGGTGTCACAGAAAACTTCCATAGATTATTTGGATTAAGGAATTTAGATAAAGCCTGGCTTTCCAGAGAAGTAAAATGTGAGGATAAGTAACAGTGGGCATAAAAGACTACAAAGGAAATTTTGATGAGATCCACGGTAAAAATGGTTTCACTGTAAGGGTGGTCAAACATGGAAACTGTTGCTCAGGGAAATCATGGAATTGCAATCTTTGGAGACACTCAGACTCAACTGGACATGGAGCTGCCCTGTGAAACCCAGCTGGCCTCAAAGACAGCTCTGTTTGAGGTTTGCACTACCTGACTTCCACCTCATTGCTCTCTACATCTGCCTGAAGGGAGGGCGTACCCAGCTGGGGGCTGTTCTCTTGTCCCAGGCAACAAGTGACAGAATGAGAGGACAAGGCCTCAAGCTGTGCCAGGGGAGTGTCAGGATGGACATCAGGTGGAATTTCTTCATGTAAATTGTTGTTTAACATTGGAATGGACTGCCCAAGGAAGTGGTAGAGTCACCATCCTTGGAGGTGCTCAAGAAATGACTGGATGTGGCACTAAGTTGACAAGATGGTGATCAGTAAAAGGTTAGACATAACCTTGAAGGTCTTTTCCAACTTAAAACTGTGATTCTTTGTGACTCTGTGGTCTACAAAGCTAACTCAGCTGAAAATAAAGGAATAGCTACACACATTCAGCTTGTGCATTAACCTACACTCACAATTTATTAGATTTCTCCCCTCAGCTCTTGTGCCATGAAGGAAAGAACAATTCTCTAGGGGTTTGGAGCTCTCTTTCCCTTACCACATAGTCTGTCAGTCAATGAATCCACTGCCAGAGATCTCAGAACACTCAAGTCCCAAAAAGCACTTTTTTACAACATCAGAACAGAGTATAGGAAAGCTCTGTTATAACTTGGAATTATTCTATCTTTATTATCATTGAGATATTATTTGTTGGATATACCATAGTTTGTTGATACCAATTAGCTGACCTTGATTCAGTTAAAACCGGAATATCAGAAACATGGTAGAGCTTTCATGACTTTTTCTAAATGAAGAGTTGGTCTCATACATTGAATATTCAAGAACATGATAGTGTAAGATTTTGGGGTTTTTCATTCTTTTAAATTTTTCCTACAATAGAAAGCAGAACTTATGAAAGCCTTTGTGGTTTTGTCTTTTGCCTTTTAATCGTGACCAAAATTTTTCAACAGGAAATAAAAATAGAAAGAGCCTTGTCTAATAATGGAAAAATCCCTTCCTGTTCCACACAAAGTCTTGTTGATGCAGATTTTTACTTTATATTTGTATATAATTCCAAGTATAGGCATTGTGAACAGTCACAGAAGACATGGAAGGAAAAAATAGTCTTCTGGCATCCAGTGCCCAACTTTTGAGCAGAAAATCTTCATCTGTGCAAGGATTAAAGAGTATTAGGGACCATTCTGAACGTCTGTGCCACTGTTAGGCACAATCTGAACAGATCTATAATATTAAAAACAAAGTATTGAAACATAAAGTCTACATTACCTGACCATTTGTGCTCCAGACCCTTCCCCAGCTCCACTGCCCCTCCCTGGACTCACTCCAGCCCCTCTTGTCCTTCTTGGAGTGAGAGGCCAAGGACCGGCCACAGAACTCGAGGCGTTTCCTCACCAGCTCTGAGTACAAATGGCCAAGGTGCAGTGCCTGTCCTGAGTTCCTCTTTGTTTTCCTCTTTTCTCTTTTTGAGATCAATGTTAAATTCTCATTGGCTTTGCCAGGGGAGACCTGGATTGACCACACCTGGATCTACCACAGCTGGATCTACCACGGCTGGATCTACCACAGCATCATCTACCAGTGCTTGAGGAATCTTCAGTGCATCTTCAGTGCTTGAGGAATCTGTAAACTCTCTCATATGTGTTTGAAAAGACACACATCCACGTGACCATTCAAGTCTTTTCCTTCCTGATTAAGACCTGAATCACTGAGGTAGTTAATATCCAATACCTCCTGTACTGTGCCTCTGTGCCCAAGGAACAATGACTGTGATTCATAAGGTCCTTTATGTGCTACATTTGGCACATTGTCAGCAGTGCCACCTTTTCAAGAGCCAGAAAAAGGGTAATGGAATGGAAAATTTCCTTTTATCCCATCTCTGGGTCGGTCTGGGTGTATCCCATGTATTAGCTTGAAGCCAAGAGGCAGAGTGTGTGTTGTCAAATCACATTCCCATTGGGAATTTCTGAAGGGAATACTACTGACACAAAGGACAAGGAAACAAAGTAATGTTCAGAGACTTGAAAGAATTATTTTATTTTATTTTCAGTTGGCCTTTCCATGTTCTTACTAAAAACATAATTCAGTCAGAGGCTGTCTTCCTTTTTAATGCTAAATATGTGGGTTGAAAGGTACACATTGTCTGGAACTTTAGATTAATGATGGAAACCATTCACCTTCCTTGGACAATGCAATCAGTGCCTGGCAATAGAATTTGGGCTGATTTTAGAAGATTTTAAAAACTGTCTTTGAAAAATCCACCAAAACCAAAGAGATTTTTTTTATCCAATCCTGAATTTTCATTCCATCCAAGCCAGTATTGCCATATTCCAGTTATTATCTATTTTTATCTCAGACTGGCAAACCTCTTTCCCCCAAATTACCTGTCTACCCTGTCATGCAAGGCAGTCCAGCATCTGTGCCAGCTACATCACACCTGCAGGCTTGGGCTCCATGATCAACTGTTGCTTTACAGGATTCAACTTAAGACAGAAAACTTAGAACACATGAGAATGTGAGGTACTGAAAATAAGTATTTTCAGCAATTTAACTTCCTTTACAAACTGCACATTTGTCATTTCTGCGTCATTAAAAATGGAGCTGAAGGCTGTATGGGTACATTGGTTGTTGAACAGTCACACCAACAGGTTAATTTCAAGAATTTTGTCAAAATAAGCAGTGATGAATGCTGATGATTTATTAAACTCTGTTATAGAAAACAACTGAAAAAAATACCCTGACACTTTGAAGAGTCTCAAACTGTCAATTCCTCTTTAAGGAACCAGGTATTGCACATCACAAAAAAATGGCATCCAAGGTCTAGCCCTTGGTTTTTCCCTTTTAGTTTTGCTGCAATTGCTACAGGCAGAAGCAACTTCACATTCACTCCTTGAAAAATGCTGTTCCCTTGTCTTTCCTTAAGTTTTGTGGTAATTTTTCTGCTTCTCTGTCTTTCTAAAATAATGTGCATGGCCTTAGGAATGTCTTTATCTCATTCCTACTGCATGCTAGGCTATACTCCATTCAGCTGGCCTGATCCATATGCATTTCTCTTTTCCAGATAATTACATTGTTCTGCTTGTATCATTAGTTTTATTGTTGCTGTTTCTAAGAGGCTTTTCCCATCTAACTTATTTCCACATTTTCTTTTTTGAATTTTTCTGAGATACTGAGTTAGAGGAGAAGGCAGCAAACCTCTTCTGTTGCTCATCATAATCCCCAGTCTCTGAAACCTTGAGGCTTTCTAATTACTACTCCTAACCAAAAGCATTTAAAAGTCATTATTTGCCTCCTTGATGCTCTGTAGCAAAAAATGGTTTTCCCCATATAAAAATTCCAGATTTGGAGTAAGGTCATCAAGGAATGGGGAATCCTCCCCTTCCCACCATAATTTGTTTCAGCATGTAGTCAAGAGCTGTGCCTAAAGCAGATTATCCTTGTGTTTATTTGTTGCCATGAGATTTTCTAATTTTCTGAGCCTTCATATTAAAGTAGAAGTTTTCACTTCTCCTGCTCTGTTCATGCAAACAAGAGATTGGTTTTTGTGAACACTGTTTTGCATTCTTCTTGATGAGAAGAGAGGGTTGGTTGACAGTCCTGACCAATGTGGCTGAGAGGTGGGAATTCCACCCTCCAATCCACGGTCACCTTTCTACAAGTATATAATGGAATGAAACAAACAAATCAGGGCCTTTTGGCCCCTGCTCTGATCTCTTCAAAGTTCCAAGTGTACTGTGGTCATTTCAGCGTGGCAGCAACGACATTTATTATTTATTACAGTTATTATTTATGCTCTCTATTTGTATATCACAAACTCAGTCTTCTCTGCCAGACTCCATAACTGGACACAGTGACGTTTGGTTCTTGGGTGGAGGAAAAATGCTCACACTCAGCTGTTCCTGGAAAAAATGTTGTGGCCACCCTGTCCCAAAGTTAGGAGCCAGCTGCCACTGCTGGGGTGTGTTGGTGTCTCCCCAGGCCAGGGCAAGGAGGCAGCTGGGACTGGCTGAGGGTTGGTGTGCCCAGGACATGTGTCCATGGCCCTGGAAGGAGCTGATACACAGCCCCAAAAACAGGGGAGACTTTTCCTGGCTTTGTGGGTATCACAGCAAAACCTCCAAAAGCATAAATGGCATGTTTTGGAGACCTTGAAAACATCTTCTGGGGTCTGGTGTCACTTCATCCAGATATCAGTCCAAATTTCCAGGTAGCATCCTAAAGGGGCTGCAGTTAGTACTCACATGCACATTAAATATAGGTATTCCAGCTCAGCTTTGGTCCCATCTAGCTGGCAGGACTTTTAATGTCAATGCTTGAATGAACACAGTGCTCCCTGTGGTATTTCTCAAGGTTTATTTATGCTTTCTTTGCTGCTGGCATACACATGGTCCCAATAATGGCAGAGGAGAAAGGAAATTGAGTTGTGACTAGCAAAGGGGTTTTTCTCTGGACAATAACTTTCCATTTTTAAACACTTCCATAGGCTTGGGAGTCTAGATTGTTCCCTTGCAGAAACACTGCTTTGCAAGTATCTTTCTTTTAATAACACAAATCTTTCAGAGATGTCACACCATTCATAACTGGAGTTGAACTTGACCTTGCAGGAACACAAGGCTTGTTTGGTATTTGGAAACAGAACAACACCCTGTCCTTCCCTAATTGCCCCACAACTTCCTTTTCATCCCATTGCAATCCTTTAATAAGTAGAGGAACTTCACATGAAAGTAAACAAATATAATAAGCCAATATCTTTGAAGATGAACTGTGCCTTCTTTTTATTTTTTTCTTTCTGTAAATCTTCAAGACTGAAATTCTAATAAACAGCTCTTCATAAGTTATCTCCTGTCACTTTTTATTTGTCTGAAACATTTTTTTTCCCATTGGTATATCTTTCAGCATTTACTCAAGCCAGAAAAATGCTACTTACTGACATTAACAGGCTTGCAATATTTAAGTAAAGCATATAAGCTATTTACAAAAACCAGGTTGACAGCAACATTTCAAAAATGAGACTATAATGTAATAAAAACATTATCCTGGCTTGAGTCTGATCAGGGAATAAGAAAATGAATGAAATATTGCCACAAATGAGAACTGGGAAAATTTTCCAGAGAAAGGAAAAATGAAAGTGGCGCTAGAGAAAAACAAGGCTGAACCTTCTGAAAAGGCCATGTTTGGCTACAAGAATTTATGGCTTCTCTTCTTATCTCCATGCACCCTCTGTGAAAGCACTCCTCATAACAAACCTGAATGATTTGTCAGCTGCCCGCTAAACCCTTTTTTCTTCAAAGGGCTTAACCACCGTTACACGTCCATTGTATTTCCACAGAATGGTGCATCCATGTTTCAAACAGCAGAGCTTAATACACCCCTGAAAGCATCCCTGCCACTGATGTCAGAGCAGTAAATGTGGCAGACTGAGGATATATTCCAGCAGGGCTGTGACAGTGCTTAATATAGGTCCCTGTATGCCCACCTGTGTGGAAACAAATCTGTTGCTTGATGATGTCTCTATTCAGCCATTCAGGTGCAAACCTTTCTCTTGCTGTCATTCCTTGGTGAGAGACAGCTTTTCTGTAAATAGCACTACAGGCTCATTTCTTCCTTCTGTTCCTTCAAATCCTGAAATGAAAACTCTGGAAGCAACAGGCTCTGGAACCAAGAGTGGGTGAAGTTTCTGATGGCCAACGTGACTTTCATTATGCTATGCCACACCTCAGTGCCATGCAGCCCTTTCTGGCATCAATCCCAGCAGCATCCCTGGAGAGCAGTTTATCTTAACCCATCTCTTTACACAGATGAAGAGAAATGAGAGATAGGAATCTGCACAATTACCTAACAACATGGCCAATGACTATTGCCCAATTTAGCTTTATAGACCAGTCAAACTGACACTGAAACTGAGAGGAACCTTTGGAATAAAAGCAGTTCCCTGAAGAGATGGAGAAAATGGCAGCCAATTAAAAAAAATAGGGGTGTTGGAGTACAGCCAGAATATTGGTGTGCTGCAAATATTTTTGCTTGCCTGTCTTTGAGAGTCACTGTGACCTTGGAAGAGTTTGCAATGGCAGGAAGCTGTCCCACTCCTCTCTGCACAAGGCAAGAATAAAACAGATGTTAAGCCAGCTTGGTGATTTATTTCCACTCAGCAGAGCTCAGCCAGAGCATACCCAGGTTTCTCTGTGCAGTGCCCCAGCAGTGGGGCATCAGGAAAATGAGGGGGGTGGTGAGTGTGTGCAGCTCCTGCTCATGCACTTGTTCCCCCCTGACAGACCATGGGAGAGAGCTTGGTTTGACCAGTAGATAAGCAATTTCATTCTGCTATTTTAAACCTCAAGTCTAGTTCAACACTCCGTGGAAGTGAGCATCATCTTTTTCTCAATCTCTTCTTCAATGGACTTAGCTCACTCTCTGCTCAAAGATGACTGAAATTCATTACAGCACTAATGCCTACCAATCTCTATGCAAAACTCCACATGACTAAAGTCCAGTGTGTATTTCACACCTCTGGAAGATTATGAATTGGTTGATAATGGAACAGGAATAGAAAACTTCAAAGCTACAAAACTTCAAACTCACCTATTTAAAGCTGGTGGTTTTATCTCTGTCGTTCATGATGCCTTTAAGCTTTATTCCACTTCCTTTCAATAATCATTAAGACAATATTTTTTTACTTTTATCCCCAAATCTACCTTGCTGTATATGTGGATAGAGCAGCAAACTGCTTGTAAGCTGAGGATCATTTTAATCTTTTTTTTCCTCTTCGTTCTTCTTTCTTTTTCCTGCTGATTTTCTTCTTCATGTAGCAGTACTTCATGTGGGTTCCTGAGACAGGCACAGAACTACATCCTGTGGCTATTGATTTATACAAAACCCTAAACACCTTTCCAGGCACTCCACTAAGGGATTTCAAAACCCACACAATTATTCCAGAAGAAATTCTAAGTACTGCAAGATTCATCTCTATTTAAATGAATTAATCCCTTGCTAAAAGACTTTTCCTTCACCATGGTAAGGAAGAACTGTTGTAGGAAATAATTCCAGCAAAGAATGATCTCATAGTTTAAGATACTGGTCACTAAGTGTGAATTTGCCAAAGACAACATTCAAAGAAGTAGAAACTGAGCCTCACATCCATATGAACAAAAAATTGCTTGTGGTTTTGGGCCAGAGATTTCAAGTATAGTTCCTTGGACAAACAACTCAGTTTCTCCTTCTCAGTCTCTTCAAGTGGGCATCCCACTTTGTCTAAACAGTTAAATAACTGGGCCAGAGAAAAACAGAGAAACAGGCATGTGAGCAAGGGACTTTGGAATACAGTAGATCCTGATTAAAATCCCTTTTTTCAGTAGGAGGAAAAGGACTCTTGGACCTCCATCATCCCCTTGCTCTGTGTGCACCCTACACTACTCAGCATTCTGGGTCCTGAGAAAAGCTTTCAAAAGTCATAATAGAAAAAGGGGAAAACATTATTATTAAATTTGGCATTTAGGTGAGATATTTAGACTAAAGTCCAACATTTGACTCTCACTGGATTTGTGCAGCCTTGAAGTCACAGCTTTCCTTCTGACTGTCATATTTTAAGAAGGAAAAAATTCTGAAAATTTATTTATAACCACTATAGCTGGAATCAAAAGTTGTCCCTATCCATCAGCACAAAATCAAAATTAGAAAAGTCAAAATATAAAATATAACGATCCAGCGCAACAAGATCAGTGAGTAAAAAACTCAAACTTTGTCCAGTTGAGTCATCCACTTTCTGATATAATATTTGACTGTTAAAACTAAAAAGAATTCAGAGGAAAAAAATCTAACACAAAACTTCATTGTTGCTGACCACCCTGAAACATCCTAAAAGAGAATTGCCTTCTACAGGTGAATATCCATCTGCTTTAAGCATTAAGTCCCTGGAAGAAAACTTGCATTACCACACCACCATCCTTTCTACATTCTCAACACCTGGAAAAATGGCAGTAAAACTAAAGATGAGTTCACAGAAACTTATTTTCTTGTTACTCGGTTTTATAAGCCTGTTTTTGGCCCAGCCAGATTCCCACAAACCACAGCTCTGCACCGTCAGGGAGTGCAGCTGTAGCCAAGCTGGGCTTTTAAAATCTCAGGGCAGCCCAAACCACTGACTCTGTGAGACTTAGGGCTGCTCCAGCACATCAGAGAAATACTCATGGTTCAGAATATTTTGTACCTGAAAATCAAAATCGGATAAAGAACAAGTCTTAGTTTAACACAACAGTAAAGCCAGTAGTTCATATTGGCATTCAAACCCTTGTTTCATTTCTAACAGCAACCACTGGTTGTTTAACTTCCACATGTAGCTGTTAGATGCACCAGAACCACTTCTTTTTTTTTTATAATCCTCATTTAATTATTTTATTTTCATCTTCAACTCCAGAAATAGCTTACTGTAAGCAGAAAGCTTCTTGTTAATCTCCAAATTTCCATGGAGAGTGCATCTGTTATGGTGCTCCCTCTGATCTTACAGTTTTCCTACTGATCTAAAAATAAATATTTGCCATAATTTATTTTAAAAACCACTTTCTTTTTCAAGATATCAGAGTAACGTCTATGAAAGAAAAGGAAAAAAATCTGTGCTTTTATTCTGTCTTTGAAAAAGCTGATAGGAATGACACCTGATTCACTCAGAGAACTATTTTAAAACCATTTATAAGCATGACCTTCAAAGAAAGATGAAACACCTTCTTCAGTGCCTGTCATTTGGTCTAAACCTGCCTCAAAGAAATCAAAGTGCTCTGTTTTGCTGGACCCATAGGATGTGGGCAGGACCATCCCTGCCTGGGGTCATTAAAATCAGTCTGTTTGAGCATCCTTCAATGCTTTTTCAGGTAACACTCTTTGTGTCACCTCTGTGGGACAGCCCCTGCCAGGAAGAACCCCTGTGGCTCCTGCAGAAGAGTCCCTTTGTGCCTTTGCCTTTGTGTGATGCACAGGCAGCCAGTGGCCCAAATTCCAGTACTGGATGAATGCTCCCTCACCACTTAATGATGTGCTGCCAGGACAAAGCATGTCCTTCCCTTTGCCTCCTGCCTGATGTTTTACACTGGGATGTTTGGTTTGGTGCCTTCCAACTCCTGCTTCATGATAAAAATTTGTAAATATGATCCTATCATCTTTTCCAGGCTGCTTGTGGGCCCTGCTATATCCCGTCAGATACCCCCACTTCCAAGATGAGTCCATTTAACCTGCCATTGTACAAGTTTCATGGTTTTTTCACTTGTTTTTGCTGCCCTTAAGCAGTTTTTCCCCTCTTCTGCCATTTCCTGGGACAGTGTGTTGGAGTTGTGCATGGCTGGTGCAGGTGAGCTGTGCCAGGACTCCTGGCAGCAGCCTGGCCCTCTTTCCCAGCTCAATCCCAGTTCTTCCTACCAAGTTTTTTACTGTAGCTGAGCTTGCTGTGTGGGCAGAGTAAAATGGGATTGAAGCACTGCCAAGTCCAGTCAATACCACCCAGCACTCAGGTTTGCACCGATGGAATCTGCAGTTTGTGAGCCTTGGCTGGTCAGATTTACAGACAGGTTACTGCTGAGGGGGACAGGATGAGTCTGGGAGGAACTGCCTGTGCCTCTGTACCTGCTGCCAGCACTGCCTGGCAAGGTTTTCCACTGTGCACCTGTTGTCAGATGAATGGAGAGAAGAGGATGAATCCTCCACCAGTTTCCAACTCTCCTGAGGTGTCTCAGAGACAAACAGGACAAAGTTCTTTACTGCTAGTGAGAAGGAAACCATCTCACTTTGATGTCCTCTCAGGCAAGAGCATGTCCAGGTAGCACTCCACTGGGTCAGGATGCCCAAACATGGCAACCTCCAAACTTTGATTTGTAGGATCCCTTTGGCAGAGCTGCCAACTGTCTTTTGGGGTTAGGGAGAAAATAGGTGGAGATAGTACTTTTTCCCTTTATTTCTTTTCTTTAGAGAGGCATTTTAACAACATATCTGTAAATAACTTCTCAAGTGGAGGTTGTTCTTGTTTCTCTTTAGACTGAAATGGTCCTCACACACATTTTGCAGCTACTCAAGACACAGAATTATAGAATGGCTTGGGTTGGAAGGGACCCTAAAGATCATCCAGTTCTAACTCCCCTGCCCTGGGCAGGGACACCTCCCACTATCCCAGGTTGCTCCAAGCCCCATCCAACCTGACCTTGGACACTTCCAGGGATCCAGGGGCAGCCACAGCTTCTCTGGGCAACCTGTGCCAGGGTTTCACCACCCTCACAGGGGGGAATTTCCTCCTATTCTCTAATCTAAACCCACCCTCACTCAGAGCAAAGAATTTTACTTCAGACCACTGCAGGTTAATGATTGCAGTTAAATGGCACCAAAAGCAGCCTTGATGTAAAAACATACAATTTTGTGATCAAAACTCAAGACAAAACCACAGGTAGCAACATTGATCCATTCTCTTGTTTTATTTGAAAACACATTCAGATAACAAAGTGCAGAAAATAAAGTCTGCTCATGATGTCATCCATCTGGTTGTGTGTTTAGGGGAATAAAAAGGGCAGAGAAAAATGAAAATCACCACTGTTGTTCCAACCCAGTGACAGTAAAGTGTCCCCTGATGTTCAGTGCAGCCAGTAAGTGAGGTTCTTTACTGCTTCATAACACAGTGTTATATATTAATAACATATTAACTCAGCAACACCACTTGAGAACTTACACAGTTATTTACAGGCTCGCCCCATAAATTTTCTCTTACATTGGTGATTGCAGTTCCAGGACATTGCACTGACACATAAAGTGTTGGAAACATTGATGGACACAAACAATTGAATTTTATATCGTGAGTTACAGATTGACAGCAGTTAATGAACTCTCCCACTGCTCTGACCTCTGAGGTTCATTAATCACCATACTCAGATCCTCCGTTACACTTTGAGGGCCAAAGTGCTGGAAAAATTCAGTAATAAATATTCTAGGAAGTTTTATATTAGTTTATTACAGCGTTGAATGTAGCTTACAACACCAGCATGCTATGACTGACACTTCAGCTGTGCACTCCAGTAGTGGTCATTGGGAAGGTTGGGTGCATATTTTACGGACTATAATGAAGCAGAACATGAAGGAAGCTGAAATCACTCAAAGCCAGGTGCAAAGTGGCCTTCAGCCCTCCTGACCTTTGTGCTACCAGCCAATTTAAATTTTTAGTGCAGTCAGTAGGTCTCCTTAGCAAAAAGGACCCTCTTAGCTCAAGGTTTAGTTGTTTACATTGGAGTTGGAGAACCAGCTCCCAGACAGTGGTCAGTATATCTGGCAGTTCTTGGGCCCCGTAAAACTGAAAAGATATTTTCTCTTTTCATTTCTGTCACAGTTTCA
This sequence comes from Cisticola juncidis, assembly GCA_013400215.1. Classification (NCBI taxonomy): domain Eukaryota; kingdom Metazoa; phylum Chordata; class Aves; order Passeriformes; family Cisticolidae; genus Cisticola; species Cisticola juncidis. Next base: position 376,761 of record VXBR01006748.1, read on the forward strand.
GAGCACTACCCTGATTTTGGTGGGGTTGCTCCTGGTTTATCTCATCTTTAACTGAGAAAGGAGCCCATGTTTTCCCTACTTTCCCTTTTCCCTATGGACCTGTTGTGGGTTTTGTTGACCAGGTGCAACTCCAACAAGGCTGCTGAGGCTGCTGTGGTGGGAGATGAGCAAGGCAAAGGAAACACAAGATCCCTTTTTACATTAGAAACTGGAAAGAGATGTAGACCATGGACTTCCAAGCAGGTGTGCACATATTTTCAGCAGGAAAAAGTCTGATCCCCTAAATAGAACAGAACCCTATCTGACACATGTCTGTGATTTCTTGTTCTACAATACTAAGCATAGACCAGTATCAGGATGTTAAATGTGAATACAATCCTACTGCCCACAAACTGAGACAATAAATACAGCACATTTACACAAAAAATTACACTTGAAATTATTTCTTAATAGTACACACTTTCAGTAGTAGAAATATATTTCTATACAATTAATACACCTAAGCTTTGAGATAAAATCATATTGTAGATATTTTGGGCCAATATCACTAAAAGTCTATTGGTATCTTTGTAAATTTAACTCTATTAAAAATATAATTCCTAGGAATGAAAATGTAGATCACAAACCACTAATACATGTTTTTCTGAAGGTAATTTTCTCATGTAATTTCCCCGTGGTTGTTCGGTGTATTTTAATTTAATGACTTTGGGATTACAGATTTATTATCATGTGCTCAAAATCTAAATAGCAGAGCTGAATATATTTTATTCCAACAAATTGTCCATGGCAGTAATTACAGCACTTTATTTCAGCTCAAACTGCAAGTTTGAAAAAAGCTCATCCCCTCCAAAAAGCTCATCTAATAACTGTGAAAGCAAAGCTACTTCTTTCATAATAAATTTTAACTCTGCATCTGCACATGACACTGCATTGCACCAACTTTGGATTTTGAAATCATTTTGTCAGAAGCAAAGTTTCACTGTTTGAGGGGTCTTTTGAAGCCAGTTCCAGTGTAAACTTTCCAGCCATCTGTACAGCAAGGCCAGCACTCATTGCTTCAGCAGCACAGACAGCTCCTACCAGTGCTTTAATTAGGAAAATGCTCAGAAATTCAGATATCAGGACTAAAAATGGCTGTTTAGAAATACTGCCAATTGTTACCAATTTTTTAGTAGGTTAAATGATCTATTCTTGAGTATCTAGTTAATCTTGTCCCCACTTCTCCCTTGAGAACTCTTCCAAAGCCTGAATATTCCTGTAGTTCAGAAAGGCCCATTCCAGCTTTTCCTGCCTTAGCTTACAGCTTTGATTTCTCACTCTGTCACCTTCTGAGACTGTGAATAACTCCCTTTCTTCATTTACATTATTATTTGTTCAAAGTTATTTATAGACTGATATAATTTTCTCTGACCTTTCCTCTTTTAGAATACTTTGCTTAACCCTGTCACCCTCTCACCTCTGTTTCTGCTGCTTATACATTATCATTTTTTCTCCTCCCTGTTACACTTCCTCTAAAGCTTCCCTTAGCTTTGGGGACCAGAGCTGCATGCAGACAGGCAGGTTCTCCACCCACTGATCAGATCAAGATAATGGTTTCTGATTAAGGAATGAGGATCTTTGGGTGCTCCAGGGAAACACCTTTTGGTGTTGCAGACTGCCTCCATGAATGAAAACCCTAAGGTAAGATCCCTTCCTTGACATGATCTGCAAGGTTTTTGCAGAAAGAGCAAGACTTTCACACCAGGCTCTGAATTTAGGGTGCTGAGCCTCTGTGTAGTCCCTTTTAGAAACCAAAAAGGCCTTTATTTTTGTACCTATTTTCTATACATACTTATTTCCTAAATGTTTCATATTTTCATCAATGTAAGATTATGCTTGATGCAATTCAAACATGATTTATAATTTAAAATGTATTATATACCACACATGTATCCACCATCTGTATCTGAAACAGTTCTGTACAATGTCGGGTTCTGGTTAGTGCAGTGTTTACTTGTTATCTCACAAATTTATTAGCTATATTCCACAGAAATTAAGAGATCTACTCCCAAAACTTAAATTAGGTGCTACATCCAAAATACAGAATAATTATTATCTTATTGATTAGGGAACCTACCAAACCTTTATCAGCAACTCTCATCCATTTGTTGCAGTCACCTGATTTTGTACTCAAAACAGATCTCTAACAAACCAGATGGATTTTCTTTTCTACATGACATAGACAGAAAACTGCAGTTAGTATTGGAAAAGGCTCATAGGTGATGAAACACCCTTTAAATTCATAACCAACAAAAGCATGAAAATCTGTGACTAAGCCTTGTGTTTCAAAAGCTTTTTGCTCTGGCTTACAGGTCCAAACCCATCTCCCCCAGCTGCAAAGTGAAAGAGGCAAATCTGGAGAAACAAAGATCATCCCACAGGGTTACAGAAACAGCCCTCACCATGGGCATTGTTCCAGGGGAAGGAGACGATGAGCTATCCTGAAAAGCAAAGCATGCAGATAAGAAAAAGGTCAGTATGGGATGCACAAGATCATGTATAAACATGGGGATGATAATGGTGGTGCTCATCAGCAGCTCTCCAGAGAATCGAGTTTCAGGCTGCTAAATGTTCTTCCTTGAGCCCAGAGACCTGCAAAGGCCTGAGAAACCTGGGAAAATACAGATGTGGGGGGAACCAACCAAACCTTCCTGGAGAGGATGAAAGAAGAGAATTTGGTGTCATGGTGAACATCATTTGTCAAGAGCTTCTTACCCAGGGCAAGACTCATGTGGGGACATTCTGAGCTGGGAAATGTGACTAAAAGATGCCAAAGCAGCTTTCCTGGGGGATGCAGAATGATGTGTCTGAAAGTTACCCAGTGGGAAGAGGTAGAAACACAAATATAAGATGAATAATGTAGAATTACAGGAGAAATAAGTGCCTGGTCATTCAGCAGTTATTCAGATTTATTCTCATGACCAAGAACACCCTGCACAGTGTAGCTGGGACAGCCTCTAAAAGGCATTGTCAGCCAGGAGGAAAGTTCCACCAAGGAATCCAGTTCACTGCCATTGTGCCTGTCATTCATTAATCACACTCTCTTTGTATGAAGACACATCAATTTTCGCTTTCACTTTCGATGCCACAAAGCCAAAAATCTTCTGCTATCAGCAGTCTTGGGCAGTGGGTGATAAATATTTTTAACAAATCACTTGTTGGGTTCTTTTCAATTTTATTACAGGTCTAGAAATAAAATTTGCTACAGCTGCATTCACCTACATGGACAAATGCTCTCTACCGTTTTCCAAAACCCCACAACCATTTAGTACTTTATTTTTTTAACTTCTGTCATAAAAGTTTGTTTAAAACTCCTATTTCAAGAGCCTCTTCAGGCATTTTAAACTGTGATATTTCTTCACTGTCAACAGATTACCAAGTCTGCAGAAGAAGTTTTGTAGTCAATCTTCATCTGTGACTGAAAATGACAAATAAAAAATTTCCATATCCACATGCTTTACCTAATTTCACTATCACTTCAAAGTACAATACTGCTGTAATTACTCTCTTACTCTCAATCTTGCTGTCCAGGTCAGCTCATTATCCAAGTGGAGTCTTTACCCTGTGTCAATTACTTCCTTCAAGTCATGGACAGTGAATTCAAATGGAATTCTGCTTCTTGGCAGCCCACTCAAGGTACACAAAGGTTACATAATCAAATATCCTCATTTATAGCTATTATTCTTGATGATTATTCAATTTTCATTTAAGAATATTTATTTTAATGCTTATACACAAAAAGAGGAAATTTCTTAATGTAACAACGAGGATGAAATATTGAAAATGTAATAAATCTTCCTTCAGAGTCATGTTCCTTACTCATTCATCACACTGAGGGTTTGTTTTTTTTTTTACTGTTGGTGCTTTGACAAAGCCCAGATTACAAAATAGCATAAGTTTGACATTTTTAAAACATTTAGCAGATTTCTAGAACAGGAAAGTGAGAGATTCACTGTCTTTTGATGACCTCAGACCAAGCTTACATATCTCAGTTTTATGTAATAATCAATTATCAGCCTCAACACAGGGAGAGGAAGAAACTCTGTCCTGAGCATCAGTGGCAAAGTATTATCTTTAGAACCATCTGGCTACAATCTTCAAATCAATTCAAAGCTGACCTTGAAAATCTGAATCCAAAATAAGACCCCTCATTCCTCTACCACTGTGATCCCAAACAGAGCAGAAATTGTGTGAGCTGCTTTATATACAGGTGAACAAAGAGAGTGCTCCAGTTCTCTTTTGTCATTGAATCCAATGAGATCCATTTGCCCTCAGATTAAGATTCTGCATTTAAATTCAGCCCTGCATGCTGAAATGTGCATGTCCTGCTTGATTCAGGGGAACATCTTTCACTTGAACACATGCTCAGCATAAACTTGTCCCTAACTCCTGCACAAGCTGGAGTCCTAAAGTTTCTCCTAGAGCAAGATACTGTTCAGTAATGGTAAAACTGAGTTTTCAGACAAGAACAGTTATGGAACTGAATAAAACATAAATAAACTTAAATAATACAAAAATAAATATCTTTAAGTCATATGAAACACATTTGTAATTATTCTGGACGTTCATGTTTAGGGTTTATTAAACCTCTGAACTCTTTAGGTAGCACATGTATCTAGTACATTTGCTATAGTGGAATCCAAAAATATCTTACACTGTTTAGAAATAAAAAATTCATCCCTACCACAAGTGTGTGTCCATTTCTGGGATGACCCAGCAGCAATTCTGAGGAAAGTACATAAATTTAACAAATAAGGAGAAAAACTTCCCTAATTTAAATTAGAGGAAGTGTTCCTGCACAAGCTGTGAATTGATTTACTCCTAAATCTGGCCAGAGCAGTGAGCAACTCCTACAGTTTTACCAATTGTGTTGCTCCAGCTAATCTCATTTATAGGGCCACTGTAAATCTGATTTACATCACACCTTAGTTATGATAAACACCTATGGTTGCAAATAAAAGTTTGCCTGGATGAAAAAAATAATAAAAGCTGCAAGAAGATGCAGGAAAGGTTTTTAACATCTTCATAACCAATTCTGCAGATACTGGAAAAGATACCTTCTCTGGATTTGTGGGCACAATTTGCAACCATAGTTAAGAAAGAAGTCTGTCCTGTGCTGAAGGGTCTGTAGAGAGGAAAGAACTCAACTTTTGGGGGAAAATTAGCACAAAGCAATGTATAGGTAACATGGGAACTCAGTACCTCTGCAAGTTCTCTTCATTTTTATTCAAACTCCTTTTGCTGAAGCATTGCAGAGGAGGGAGCAATACGTTAGAAAAATTCAACAAAATTCTACTTCTTCTACATGTTCTGAATATCTTTTGATCAAATAGCAACTGCAGAATGGGAGTGCTGGGACATGCCAACAAACATCAGATTAAACCTTTATATTATTGTATAAAGCAATATTAACATCACCATGGATCAGCCACAAAAGAAGTTCAGTGTGGCAGAAAATGCATGTTAAACACAATTCTGAAACAACAGTAGGATAAATTAACATTAAACAGGAAACATTAAACAGGAAAGTAATTGAAACTCTTCCACAAATTTTGGCATTCGGGGTGGGTTCAAATCCAACTTCCTTCTTCTCTTTCCACCACAAATCAATTAATGCCAAACCAGCACATTTCCTTAAAGGAACAACTCAGAAGGAAGCTTTGCCCTTGTACCTTTCTTGTTTTCAACAGCAGAAATCTGTGTGGGAGGCTCCTTGATCAACTTATTAATAGGATCATATTCTTCTTGAAGAAAAAACATAGAAACATCAAATTCATTGTTTTAAGCATTAAAACTCTTCTTTTACTGAAATGCTAACTTTTGATCTGTAGTGATGTTTTCACCTTAAGATAAATCCAAAGGAAAAAAGGAGACAATAGGAATAATTATGTCTCCCATCCAACACAACTGTTTTGGCTGCCTTACTCTGCAGGTCATTTCAAGACACACTTTTTGTTGAATGCATTAGAAACTTACAGAACTTCAATCTCTCAGTTAATCCTCATCCTTCCAGGACTTAGTGCTTAAAAATTATCCTGCAGCTGCACTTTGGAAAGACTGCCAATGCTGTGACCCTTCTCACAAACACTCCAGTTTTGAATCTGGTTTCATGGTTTGGATTGAGGAATGTTTTGCCATTTTATATCTCATTAACTGATCTCATAAAGAATTGTGATGAGTAAAATACACAGTGAAAAATTCAGTTATCGAATATATCTTCTGCTTGCCATCAAATTTCATTGTAATTTTGTCCAGAGAAGGAAAGAAGTCAGAAATATTGGTTTCCTCCATTTGGCTTGGGCTGACTTCATTTCAGTTCTGCTTTTTTACTACAAAGTTATTCATAACTCCTACGTGATTTTTATTAAGAACTTATTCATAACTTTTAAGTGAATCTACAATTTGAACAAGAGACCTTTCCCCTCTCATTCACAATTGAGTAAGGATTTGTGATTCTATATTTTGTAAAGTTATCCTGTGTATGAACGTGGCACCTCTGATTTTGTTGTGACTAAAATCAAAATATTTCTGAATACTGAAGGACTGAAAAGGGGGATTTAACACAGCTTGTATCCTCATGATTTGGAGAGCTGCTCACCAGGGAAATCCAGTCAGCTAGTATTTCCCCACTAATTACTGAATCTGTAATTCAGAGCCCTGAGAAGTGCAGCTCTAACTCAGATTTGTCCTCCATGGAATCCTTTCTCTCATGCTCCAGGTCTCCAATGACTGCAGCAGGAATTTAGGGAGATTAGCTTTTGTAAACTAAAAGTGGCCTTTATGAACACTTTCCCTCCTCTGGGGAAAAAAAGGCCCAAACTATCATTTCTGTTAGTGCTCAGAAGAATAAAAAAAGGGCATTTTAAAGAATCTAAAGTGAAGGAAAAATTTTAATATAAACAAATTTTCTCCATCTCTTCCTCCTCTGAGTATTTAGAGTATTTGCCCAACTCTAATTTGCATTATTTTGGTCAGGGTGAAAAGAACTGTACATAGTACATAGGAATGGGGAGTAAAATAAACCTGTCACCATGTTTTAATTCATTTACAGAAAGAGAAGCTTGAGCCAGTAGGGTTGTTTTCATCAGATTTTCGTTTGCAGTATGTGAGAGGAGCCCTCATGCTTCCAGTTGGGTTTCGCTCATCGCTGTGGAGTCCCTGTGTGCAGATATTGTGTATGTCCTGTGGGCAGAGAAGGTACAATGCTCATTTTGCTCACACCAAGCTGGAAATTAAGTTCCTGCCTCTGGGAAATGATTCCTCCAGATAATTTTGTTCACTGCACAGGTCTAGAGAAGCCAGCTTACATTCAGCTTGAGGGACTGGGTGAGACCTCCTTCAGATGTTAAACACAAATCCAGCTACCAAAAATCCATTGAAGGTTACTTTGAATTTGTGTCCCATTTGAGTAAAACTGCAAAGGATTTTGGCAAACTATAAATTCAACACCTCAGACATTTACAGCCTACATAAACTCTGTATGTTCTGCAGATGAAATGAATCTCAGTGCAAGATTATGGAACAATCTGCTACGAGAAGCTGTGGAAGCTCAAGATTGACTTGCTGAGCAATACAACAAAAATTATGGAATTGGTAAGGGAATAATATGAATGATAAAATGGTCCTTCATGCTTCTATCAAGGCTCACTTGTTTTAGGCCTTTGAAGCAAATTACTGGAATTCTATTGTTTCACAGTCACTTACATGTGGAATGGTGTTTGTGACAGTCTACACTGTCAGAATAACATCCATCATTATCTCATTGTTCAACCACAAGAGTGAGGTACTTGTCTGATATAATACAGAACTATGCTTTTCCTCCAAGAGTATAATTAGTGTTTTCATGAATTCCACAGGTGTGGAGCACAAATTTTGCCTGAAAATTGTAAATAAAAAAAGAGGAAACTTATGAGACAGTTGCACTTTGATTTGTCTGGTTTGAGGTGGGTTTTCTTGGTTTGAATGGGTACCTGCTGGGTGGTTGAGGAACTATTGTCTCTCCCTGCTGATTCTGTGGCTGAAAGGCATAGTATTAACAGGTTACTTATGGACGGAATTTACACAATTCTCTTCCATTTGCTCCACTGGCAATAGAGGTCATCAACACCTCCTGGAGGAAACTCATATGATGTGAAAGAAAAGGATGAGGAGGACAGGATTGATCCAAAACCCATTAAAACCAATGGGTCTTTTTTCCAAACTGTATCAATGGAGTTGCAGCTGGATCTAAAAGAACTGTCTTCTTGCTTCTCCTTATACACCTACAATCACTTTACAAATACTCATGGCAACAAAAATCCCAATTCAAAATGGTCATGGTCAAACACAAGAAATACGATTCAATGATCTGTGGTCCTTGGTAGGTCTTAGTTTGGTACTTTTTGGAACTTTCATGTCCTTAAAGCTCTCCCACTCCCCAGAGAAGAAATTACCTTGATTTCCTCGAAGAGCTCTTGGCCTTCAGCCCCCTCGACCTGCAGCAGGCAAACTTGCAGTCAATGACCTGGTAAATGATGGGGTTGTACATGGCTGCTGACTTTGCCAGCAGGGTTGGTACCACTGAGAACTGGATGGGGACCGAATCTGGCTGTCCAAAGGCTGACCAGACCGAGACCACGGCGTAGGGGATCCAGGCCAGCAGGAACCCTGCGCAGATCAACATTGCCACCTTGTGAGAGCAGAAAAGAGACAGCGGGGTTTATCCACAAGAGCCTGGCACTGGCACAGCAGCACACAGCTAGGCAGGATGCAAGGGAGCTGCATCCCACTGAATGGAAAAGAAACATGGTAACTTGCTTTTTCATATAAATTCACAATATGAACAAAATCTGCCTCTTTATTTCACGCCTGTGTTTCTCTTGCCTGACACAGAGCCATTAACGAGGCTGCTATCAAACCTTTAAAGTTCAGCAAAGTCTGGCTAAATATGAGGAAACTAAATGAGATTTCAGAAAAAAATAATAGCTAGATATTGAATTCAAATTATTTAAGGAAGGGATTCATTTCAAAACACAGAATCTCCTTTTTTAGGATAATATGCTGTTAATAGCAGAGCTGCAAAACTTGAAAAAAGATCTTTTTAAAATTGGGAATTTAACTGAGAGTGAGAATGCTAGTAAAATGTCTAGATTTATTTCTCCTAACTCATTTCATGGATTTGCACTCAATTAGAATATGCAGATACTTTAAAAAGCAGATTTATGGTAAATATTTTAGATCTGATAAATGAGTTCCTGATAAATTAGTAAGTGACCTCCTTATAACATGAGGAAATATAACCATAAGGAAATTTAGTACAAATATTAAAGAGAAACTGTGGCCAAAATCTGTGATTTATATACTTTACCTGAACCAGCCTGTCTGGCCTCGGTCACAGCCTGATCTCACTTCAAATGATGCCAATGCCATCATACATCCTGAAAAACATCTGCCTTTATACTGCTGCCATTGACAGATTATTGCTGCATCCACACTGGTGGCAGTGCATGTGCACTCATTTGGAATAAGGCAATTAACAGAATTAGACTCTAAAAAAATATCACCAGAAAGCAGAAGGGGTTTGGACACTGCATAACCTTTCTTGTAGCCTGTTGGTTTTGTTGTCTGTCACTGAAAGAATAGTGCAGGTGAGCCAAGGATCTCAAACACAGCCTGTTCGTTATAAACTGTGCTGTGGAGTCAAATGGGTTATAAGGGAGAATAGTTTTCCATATTTATATTTATCCCAACATTTTGTTCTCCTATGTAGATCCAGGACAGGAGGGAAAATCACTGGTGTTGCAACTCAGATCACACTGAAGTTTGACATGATCCTTCCAATATGCAAAAAAAAATCTGCAGCCCGAAATCAAAAGTTTCCATTGCTCTTCAAAGGAAATTTGCTGAATAACCACCAAAAAAAAGTAACAGTCTGAAACATCCTTTTGAAAGGCAAGTAAAGTTGTACCAGCTCTTCTGGCAGCACTGACTGTGCAGGTACATACCTGAGATTTTCAGATATGCTTAAACATATCTGTCCCTTATTGCTGTATCTTATATAACTCTCAGTTCAACTCACAAAAATTGAAATAAAATTTGATCAGCCAAGCAACACTTGCTGCTTGTCTTGCTCTTGGCATGCCTTACAGAGGTTGGTGAATCTTTTACAGCTGAGGAATCTGATTTTGTTCAATACAAGCCTCTCTTTTGAGAGATTTCCTGGCACAATAACCAGTATCAGGGATCATGGCTGTCACCACTGCCAAACAGAAAATAGATTCAATCAAAAAGGGAAAACAGGATATGGTCTGAGATGGAAAATTAATTTTAGCAATTCAGTTCATTTTTATCAGCAGTTCATGGCTGAGCCTAACTGATAAATTATTTGGATAGAAACAATTGCAGTGTCACAGGACCAATTTTGGTTTATATCTTCATTAACAGAGGAATGTAAACTGTCTGAAAGTTTTATTTCCCTGCTACAATAAGCTGCTGTCTGTTTTCTGTTATAATTCCTATGCACATCAAACACCTTAAATTAGTCTTTACAACTGTTTCTGAAAGCGAAGGGTGTTTTATGATGGGGCCACAGGGAGATGATATGACTTGTAAAGTCATAGGGAAAGGCTGGGGCACATCTTCAGAGTCAATCATGATCTCAGGGACCTGAGTGCCCTAATCATAGAATTATATTTCCACTCCTGTTTTTTCCCCATCTTGACAGTAACAGGGGGAAAAGCTACAAAATCCACCTTCAGAGCATCACTTTATTGTCACCAAATCTGCTCTTATGACCCAACACAGCAAACTGAGAAAACGTTCCTGCCTACCTTGGTCAGCTTCATTTCGAGGATGTGGCTGTTCTGAATCCTGGAGTCGTAGTGAGCGACCTCTTTGGTGGATGACTTGACTTTCAAAATTATTTTGACGTAGGAAAACACAATCACTGCCGTTGGGAACAGCAGGCAGAAGAAAAGGATGCTCAGAACAAAAGCCTGCCCAGCCACTGAAGCCTGTGCCAGCCACCAGTCCAGAGTGCAGGAGGTCCCAAAGGGCTCAGGGGCGTAGCTCCCCACCCCAGCAAAAGGCACTGTAGCCCAGAAGGTAGCATAGGCCCAGATTATTGCCAGGCAGATGAATGCATGGTGCCTCTTAAGCCAGGTACCTGGAAGAAAATTCAAGAGTTACAAGTTCATGTCTGGATGCTTTTTTCACTATGGAGCAGGTTGTGTCACATGGAAGTGTTCAAGGCCAGGCTGGGTGTGGCTGTGGGTAGCAATGTGCCCTCACACCTTAGCAGGTGTTCCCACATTAGGAAAGGATTTGGGTTTCATTCTTTGTTTCACTTATAAGGCAAAGAACCAGGAACTTCAATGCTCTTCTCACCATAATTGGCTTTGTCCTAATTTAAGACAAAGGCACCTGTTGGATCCCTGAACTGCACCTCAAGACCTGTAGCTATTTCTATTGGGCAGCGTTCCAAAAACCTCACCTAGATCATTACATACTTAAAGGAGAGCACAGAAACTCTCAGGGAATTTTCAGGGTGTGCTAGTAAGTGCAAGGATCCTCCCTGCACTTTGCACTGCTCATTTCACTTCTGTTTTGTATAGTTTGTTATTTTCGTCTTGATTAAAATCTTTTGCTTTTCAAACACCTCTGATCATGCTGCCTCACTATTTTTGTAAGCCATTTCTTAGGCTGCAGGCAGCCCTCAGGAGGTGACACTCCTTCATGTGGGCTAAGAACATCCTGACCCCATGCAGATTCCATCAGCTGTGAGCAACCTGGTCTATCTGGAAGCTGTCCCTGTGGGGCCTCTGGAACTGGGTGGCCTTTGAGGTCCCTTGCAGCCCAAACCATTTTGTGAATCCGTGAAATATGAGGGGTTTTGACTGTTTGATAACAACTCTGTCGTGTTCATCTTGGCTCTTTTCAGGTGCCCATGGTGACCCTGAGCTCGTGTTGTCCCTCATGAACACAAAGGTACACTCACATGTAAAGTTCCACCTGTCCTTATTTCAGATCTTTGCTTTAATTTGTGATGAATTACAACTGAGAAGAGTCCAGACTAAAGAAATCCAAACAACCAGTTCAGAAACACTCATGGGAATCTTGCCCAGTAATTTCGATGCTTAATGTAACTTAGTTTTTTTTCTATTCTTTCTCTCCTGTGTTACCTGACTAAAGCTCAAACTCAGTGACTGAAAAACAAGGATTTACAGTGGAAATAAGATCTCTAAGATTTCATTTTACTTTTTCATTCTTTTCCAGTAGAGAAAATCACCATATGTGTCCTGTCAGAAGAATCTGTAATATGTGTTTTTGTGTATCCTTGCCTTTTTTTAAAATTAAATGCAAACAGAATTCCTGAAGATCGGAACATTGTCTCTCTGCTCATCTTTCATACAGCTCTAATTCATCTAGAAAAAGTTTCAGTTTGCAGGGTTTTCATCATCACCTACATGTTTAACATGTAGGACTCAGATAGGACTAACAAATTTAAATCTTTAACTTTTACAGAAGCTTGGAATACGGTGTTATAACATCTTCCATCTTGGAACTCTCAACTCTTTTGCTGCCTCTGACTCATGGGGGAGTTTTCACTCACTTCACACTAACATTAAGGAGATTTCTTCAGGATTTCAGAATGACTTAAAACAAAGCCTAAAAAAACCCCACTTGTAATTTAGATGTGTCCAGCATCCCTTCACAGCTGATTTTACACGTCCAGGACACTGGAAGGAAAACAAACATTGCCTGACAAATGCTGTATTCCTGTGTGATGGCTGAGAGACAGAAAGGTGATTTGTTGTGTTCAGGGGTGGAAAAACAAAGCAGCAATAGCATAATAATTAAAAGAGTAACATTTGTTGACCACCTAGACTGAGCATGATAAACATGTTTGTTTATTGCTCTCCATCATTCTGGAATGGATTGGAATCTTTCAGAATAAAGGTTTTGAAATGTTTTCTCTCCTGTAAACTAAGATGTCAAGTTAAACACCACAGCTGGTGGCATGAATACAGCCAGCCATGAAATATTCATTTCAGCTCACCAAGCCTGTGAAAAATCATCTGAGATTTGGGTTACCACTGAATTATTTTGAGAAGGCTTCTACAGACAGAACTGAAATCCTGCTTAATAATATTGGTGTATCTAAAACTCAGCTAAGGAGACCTCCCCTGTACTCCCATTTAGGGAAAAAGTATGGACATGCCAGAGTTTATGATAGCACATCTCAGCACAGCACCACAGCTTTTATCTGCTTGCACAGACTGGCTTCCTTACACTTGCTAGCTGCAAACACTCCTACAACTTAACATGATCGATATTATATGTCATTATAAAGAAATCTGTTGTGTCCCTCAAGTCACATGGGAAAGGGGTTTATCACTTGTAAAGTCACCTTGAGCATTCCCTGTATTTGGATGGGAATTTAGTCCCTTACAATGCAAGAACATCTTTTCTAAACTGTGACAATATCATTTAACTGGAAGGAATGAAGCATATAATATATCATATTCCAGAGGTACAAGATATTGATGGATATGGTGGTAACACACTGCTAAATTGATTTCATCTTCTCAGGTTCCATTTCCATATCTGAGACACTATTTCACATCATGACTTATTGCCCTTCCAAATCTCTTAGGTGTTTTAAATAGCTTGCCACACACTGCAGAGGAATTTAGGCATCTAATAAGGAATATTTTTATGTGCTGTTCCATAAGACCCTGCAATATGTGCAGTACTTACATCTGTTAATGCTAATAGGCCTTGATAGACATAAAGTGATTTATCTATGAGGGGTTACAAAAACTCATGGCTTAAGCAGACAGCAGAGGGACAACAGTGAGGGTGTTATGTCCAGCAAAATGAATTTAACTGGGATTTCTTGGATCATGCAAACATGTTTCTCTCCTTTATGTACTCCCCTTTATAATTAAGAAAAGTATTCTAAAGAACTTGATTTAATTGTTATTTCAGTGTAATAAACTACAGCACCTAATACAGCCTTTCTACAATCATGGATTGTCGCTGTTAGCCTTGCTGGAAAAGACACACGGAGTCAGGAATTTGGGAGAGCAGACAAGCAGCAGGGATGAATCCTTATTTTGTTTATTTCTTTCTATTATATACTTTCAGCGAGGTGACCATGCATTGGAGGGTGGTATTCCCACCTCTTAACCACATTGGTCAAAGGGACTATCATACAATCATTCTTCCTCTCGGAGAAGGATGTGAAAATAATGATAATATCTACAAATACAATCCCCTTGTTTACATGAAACGAGCGTGAGAAGGTGCTCACTTCTACTTTAGTACGAACGCTCAGCAAACTAGGAAAATCTCATGGCAAAAATGGATACTACAGTCACCTATATATGTGTGAAAAATATGGAGTGTTAATTCATGTTCTTATAGTTTGTGACACATTAAAACTATAATCACTGTATATATATGTGTTGTATGAGAATATAAGTTTCAGTCTGCCTTGTAAAATTTGTTGAAACAAAAAGGCAGGTACCACCCTGGAATTTTACATTCGGAAAGGAGACAAAGAATTTACGGGAAAACCGCCGTCTCCTCAGTCCCAGGAAAAGACACATCAGGATAAGCAATCAACCTTCTCCTCTTGATGGCAGGGCCATCAAGACCATCAGCCAACACCCTCATCGAGCATTGAGCATTGGGAACACCACCATTTGAGGAACATTATCATCCATATTTCAGGAGATAGACTTACCATTCATCAGCCAGGGCATCTATAGAAACCAGAAACTGACATCTTGCAGGAAAGAAGGAACTCTTTTCAGCTAAGCCAGAGACAACCATGAATGTGAATAACTAGCTTGGACACAAAGGGACTATGAGGAATTTTTGCCAGGGGCGGAATAAATTGTATAAAAACTAAGCCCCTAACAAGGCCAATTTGTGAACCTAGGGGGGACAGCAGTTGGCCAGGTACTGCATCCCAGTTCACCCTTGATGTTTTCCCGGGTAAAAGTAGTCAAGTATCTCCACTGTGGGTGGTTTTGCCGAAATTCTGTAACTCGATCCTTTTGTTAATAAATCAAAATTATAATTTTAATTGGAATATTGTATTGGCATTTATAACGTATGGATCCATGTTTGTCTTACCATAGGAGAGGTGGCAGATTTTCAGGTACCTGTCCAGGCTGACAGCTGTCATGGTGATGAGGCTCCCGCAGCCGAAGAAGAAGCCAGCCCAGCCGTACCAGCGGCAGCCGATCCAGCCGAACACCCAGCGGTGCGAGAAGAAGGAGATGATGCTGAAGGGTTTGCCTACAACTTCAAAAGGAGAAGAGAATGCTAGCCCACTGATCAAATCCATCCTTGAGAAAATCTCCTTTCATCAGAAAGGCAAACCCTCTCCCTTGCAAAAAATTAATACCTGCAGAAGTGCTCTGCCACTGGGAGAAAGGGCTTCAGACACAGCATGTGAGCACTTTGGGCTGGAGGCTAATTTTAGATGGGATATTAGGATGAAAATCTTTATTGTGATGGTGGTGAGTCACTGTCATGGGCTGCCCAGAGAAATTGTAGGTCTCCATCTCTGGAAGTGCTCAAGGGCAGGTGGGATGAGGTTTGGAGCAACCTGGTACACAGGAAAGTGTCCCATGGCAGGGGGTTGGAACAAGGTGGTCTAAGGTCCCTTCCAACCCAACCCATCCTGTGATTTCATGGCTTGTGAGGGCTCTGTGCACAGGGCTGAGCCTAAGACAGCTCTAGCTGGATCCTGTGGCACCCATGATAAGGTTGGACAAGCCAAGCCTGCAGAAGAGCTGGAAATAGGTGCTTTGCTACAAACCACAGGAACCAGAGGTAAACCAACACTCTGGAACTGATCATGGGCAGGTTCTTCTCATTATGAAACCTTTAGAATATGTGTTAAGTCCACAGGCCAATATCTAAACAGGATGGCTGATGAGTCAGAGCTTGAAACAAGCACGGATCTACTTAGTTTACATCACTGCAACCAACTGGGTGTCTTCAAGCACTAGGTAAAGAAATTTGCCTTCAAAAAGGACTTTTTCAAACCTACCAAGGCCCAGCAGTAGGACACACAGTGAGGTAAAGTGTTAGGTGGGAAGGAAAGACATGGACTTGAGCTGCAGAAGGGGTTTCAGCTCCTCTCCACACCACACCTTTCTTTGGTGTCTCCTAGCAAGTCACTGCACACAGATATCAAAACATTCTAAGCTTCCCCAAAGAGATGGGAAATGAGTAATTATTTTTGAGGCTTTCTCTTAATGGCACTTTAGCTCATTCCTCCACAGGTAAAAGTGAGTGCTGCATTATGGAAGAAGTGAAGTTTGGGCAAATGATATTCCATTAAAGAGGAAGTTTGGAAATTTTAATTATCCAGTTAAAAATCTCTGCTTTCTCTTAATTATTACCTTTTTCTCAGTCTTAATTTAGGCAAAGAAAAGAAATCTACTTTAGTGGAACAGAAAACTCAAAAATTTATAATCTAGGCACATCTGTTTTCCAAACACTTTGGTTTTACTCACCAGTCTGATCTTAAATTCTCCCAGGCCTGAACACTCCAACTGCAACATTCAAACAACATTAAATATTGAATTCCACATTCCTGTGACTGTATTCCTTCCTGCACAGGAACAGCCAGAGCACCTCAAGGATTTGAAAACATCTCAGCTTCCCTGGGCTGGTTTCCCTGGCTGAGCCACAGTGTTTGTAATGTCATAGAAGCTCAGTGAATTGGTTTATGAAGAGGGCAAAAATGATCTTGCAAACTGTATTTCCCACAAGGTAACTTATTCATAGAAACCAAGGCAAAAAACCTCTATTTTGTTGAAGCAATCTGTAGGAAAATATTTTTGCTAAGAACATTCCATTTCACATTGAACTGTTGTAAAACCATGCACTGTCTTTTCATTCTTAACAGAAAATTAAAGCATTTCTTTTCATTCTTAACAGAAAATTAAAACATTAAAACTGAATATTGCAGAAAATTACCTTAGTTCCATCTTCTATGCCAAAAGCACCAGAATTGAAAACCCTTCAAAATCAAATGCATTTTTAAAAAGGGTATTTTGGGATTAATTTCCTTCAGCCTAAGCCTGTAAGGAAAGTTCTGCCTGGACCTGCAGGATGTGCTCAGGTCAATGATTGATGTGCTTTTCTCCAAGCAGAATAAATGCATGTTTAATTTTTCAAGCAAAAGCTGACCTTGGTGATTAAGGTTTCAAGAAAAACATTAAATATGGCAAGGTCTAGGTTATGTGCTAACAATCATGTCAGCAGCTTTAGGCATATAAGTGACTGACAGCTTTAAAGGCAGACACATTGCTATGCACAAAATCAAATTTCTCTTCAGCAGCAGGACTCAGAGCAGCCCAGAGCACACTGTCAGTGCAAAATGAACCTGATGCAGCTTTGAACAACGGGCTGGTGCCACCCTGTGGAAATCTGCAGGAAGCAGAACTCTTTTCTTCAAAAGACAGGTGTGAGAAATATGAAGATTTTGCAGAAAAAAAAATCTTATCTTCAGTTTGTCCAGCAGACAGAACCCATCACATTTCTCAACTTAGCACCTTCCATTAATTAAAAAAATTAATTAGAAAACAGAGAAAACCAAGCATGGCTCTGGCAATCACTATTTTTAATTCCAAAATTTAAACCCCAGATGGATTGAGATCCCCATGGATGAAAGCAAGGTGGCCAAGTGGTGCACTGGTGACTGATCTGAACAGAGACATTGGCAACACTCTCACTAAGAGGGGTCCCAAACAAGCTGTACTTTGAATGGTTGGAACACAGAGGTTTTATGGTTATGATATACCTGTTTAAATTCATCAAATGACAGAATATTTTGCATTGGAAGAGATCTTAAAGCTCATCTCATTCCACTCCTTGCCATGGGCAGGGACTTCCACTACCCCAGGTTGCTCCAAGGCCCATCCAGCCTGGCCTTGGACACTTCCAGGGATGGGGCAGACACAGCTTCTCTGGGCAAAATTCAGAATATAAAGCTGGGGAAATTCTCCTGAAACAGTCCTTTGCATTGGAGTGACTAATATGAGCCTTATAATACAGGTTCTTAAAACACAAAGAAAATGGGAATATCACAGAGGAGTAAAAAGGTTTTTCCTTAACTTCTAAGTAAGAGATGAGAGATGGAAGTAGTGTGTCCATAACAGAAATGTCAAAGAAATCCTTAGGATTTCTCTGTGTGGTAGCAGTGACATTTATACCAACATCCTTCTTCTACTGAATTAGTATTTCCTTCACAAATTCATGTCTACTGACTAAAACCACTGGAATCTGCAGGGATGAGCAGATATTTGGTCTTGTGCCATGAGGGTGCAAACAAGCATCAGTCTGGGGAGGTGATTTGTTGTTTTATTTTATATTCTTCAGTGATATTTTTGGTGTTTAGATGAAGCCTCTGGAAGAGACAAGGGTAGGAAAAGGGTGCACTGGAGCTGAGGGCAGAAGTCCCAGTGTACACAACACATAGGGGACAGATGACTCTGCAAGCATGGGAGCATGGGAATAATTCCATTTATATGGCACTGGGGACATCCCATGGACAGCTGGGTCCTGACACCCATTGGATTGTCTGCCATCCAAAATATTCTTTTCTAAAGGACATCCAGCCCTTTCCCTGTGTTTATCCATGAGCAGCTGAATCAGTCTCGTGCCAAGAGCCAAAACATCCATCTCTGCAACTCTGGATAAACCTCTCCAAAGCTCCTTTCTCCAGTGCCAGGACATCCAGACAGTGAGGTTGAAATAAAAATCCTCCAGTTGCCTTATACTCTACAGATTGACACAAATGCTTATTTTTTCTGACCCAGAAACAAAGGAGGATGGCCACTAGAGAGAAAACTATTTGATTTGGGGGCCTGATGGCCACTGGTATTTTTCAATTATTTGGCTAAATGTGTGTTTTTGAGGCATTTGGATCCTTTCTATTTTGCCCTATGGTAAGAAAGCACAATTTTCTGCACCTGTAACACTGAGTTGTTTTGTGGTTATTGTGCCAGGGTGCACATGGAAGCTGCCTTTGGAGATGTGCCCAATGCTGGGGTGAACAGCAGCTCTGTCTCTTTGATAAAATCAAGCCTAATTTTTCCTCTGTTACTGTTCATTTCAAGTTGTTCAGGAATGTTGTTTCCCATCCTATTATTTACATGCAAATAATAGAGCAGAAATATCTGCAGCAAAAGGCATTTGGTGCTCCCATGACTTCCAGAGGAATGTCTCTGCCAGGCAGAATGGTGAGATAGTAAAAACCAGGGAAAATGAAACCATGAAATTACCTGAAATGCCCAGATCACACACTGCTAAATTAACAGTCATTATCTCAGCAGGTCTCAGCTTCTTTTTTCGCTTTGAGGACATAAAAATAACATACCCATTTCCCAGAGTTGAAAGGATCCCTGTAATAATGGAAAATAGAATAACATTCAAATTAAAATCATCCTCAAAACCAGCAGTACTCCATCTTCATTGTGAAATTCACTGATCTTTTCAGCCTAAACCTGTGGTCCCTAAGGCTGAGCATTTTATTCTGAAAGGTGACCCCCTCATTGTCACTGTGCAGCTCATAGAGACCTCGATTGCAGACACGTCCCTCCCACAGCAAATGCTGTTTTCCCCTCTGCAGGAGGGCAGTGCTTTCACCACCTGAGCCTGCACAGCCATCGACAGAATGCTCACAACAGAAACCCCAGATTCCCTCTGCTCCGACCAGCCCAGTTCTCACTCAAACATTTATACAGCCACGAGAATGAAATTCAGCTCTCTGTAATCACAGGAACCAGAATCTGACTAATTTAAACTTTATTAAATACTCTAATCAGACACTGAGGGATAAATTTTTAGTTAAATTTAAATTATAATATTATATAAACTATAAATTTATATATATTAATATCAAATCTTAAATCTTACCTTAAAATTTATTTCTATCATAAGAAGGAAAAAATACAAAATAAATCTGATCAATCTAATTTTAACTTCCAGGTGGAATTCAGTGCATGGGGTCTTTCTCATATTGGCTGACATATTTTTTTCCATATCATCACCCAGGGACCTGCAGGTACCAGCACTGCAAGTGGCTCATCTGCCATGGAATTAATCACACTGGTACAGAAATTTGTAGGGTTTCCAGTTCCATTAAAGAAAATGTGTCTTCACTAACCCGTGTTTGAAAGAGTTTAAGGTCAGAGTGAGAGTTTTGCTGTGGAAACACAGGACAACACAACATCTCTCTCATGGAGCAAGAAGGTGAAAAACCCAAAGGGATCATGGTCCATTGAGCCTCACACCAGATCAGGTGGGAAGAAGGGAAATGAAGAAGAAAGGAGTAAAGAGCAAAGAATGGAGGGAAATGCAGAAGAAAGGGGTGAAGAGCAAAGAGAGCCTGTGCTGCCATTGCCTCGGGAAAGGGACCTACAACAGCACTGAGGGAAATGTTGGAGACAAGTTCAGCCCTGGAAAGGGTGAGGAAGGGTGTTTTCCATAAGCATTTTAGGTTTGACACCTTTGTTTCTGACTACCTGAATCAGTAATTAAACATTAAGTTTTGGGGATTGGAACCACACGATGAGACTTAGAATGAGATGATCTTTAAGGCCCATCCAACCCAAACCATTCTGTGATTCCATGGTTCTAAATTTATTCCCCTTCAGGGAGCCTGTTTGCCCACTGTAGTAATTGGGAGTGAATATTCCTGTCTTATCCTGACCCTATCTTTGTCTCCACTGCTTTTTTTTCTGCCTGTTTCCTCCCTGTCCCACCTTGAGGGTTGTCCTGAGTGCTTGGCTGTTGCAGCAGCCCATGGTTAGAGGATGGAAATGAGCACAGACTTCTTGTTCATCTCACCATAAAAAGGGTCCTGGTTTATTCCTCTTTACAGCTCAGCCATCCTGACTCCAACCATTCCCTGACTCTGGCTGCAGCAGGTTCCTTCTGTAGGCTTCTCTTGCAGCCTCTGACTGCTGCTTATTCCCTGCTGAACTCTGAGTGCAGGGATCAGTGTGCAGGCTGAGTGCAGGGATCAGTGTGCAGTGACTGCAGGGATCAGTGTGCAGACTCTGACTGCAGGGATCACTGTACAGTGACTGCAGGGATCAGTGTGCAGGCAGTGCCTGCAGGGATCAATGTGCAGTGCCTGCAGGGATCAGTGTGCAGGCAGTGCCTGCAGGGATCAGTGTGCAGACTCTGACTGCAGGGAGCAGTGTGCAGACTGTGCCTGCAGGCTTTTACCTAGCCAGACTGTGACTGCAGGTATGGGTTTGCAGACTCTTTTGTGACCGCAAACTTTTAACCAGCTAGACTGACTACAGGGATTAGTGTGCAGACTGTGACTGCAGGCTTTCACTTAGCCAGACTATGACTGCAGCTATCAGTTTGCAGGCTTTACCCAGCTAGACTGTGACTGCAGGGATTAGTTTGCAAACTCTGCAGGCTTTCCCCAAGCTAGACTGTGACTGCAGGGATCAGTGTGCAGGCTGTGACTGCAGGCTTTCACCTAGCTAGACCGTGACTGCAGGGTCCAATAACAGGCTCTGACTGCAGACCCAGACTGGCCTCACAGCAGGATCCCCCAGGATCCTCCTCCTCCAGGTTCCCACATTCATGATCCTCCATGATGATCCCCTCCAGCTAACCCACTCTCTTTTATCACACTTATTTTTATTGGATACAGCTGTGACCTATTGGGGCAAGGATGTATTGGGTATTTAACACAGCTTCACTTATCAGGGAAATGTCACCTGTATTCACTTCTAAACTTGGCTACCTGCTGAGGCAAACTCATCACTACTCCAAAAATACTCATAATCAACCCAAATTTCCTCTGTTGATAAGCCATCAGAGTCACCCCTTGTGCTGCCTTGTACAGGGGGCTCTGCTGGGGCAACCTCTGTTTCCAGAAGGCCCCAGCACCCTCCACCCTCCCAGCAGTGCTGCCCTCTCCAAATGTTGCACCTTTGAATACCACATAATTTTATTAAAGTCTTCTGGCAGGCCAGACATCAGGAAATGAAGCTCAGTAATTAAATGGATATTTAATTATTTAGTAATTAATTTGGTAATTCAGTAATATGTAATCCAGTATTTAAATGGATATTTAATTATTTACTCTGGTCCATAAATGGCATGATCCCCTTGCAAAGGCCTTGTCCCCAAAAAATCAAGAAACCAAATCTGAGAACATCCATGAGACAGAGAGAGAAATGGTTCCCAGATACTGAAGTCAAATTATTTATCAAGAAATATGAGTGACTGAGGAACCAAAAGTTTATCAAACTAAGGAGAAAAATATTTTGATTTTGAATTTTTCTGTATTAAATGCAACACTTATTGGAAACTTTTTAATTTTATATTGACAGTATTGTTTTCTGTATTATTTTACAAAATAAACAGAAGGACAGAGCAGCTTATTATTTATCTTAGGTTTTCTCATCAAATTTGATTTACCCTTAGTGAATTAAATTTTAAGAACAACTTACTCTGATGGCACTCCAAATTTAATCTGAATTATAAGCAGATAGAGGTATTCATATGGGTCATTTTCTTCCTTGCAGCTGAGTGAATGAATCTCAAAGTTGTGAGCATTTTTCATATATTTTAATCCTTTTCTCTCTAAATACCATTTTCCTCCCCAGTGATATTTAGGATAACTAGAGTGCCAGCATCCAGCTTGAAATGTCTTTTGAAAGCATTTGACATTTTCCTGGATCCTTTTCAACCGACTGGCAGTCTAGAGAGACATCTCTATCAGCCAAGTAGCTCTGAAAGTTGTTCTGAAACCACTGCTCATTATTGATATCAATGTTTCAGAAAGCCCCAGCCCACGAAGCTTCTAATCCCATGCCTGGAAGGGGTCCATTGATAATTTGTGTTGCCTTCTGTCTATGACTGCATCTGAAAATTGCTTATCTGAATCTTTTTTTAACTCCTTGGTGATCAAAACTTTATAATCTCCTTAGATGAGGCGTCTAATGTTCCATTTCTCCTGCTATGAAATGGCTTTCCCAGCAGTCAGCTGAAGCCCTTTCTGGAGGAGGCTCCCAGCTTTGGTAGGTTGAAAACAGGCAGAAAAAGACTTTTCAGATATAAAATATAGGCTCTTTTCCAGGAGAACTGTCTCTGGCACTATTACATGTATACAAACAAACAGCCAAGGATGAGTTAACCAAAATAACACTTGCAGAGACAGAGCCAGGCTGAGACACACAACCTGCAGCAAGAGGGGAAAGAGTTTACAAGTTGCCAGCTGGAGAAATAAACTTCCACTTCTCCAACCTAAGAGCAGCGCTAAACCATCAGAGAAAATTAAAAATAAAAAATATAAAAAAAAAAGAAAGTTCAGGATTTTGTTTTCAATTAAGCTGTTTCATAACAGGCTGAGGGAGTGTGCACAACAGTTTGTAAATCAATAGTGCCTTGCCAAGGCGTTTCAGAGGAGCTGACAGCCAGCAGGTCCCTGCTCACTAGTTTGTCACCCTGCCTGGCTGTACAGTGAATCAATCAAGGCAGTGATGAAAAAGCTGGTGGGGGAAGTGACAAAAACAAATAATTGGATCCTTATAACCATGTGCATAGTCTGATTTTTTTTCCTAGACAATATAGAAAGCTATACATGGAAATGAACTATTCAAGACACAGGATTATGTGTTCACATATAATTTATCAGACAAGTCAACGCTCCTGATTTCCTTCAAAGACAAAAAAACCAATTATTTTTCTATTTCAAATTACAGTACTTCAGCTGTACAACCAGTCTGACCCTAAAAGTTCTGCAGAGTTTCCTGATAAGATCCAGCCTTGTTCACTCACTGTTCAGCTTCTTCCCCTTTTTGAAAGAAATTTTAAATTCACTTGTACCTAACACAGCTCAAGTGCAAAAAGATGCACAAAAGCAGTCCTGGCTTCCCATCT
This sequence comes from Cisticola juncidis, assembly GCA_013400215.1. Classification (NCBI taxonomy): domain Eukaryota; kingdom Metazoa; phylum Chordata; class Aves; order Passeriformes; family Cisticolidae; genus Cisticola; species Cisticola juncidis. Next base: position 400,722 of record VXBR01006748.1, read on the forward strand.
CCTGCTTCCCTGTCCCTGTTGTCAGGATGGCCCCACAGACCATCCTTAGGAGGGGCCACAATTTCTTAGAAGGGATTTGCAAAGGAGTAGGGAGTGCAGTTCAGTGGAAAAATGTGCCAGGTTTACTCTGAATCACAAATCATCATAAAGAGTCACAGACATGGAATCATAAAATCATTTAGCTTGGAAAAGACCTCCAAGATGATCAAGTCCAACTTTTGACTGAACACCACCATGCCCACCAAATCATACCATGAAGTGTCACCTCCACTCATTTTCTGAACACTTCCAGGGCTAAAGATTCCACCATTCCCTGGGCAGCCCATTCCTGTGCTCAACCATTCTTCCAGTGAAGGATTTTTTTCCTAATATCCTTGTTCTTTAGATCCAAGGAATATGCAAACACAGTACTTATTTGGATATGGGAAGACCATAATTGGCTCTAATGCAAGTCACTAGTGAAGTTTGTTAGGCACACAAGGTCAAAGTAATTAACCAAGTAAAATGCAATGCAAAACACACACTTTAAAAATTAATTTTGAGCTAAATATGTGGGCTATGATGTGTGCAGAAACATACAGGTACAGCAGAGCTATGGCTTGAACTATCCTGGCCACTGGATACAAAGAATTCACAAGACCAATATCAAAATGATTATGAGACCTTTTAAAATTATAATTTCATTTTCCCCACATTGCTCACGAAAGCCTGTGCCTTTATGGTTGGCCTTTAGCTTTTCACTGGAAATTTTTGATTCTTGTTCCTTGCCTTAATTTGATAATGTCTATGTTTTTAAAGATGTTTTATACCTGACAGGGGTAATTTTTGGAACAGGATAGATCTACACTAAATATAGTGAATATAACAACACAACACAGTGTATATCGGGAGGACTCATCCATCACACATATTTCCTGGGATTAAAGCTAAGTTTACTTAACCAAGTGAAAAAAGGAGTGGGGGTTGTTTTGTACAGTTCACTGAAGACATCTGCCTGCAGAGCAACAGAAAAGAAATATATGTGTGAAAAGTGAGTATACCTACAAAACAGTGTATGAGTACCAAGAACAGCACTGAGACACAGCTTCACCTGTCACCTCTGCTGCTCTGAATTCATTTTTCAGTAAAGACATAAGCAGAAGAGAAATGAGAAACAAACAGAAACATAAATAGAAGGGAAAAATAATAAAAACTCCTCTACCTCCACTACGGAAAAGATTACATTACTTAGATCAGTTGGAGAAAAAGCAGTAAGACAGAGTAGGAGGGGGGGATGTAAAGATAAAGACAAGAAAGACAAAGGTAGGACTGACTGACAGATCTTGGTATTTTGTGCACAACTTGTTGAACAAGACGATGAATCAAAACTGAGATAAATGTCAAGGAATCACTGTACATCCTGTATTCCACCTTGTCTTCAGACATCTGACAGCTGGAGCCCAAGGTTTTTGTAGAACAGTTCTGTCCTCAGATCAGTTTTAGTGAGAAAATAGCTGTTAAGCTGTGAGAAACTGCATGAAATAAGACCACAAAGCATAAAGGAACTTAAAGTATATAAAGAAGAATGGAATGGAATGGAATGGAATGGAATGGAATGGAATGGAATGGAATAGAATAGAATAGAATAGAATAGAATAGAATAGAATAGAATAGAATAGAATAGAATAGAATAGAATAGAATAGAATAGAATAGAATAGAATATCCTGAGTCCAAAGGGACACACATGGATCATCAAAGTCCAGCTGCTGACCCTGCAGAGGACAATTCCAAGAATCCCACCACATGCCTGAGAGCTTTGCCCAAACACTTCTTGAGTTCTGTCAGGCTGGTGCTGTGACCACTGCCCTGAGGAACTGCTCCAGTGCCCAGACACCCTCTGGGTGAAAAACCTTTTCCTGCTATCCAACCTAAACCTGCCCTGACTCAGCTTCATGCCATTCCCTCGGGTGCTGAGGCAAATATGGACACAAAAAGACATAACTCTGCCCTCCCTCCATAAAGAGGGCAAATTATCAAGAATGAGGCCCAGTCTATCCCTAGAAGAAATAGAGACCAGCATTTTCCTGCTGAATGATAGCTCTTTGGCATGTGAATACTTTAAAGAGAAATCAGGCCCAGCTATTATGGGTGTGCACTAACCAATAGATAATTCTATTTATTCTGCTTGCAAGGTCACTTAGAACCTTGTGAAGGACTCCAACACAAAAGGATGGGGAGGGTGCTAGGCAGAAAATATTGCTCAGTGTGATGTGTAACAGAGGAGAGATGATGCCAGGAGCTGAGCAAGGGTCATGTGAACACATCTGAGGGTGTGAAACATGAGAGAGGCTGTGAAAACAGGCCATAAACCCCACAATTCCATAGTGAGGAAAATCCTATTCTGCCCAAGGACAAATTAAACTGCAGTGTAGCAACCTATCAGTTATTAAAAGCAATGAGTATATCTTCACTCTTTGCTGGAACATCTACTGCTAGTCCCTTTTGGTTACCTGCAGCAACATTATTTGTTGACATTAACTGTTGACACCATATTTCCAACACATTATCTCTCCTCCCCCCTAGATTTTTCTTTCTGGTATGTGTAATTTGATGTAATTACACATCTAATGAACAGCAGTTTCTGCCTCATTTCTGAGAGCTGCAAGGATGCAGCAGCACAGTCGTATTTCGAAGACTAATTATAAAATCATTACCAATTATTGTCAAGTAAAAGCCAGCTATGATGTCAGCTTCTCTAGAGAGCTTTGATGCAAAGGGGTCTTCCTTTTGGAGATAGTGTGGGATGTATTCTTCTTGAGAAGAATTGTTGTGATCTGATGCCATCCCACTCATGTCCAGTTAAGTGCCTGAAAGACAAAAGAACAGAGTTTGCAGTGGATCACACCTGCTGTTAGAAAATGTGAAGATGTTTTTGTTCATACACAGGATCCATCTTCCCGTCTTCAGTTCTGGTCTGATACTCCCCAGGACATTTCAGGATATTATTCAAACCTGCATAAAGCATTGTGCCATGATTTTAAGGGTTTAAGGATTTAAAGGTCTTTACTTTATCCAAGAACATCATTATTTACATGGGACCACAACAGGAAAAAGGCACCAAGCTATTGGAAAGTGTCCAGAGGAGGCCATGGGGGTGGTGAGGGGTCTGGAGGGGAAGCCTTTGAGGATCAGCTGAGGGAAAATGGTCTGCTCAGCCTGGAGAAAAAGAGACTGAAGAGAGACCTCACTTTAACATCCTCACGAGGGGAAGAGGAGAGGCAGTGGCTGATCTGTTCATTCTCATGGCCAGTGACAGGACTGGAGGAGAGCTGGAGCTGAGTCTGTGCTACCTGTCTGTGTCTATACACGTGGTTCTCACAATGCCAAGAAACTGGGAATTATCTGCAAGACAGCCCCAGCAATTCCTTTGTATCCTGAGGGGCATTATGCCTGCAGATGGCAGCCCTGCAAATTTTACAGATAGGTGAAAAATGACATCCACAAATTCTCCTTAGTTGTTGTGTTCCAGTGCAAATAACTTGTCATGGCCATGGTTATAAACAATTGGCCATTGGAATTGTGAAGCAGCAGGAGTATTAAATAGTAGAGACATCTAGGAAGGCTTGTTGGGTTTTCTTTCCATTTTATTTTGTGTGGAAATGGGTTATTGGGGTCAAATATGTTAATAAAAAAAGGGAACACTGGTAGGGGAAAATGAGAATCTGCCAAACACCCATGAAAATCATCCCTCCAGGACAACTGAAGAAGTAAAGTGAGAAACTCCTGCATAAGACAAAAACCATTTCTGCCATGTTTGAAACCACCCAGCCAGGAGTTATTAGAACATTCAGATACCCCAGTTCCTACTGCTGGTGCTTGCTGGGGCAGGAATGGCACTCACAGCCTTAGCACTTGGCTCAGGGCTTCCAAAACGTTTTGCTGTGGGACCTGGGACAAGCTGTGAAGCTGCAAATTTTTCCCCTCAGAAATCCAACTTGGAGGGAGTCTAAACAAAAAACAAAAATTATTTCTTTATTTTACCCATTTGCTCTCTCTTTAGCACCTTGAAGAGAGGCAGTCTTGTCAATAACAGACCTGTGTGGCCAGGTACAGCTACCCACACACAACCCTCTCCCTACTGTCCTTCTAGCTTTGGAAAAAGAAGAAAAGGAAGATTTTACTGAAGGGGATTGAAACATGAAGGCACACTGCTACTCTAGACATGGAAGAGAACAAAAAGTCACCCAGGCATGTGGCTCCAAGCAGCATAACTATTTAAATAAAGTTCAGGAGTCTCATTGTCTTTGTTTTTGTATTATTTGTTTTTGGTTGGTTGGTTGGTTGGTTTGTTGGTTGTTGTTTTGTTTTGTTTTTTAATTTATAAAAAAGCTGCTTAATTTTAAAAATGGTTAACTATTTAAAAAAAAAAAAAATCACTGTTCCAGACAGCAGAGCAACCATTTAAGTTTGGATCAGGCACTCTGGTACAACAGCCTGGACAGACTGACAAGATCTTCTTCTACAAAAAGATGGACTAAAGCATGATACTGGGAAATAATCAGGATGGTCCTGTCCATCCTATCTTAGCCACAGGTTCCACTTGGCCTCTAAAAGGATCCTGGTGCTTTTCTATCCCCTAAAAGGATCCTGATGCTTTTCTGTCCCCCAGCCTGCAGCCCCACAGCTCCTGTGGCTGCAGCATTTGAACCCCTTGGGTGGCTGCAGTGATGCAAATGGAAAGGCACATCTGGGACCTGTCAGCACAATTTGGGTTTGACACAAATATCAGAGGGTCCAGGGCGTGTTCCTCTCTTCAGCCATAGTAGAATTTCCCTCTCAAGTCAGTATCAGGTGGCTCACAGGGACAATATTTTGCTGTGTCCAAATGTACAAACAAAGTAGCTTGAAATAGGAAATTTCAACTTCTGTGCATGCTCAACACAGCCAGAAATGCAGACAGTGGATTTTTAATCTTCCTTGAGGCAAAGGTGCAGGTTTGCCAGACAAATCACAGCCTTGGGACAGGAGAGAGCCCTCTCTGGTCCACGTAGACATGGAAAATTTTGCTGCTTCATTTAATACAAGTTGTTTACCTGCTTGCAAATGTTAATGTGACAGACTATCCTCTCCGGTTGCTGAGAAAGAAACATTTATCTCAGCTTTAAGCAGAGAGAACACACATATTATTTCTTGAAAATTTTCCACAAAAATAAAAGGAAATTAATGTCTAACTTCCAAATAGATATGCAAACTTTCCTTATTGTTTTAAATCATGTCTGGTGAACAAAGATTAAGTTTCAGCTATAATATGATAAAAAAAGACTTTACTTGATTTACACAAAAATTATTAGTGACATATGATTTAGGGGTTAATACTCAATTATGGCTTTAAACGATGTTCATCATCCTAATTAGACAGGAATTAACTGTGCTCCCCAAAATAAAGCTTTATTCCAGAATCAATCTCACTTTTAGAGTTCATAAGACAGAAAAGTCTGTAATTAACAGGGCAGAATAATTAGTCCTCTCATAATTCCAAGTCAAGAAAATCCATAATCCTTATCAGCATCTAGTATCTAAATATTGGGTAAAAAATGTGGAGAGGGATAACTTTCATACTAATTAGGCAAAGCCTAGCAAATGTAGGGGTTCACAAATGTGTTATTTCAGGAATCAAGGTTTGAACTGCCAACTCTGTTGGTTTTATTTGTACATGTGTTTTATAAGGTATCACAGTATTAAATGCCTGATAAAGGTCATAAATCTGCTGATACACAGCTCCTAAAAGTTAATGAGTCAGCAACAGGGACTATGAAATATTATTTTACTAGAAACACAAGTGATCCATGCTGGTACCAATCCTCATTGCTTGCAGGTTCCTGGGAACTCCTAAAACAATTTGGGAAGTTACAAATGGGAGGTGCAGCAACCCAGGTTCAAACTATTGTGTCCTCTTACATGGGGCTTAGACAAATATGAGTACATAGTGGCAAAATCTGAAATCCTTAATCTGTCAGCAAGAATCTAAATTAGTAAGAAATCTTAATTAGTAATCAATCCAGATTAGTAAGAAAACAACCACTGTGCTTATGTTAGCCAGACAAAAGTGAGTGTATCCAGTTTATGCATGACAGCCAAACTGATATGAAGTGGGGAACGCATTTTTGTAAATTTGCAAGTAAATTAAGAAAAAAGTATGTTGTAGCTCGATGATAAAAGTGATTTACTGTGGGAAACAGCAGTGTGCAGTGAGTGCCATAGGAATCCCAGAAGCTGGACTGTCCTCAGATGCTGTCAAAATCCTCTGTGGAAGTCACTGTGGCAGGAATTCTTTTATGTGCTTGACAAGAGAGCACAAGAAGTCAAATATTATTTCAAAAGTCATGGCCCACAGGCAAGTGTTGCAAGTATTTGTAAAAGCAGATTAATGGCAGGGGATAAATGACAAAAGGAAACAAAAGATATCCATGGACCCAGAGTCACCTCACAGAAAGAGTCAGTGAGGCTCGTTTGAAAGATTAATGCAGCTAAAGTGATAACACTATCAATTGTGTTAATTAAGAAAATAATTTCTGCTCTCTCATGATATGTTAAAAACAATAAAACTGAATCATTTTATCTGAGTCAATAAAAGACAAAAGCTAAAAGGATAAATTAGTGCCAGCAAATATTATCTTTTTAAGAAGAGTAAAGGTAATTATCTTCTAATTTGTCCAAGAACATTCATTTCTCAGTATCTGCACAGCAAAGTCAGCCTGCTCTCTGTGTCTGCTGGATCCCAGCTCACAGTCAAGTGTCATGTTTATCCCAAACTTCCCCTGGGTATTTTGAGGAGCTCCTTCCATGGACTGGGGCTGTGGAGCACAGACAAAGGTCCCATGGGCTTTGCCCCATTCTGTCACACCATCCTGGCTGCTGACACAGAGCCTGTGCCTGTCACAACTCATGTCTACAGCACACACCCTTAGACAATAGTGCCCAACAGTCCAACCAGCCACTCTCTGTAGGAATAAAAATAACAGGGGTCAGAGAACTTATCTCAAAACAGCTACAGAGCACCATCCTTTTTCTTAACTTTTTTTTTTTTTTATCTCCTAGTGTAGTAAAGGAGATTGTTTGAAGAAAAATGGGCCTCGTTTCCTCTCACTGTAGGACTAAATCCTGACAATTCCAGCTGTGTACTGGAAATCTGTCTTTTCTCCCCAGTAGGCATGTTCAACCACCAGGCTGCTGGTTATTTTACAGGGGATTCACTCCCACCTGTTGAAGAGGAATCATTACTTTGAATGCTCTAAATTAAAAGATTAACATTTTCTACATTTCAGGTGTGCTCCATCACATCCCACCCCACTGCTCTGTTTATGTTAATAATGATATAAAACAGTAATTTTGGTATGTCTCATGTTTCTCACACAAGAAAGATAAAGAGAGTTTTTGAAACAACAACTTTTGGTCTCCTGATACCAGGAAATCACTTCATGCTTCCCTGTCACAGAAGATCTGCCCAAACAACCCAATGCAACATCCCACAGGAGCACTGGAAGGGCAGAGGTGGGAGGAAAGCTGCACTCAGATCACAGAATTATCAAATGGCTTGGGTGGAAGGGACCTTCAAAGATTATTCCATTCCAACCCCTGCCATGGCCAGGGACACCTTCCACTGTCCCAGGTTGCTCCAAGCCCCATCCAACCTGGCCTGGAGCACTTTCAGGGATGGGGCAGCCACAGCTTCTCTGGCACTCAGCTCCTCACTGCCCTCTGTGTGTGTGGTCCCCATCTCAGACTAAGCACCACTCAGGTATTTTAAATAAAGCCCTGGTTAGGTGCTTTTATTTCCTTTCAGTTTCAAGACCATGCAGTAAGATTTATTACCAGGCTTTGAAAAAAATGCAAAAACTTCTAAAAATAATAATTTAGTGTCTGCAGCTACTGTCCCTTTCCTAGGCAGTGCAGACCCACAGCAGAGGATCTGCAGAGCAAAAGCAGCTGCTGTTGAGGACCTTCATTTTACCAAGGCTGTACACTTTTCAAGCATTGAAAAGAAAACAGAAAAAGATAAAAAAAATAAAAGGAAATAAGCCTGGTTACAATTAATTCCTTGATTCTGGTTAATGACCATAGATTAAAACTCAGGCTCCCAAAAGATGGTTTGTGACAAAAGTGCCTCATGCAGTGTGGCAGGCACACTTGGACCAGCCCTGGGAAACAATCCAGTTATCAAGGACTGGTTTGGTTTTGGTTTTGCTGGCCCAGAAGACCAAAAGGTTCCACTTTGTTCTGTCTCCAATGTCCAAAGCTGGGGACAGAGAGCACTGCACCCCAGGCTGTCACCCAGCCCAGCTACTGACCCTCTTTCCAGCACAGAATGTGCTGGAAGGCCCCCAGTGCCTGTGGAGACAGATTTAAAACCACAACAAAAGAAACCAGCTCACTCTGATTATTACAGATGGGTTTGTGCTTATATCAGTGCTGCAGACACTCATCTTTATTTAATACACAAACAATTCCACTTTTAAATAATATATTCTTTAAAATGGAACTGTTCCACTATAACAACCTCAAGAGATACAAACTCCTGACTCAGACACTATAAAATTTCAATATCAAGCCTCAAAACTTCAGAGATTAAAGAAAAAAAAATTATTTGAGGTTTCTTTTTTGGCCTAAGCAATGTAAGTTTGCCAGCCCTACATCAATTTTGTCCAATGTTCTCTCCTTATCTCTCACTGGGGTTGTTTCAACATGTCCTTCATGGCTTGGCCAGGCTGTTGTTACCATCTTACCTGAGCACCATCCCCACCTCTTTCAGGGTTGAAGTAAATCACATAACTGTGGTTACCTTCCTGACCTCCTCCTCCTGTAGGGAGGGCACAGAAGGAGGGGAAGAAAAATCTTGGTAATTGCTGCAAAGCATTTGATGTTTTCCCTGGGGTTTAGACAAACCCAGGGAACTGCTTTAGACAAATCCAGGGAATTTTCACACAAAGTTGCTAAAAGCTTGAGGTTTTGCAGGAGATGAGTGACAGCAACCAAAAGGACCTGACTGTTACCTGTCATTTATCACAGAATCACAGAACAGAGTGGTTAGGGCTGGAAGGGACCTTAGAGACCTTTTCATTCCAACCCCTGCCATGGGACAGGGATGCCTTTCACTATCCCAGGTTGCTTCAGAGATCCATCCAACCTGGACTGGAAAACTTCCAGGGATGGGGCATCCACAGCCTCTCTGGGCAGCCTGTGCCAGGGCCTCACCACCCTCACAGTAAAGAACTCCTCCCTGATATCCAATATCCTGATATCCTCACCCTGCCCCAGCTGATTTATTTCCATTATTTATCTGGCACTGACATTTGGTTTCAGGGCTTTGCAGACCCCTCAGTGGCTCAGTGGCTGGACCACAGCAGGCACAGCACATTTTCCATGTCCCTAAAGACTCCAGCCTGTGAGATCCCACATCCCTCTACAACATCTGGAGAAGGTGGGAACTTCAGGGTAACTGCTGCCTCAGCACACTAAACCACTGACACAGCCTGTCCTGGCTGGGCTTTGTCCATTTCTATCTCATCAGACACAAATATCTGGGGATATTTTGTCTGACCAGACTTTGCCACTGCCCACATTTCCATCCTGGTGCACCTGTTTTCCCATCTTCTGAAGGAAATTCTTACAGTCCCCTAAACTTCTGAGGGATCAGAAGGTCTGGAGGATCCAGAACAGAGCAACCTCCTGGCTCCTGCCAAATCTCATCCCTTCTTCTGCTTGATGTGGAATTTACAGCAAATTTCTAAACCCCTTCAGCCCCAAAGAAGAGCAGAGGGAATTTGCATTTGCAGGAATCCATTTTTTAGCCAAAGGACTGATGTGTTCTGGTGCAATGGCTCCCAAGCCAGTGATCCAACAAGAATAATGGGTTCTGCTGGTTTGGAAAATGATTGTAAACCACAAGGTGTCCCAGGGGATGGGGAGGTACAATGAACTACAAATGAAGTTCTTAGCTCTAACTAAGATTTTGCAGATATGCTCTGAGATCTGACGTTGCAGGGCTTATTTTCCCCCAGGACAACATCTTCAGAATAAAAGTGATTTATTTACAATAAAAAGATCAAAATGGAAATTTCAGATTAGTCTCAGCAGCCTGATATGTTTTCAGTGTTTGATGTGAAAAACCACAAGCATCATTGTTTTCAAAATTTATACAGTTAGTTCTCAATATCCAGAGGACACCTAACAACATCCAGAAATCTGAAGTCATCCAAATTATCCAATTGATTTGTGGGGGTTTTTTTCCCACAGCTCAACAAAACAACAAAAAATGCTCTCTTGCCTGCCAATATCCCTGAAAATGGCCATATATATACATATTTGTCAAGGAACAGAATTTCAAGGTGCTGGGGCATGCAAATCATGGAATTCTTCCTTCAGCCCTTATCGGATTTCACAGCAGGTTAAATCCTGGTTTTGCTGTTACAGATGAGTGCCCAGATTGTTCCTAATAACGGAAATTTCACAGCTTCCTGATGTAAATTTTTCCTGAGGTTAATCAAAATTTTCAAAGAAAGAGACTTGAGATCACACACCTCCTAAACAACTTAGATCATTAGGTCAGAGAGAGTCACTTTCCTCCCAAATCCTTAATATCTGATATAAGTAGATCCTTTTGGGGAAGAACAATATCAGGGATTCATTTCAGTATTTTAGGGATATAATTCGTGCAGACCCAATAATCTGCTGAATTCAGTTTTGATTAAAATCTTGTTAAGGTAAAATGGATTATGAGCAGGGCTGTGTGCAATGAAGGGAAATTCAAGTGCCTTGAACAGCTAACACACATGGAGAAGGGCAGGAGAATATTGACTTGGCAAGATTGGGACATCAAAAGTGCTTTTAGTGACTCAAAAAAAATTTCACTTCACCATAATAATATACATTATGCATGAATTGCAAGAAGTCTAAATACAGGAAGGTGAGAGGAAAGAAATTCTCAGGAACCTGAATTCAAAACCAAACTTTTTTTTTTTTTCTGGTGAAACTGAAAACAACTAAGTTTGGGATGTTAAAATGAGGAACCATGTAAAGGTAAATGTTTGATAAACAACAATAGAGGCTTCCTGCTGCTTGGGCTTTAGGCCATGAACCCAACCTGACTGAAAAGTGTCATAGGCAGCAGCCCCACAACAAGTTCTGATCACTGCAGAGTTCCTCAAGGGTGACAGCCAGCCTGGCAGGAGGAAAAGGTCTGTGTTCCCACTGGATTCCCAGGGATCCCTCTGACACACCAGAATTTCCATAGAAATCTGTGTTCAAGCTCACCTTGACCATGAATTTCGTGGCACCCACCCCTGCTCTTGTCTGGGTCATATTTTCTTGCAATATTTTACCTGTGAGTCCTGGGAGTGCCCAGATCAACGCTGTGAACCTGCTACAGCAAAGTGACAAAAATCTGTCTTTACCCCTCTCCTAACCTTGCAGGGGGAACCTGGCTGCCTTTGTAGACCTGAGCCAACACAAAGCTTAAGAAAACAGAGGCAGACATTTCACAGGACCTGGAGAGGCTGTAAAGGTTTTATTGAATTTTTCTATGGTAGTGACAGCACAGTGTTTCACACCCCTGCTTCCCTCAGGCTGACTTGTGAAAAAAGCATGTGGCACTCAGATGTGGGAGCTACATAATCAGCAGAGGCTGTCCAGAAGAAAATGGAAAACAGTCAGAGCCAAGCATCAGCTAGAGAGGGACAAAAAATGGTCTCAGTGACCCAGCAAGTGGTGTTAACCAAGAAATCCGTACCCCAATTGTAGCACCACTGGAGAACAAGGTAAAGGAAAAGCCATGGAAACAAGAGTACATGAGGAACAGAAAGGCAGTGCCAGATTGCAAGATACAGCACCTGGAATTTTGGTTTAGGCTCTTGGAACACTTTTCCACAGAATTTTCCTATTGCAGAGGAAACCCTGTGGCTCTGCTTCGACATCAGTGCCCATTTGTCCACAAAACAAACATCCTGGAAGCACACAAACACCTGACTGCCCAGGGAGGGACAAGTGCCTTCCTGCTGGACCAGCACATGAAATCTCATCTGATCCTTCCTCACGTAAAACATAATGCTTGGAGTAACTAAATGCACAACTATTTTCCAGCTCATAAACTCAATTAGAGTGGCTTAGTCATCTATGTGCAGTCATGTAACGAGTCAGGGGCTGGGAATGCAACTTTCTCTCTCTGCTGGATTTCTCTCCTCCTGTTAGAGGCTGACTCTGATGTTAAAATTGTCCTTTTGCTGCCTGTTTACTGCTGAGGAAGTTCAGCCCTGCAAACTGGGGTGCAGGCAGGCACACAGAGCAGGCATCTGCATCCAGCTCAGCAAAGAAACATCCCCCAAATGCATGCAAATACAAGGATTTGCTGATGCCTGATTCTCAGGTGAGTATTTCAATGTTATTTTATTATTAAGTGAAGCTTAGAGTTCTACTAAATACAAGGAACTGCAAATTTTCTTTGGTGCAAAGTGCCATCACAACTCTGTGCTGACCTACCCTTGCACAACTCCAAGCAGTTCCCTTCTGTCTGTGAGCAAAGTTTCTGCAAATACTTACTCTCTTGTTGTAAGGGAATGTTTTGGGGTAGTAATTTTAATTTCTTAATTTCTTCTTCTTAATTTCTTTCTTTTATTTGTTTGAAATTAACCAATGTTCAGCATAAAATCAATGTCAATCAGATAATCAGTATCAAATCAATCAATGCTTTGGGTTCCTGGTATTGCCCAAAGACACAAATGATCAGTTCTCTTCCAAATTCTTTCTGTATTAAAGACAATGCCAGATTTAGGCAGAATTTCAGAAAGACTACTGAAAACCAGTCCAAAATGTATTTATCAGAATTACATTAGACTGGCCAGTCCTGTTACACCAGGAAATCATGCCTGGAGACTCCAATGCCTTCAAGAGGGATGGAGGAGAGAAAAGAATAAATGACACCATGCAATAGCAAAACTTTCAGGAAATCTTTCTGAATTTCTTAGGTGCATTTCAGAAGGCTGCACCCTGACATCTTCATTTCTATGATGGGAAGAAGAAAAATAGAATAGCAATCAAAAGGATTCTCTGGGAAACTAAGTATGAGCAAAGATAACATGAAAATGGACCTAAATTAAGAATACAGTGAAAATATGTAAGAGAATCACCCTGGCATCTATCTGTGTTTGCCATTTTGCACCTGCATATCCCTGTGCATGTAAATACCCACACTTTCAGCTCCTTACCAGAACAAGAGCAGAAAAAGGACTTACCTTATTAATGAACTCTGTATAGGGCATCCCCCTTACAGCTGTTTTGTTGCAAAGTCTGCACCACAGTGATCTGTAAAAGCATAAATCCACAGTGCTCTGGGTGTTCCAAGTTTTCGAGTTCAGGAGGGAGAGGGGGAAATCATTCTGTTCCTCAGCAGGAGCCGATCTCCCTCCTTCTCCCACTCCCCATCTCTGGATTCGCGCTGTTCCTCCCTCCCTCTCTCACTCTCCCCGGTGGTGCTGCTGTCCATCATCCATCTCACCCCACCAAATTCCCTCTCTGCAGCTCCCTGCCCCTCTGCCCGTGCCAGGCAGCCCCCCAAAGAGCAGGGACCCCCCGAGGGCCAGGCAGAGAAGGGGCTAAGGCAGAGCCAGGCGGGTCTGTCACACCACGGGTCACTCGCTGCTGGTCCCTCCCGCCAGCACCGCCGGGATCCCGAGCATCGCCCCCACCACGGAATGGAGGAGGATTTTAAACTTGAAGGAGCTTTTCCTCATCAAGTTATTCTTCTCTGGTAAGAGAGGAGAAAGATCTGCAGTACTAAAAGTTGCTTTCACAGAGGTAATAAAAGCTTCTTTCAGCATTGCACTTCACTTTTCCTTACCAGCACCACCAGGTACTTCCAAGACTGGGCTGGATACTAAAAAGATGTGTGTGTAAATCATCATCGCTATCTCAAATACAGAAAAATTTTACCTTAACTGGATCCTTTCAATCCCCACTGCAGCAAAATAAAATCTGAAGCCTGCAAAAGAAATTTGCAAAGGTGAAATACAGGGATTGACCCTCAATTTTCTTTACTGGGGAAGATTTCTGAGCCTATACAGCTGAATCTCAGAGCTGGTTCTCTTTCATCAGCTCTGGTCAGGAATCACTTTCCTCAGTAACACAGCAAACTGAATCCAGTCCTGGATACAGAGAGAATATTGCAGCAAACATTTTTAGATGCTTTGTAATTCAACACTTACCCTATCACCTTTTCTGGCAGGGGCTAGGAATTAAGAGGCTGCAGAAGTCACCGAAAGATTTTAATAAATGACTACACTTGACATTTTAATATTAAAGAAAAATAGAGATGATGACAATCTTTTGGTTTCATTTTTAAAAAACTGTCATGATCATAGGTGTCTTTCTATGTTTACCAAAGGTGGAAGGATTGTGTTCTAGCAGTAAAAGAAAAAAAGGATTCTCTTCTAAAATGGTAAAAGTAGATAAGAAGCAGCAAATGATTTACATAAATATTGAGATTCCTCTGAGCCAGGGCAGAGTCTCACAGTAAGGCTGGATACCCCTCTCTGATGGTTACATAAAAAAGAAAAGCAGCTTGTTTTCTCATTTCCTTATGAAAGAACTGGGAGTAGCCAATTTCTGAATCCAGACTGGCTCCACTCTGCTCACCCTTCCTTGGCACACTCGGGTCCCTCAGCCAAAAGCACTGCATGCAAAGGGAGGAGGCATGAAAGTCCAGAAAGGGACTTTCTAATTGACTCAAAATCCAGGCTGCACCAGCAAAGACCCTGTGTGGCAAGTGATTGAGGCCAGCTCAGTGCAGGATTAACAGGAACACAGAGCTTTATGCTCAGTGGGTTTGGGGCTGCTCTGCAGAACACATTCATCCATAATCCCATGTTTTATTCAGCAGGTAAAGAACCCTGGCAGAGAAAGGTGAAAAGTGCATGATTTTCCAAAGAGGAAATTCACTCTAGGAAACAACTTCGGTCTTCCAAACTGTCAGTGTGTGCCAAAACAGCTGCAGACACCAGGAAAGCTGTGGATGTGGAGTTCTGAGCCCCCCAAAACCACCCCTGTGCTGCAGCCCCACAAGCCTTGGGAAGAGACCAGGTAAGTGCCAGATTTGTAGGTGTGAGTGCTGAGGAGACCTGATGTCCTTTCACCTCCAGTTCTTCACACCAACACAGAGCAGAGCAATAAACATCAGCATTTAGTGAGGGTTAGAGAGAGCAGAGTAACTCAGAATGGCCAGGACCTGGAAAGGGCAAAGAAAAGTGGAAAAAGAAGGAAAAGGTGGGTGTAATTCAGAGCATCATCCAGAGCCCTTGGCACTAGGGCATAGCAGGAACATGTTTTTTCTCCAAACATTAATTTCTTTAAAGAGGACTTTTATAGTTGGTACATACCCAAAAAAGAGTAGATGTGAAATATAAATCAAAGTCCTTCTGGGGCATCTCACTTATCTCCAGGAAAGAGGTTGCAGAAATCATGGCTAACTCATGAAAGCTGGCAATGAGAGGAAATGGAGTTTATTCCCCAGTTTATTGCAGTGGTGACATTGTCATTGTTGGTAACAGATCACTGATGCTGTCCTCAGCTCCCATCTCAACTGGTCTTGCCTTGCTTTCCTTGCTCAAGCAGCAAAGTAGACAGGGCACTAAAATCTTAACAGCAAAATAAGAAAAGAGGTGAGAAGGTTATTTTTTTTTAATCACAGTCCTTGTCCAGTAGCTTTAAATCTTGGACTTGCTCATATTTGGTAAGTTTCAGTCCTACTACATATGGCAAAATCCCAGAAAAAAACACATGTGAGTGAAATCCTGGCACAGTAAGGGTTCATAGATGGCTGGGAAAGAAGCTCACTAATAAAAATAGTATAAAAATAGCCCCAGGAAAACCACAAAACTGAGGAATTTTAGAATATTTTTATTGTGCCAGGCCAGGCTGAGGATGTAGTTGAATGTTGTAAGCTGTCTCATGAGCTAGGTCAGGCTTAGTGAAGATGTGAGGCTCAAGGATTCAAGTTGTAGAACAGTTTTTTCAGGAATCTCAGAAGAAGAAAACCCCACAGTTTGGAAAATGTTTCACTGACTGAAGAAAACTAAGAAACTGCTGGTCCCCCCAAGCTTGATTGGACATAAGTGGCATGTACTAAGAGAAATAAAAACCAATATTGAACATGATTGCAAGGACAGAAAACTGAATACTTTATTGATTTTTTTAGAAAAAAAAAATGTCAAGGAAAAAAGAAAGGTACAGGGAAAAATATCCTTCAGCCTACCAGTTCGTTCATTCAGTTTTTCTTTCTATTTTTAAAGCAGCTTTTTCAAAAAAATATTGATTTAACGCAACAGCAAATGAAGAATGAATGAGAATGGCAGCATTTCCACTGCTGATACAGCACAGCACTAAAAGGTGTTTTTTTAGCACCCACCATGAAGCTCCATGCTCACTGCACAGCTCTGTGGGGTAACCCTGGTGCAGCTCAAAGAACACCAGAGCAGAGCAAACGTGGTCATGTGCCAAGGGCAGGGTGTCTGAAATGTTCAGTGCATTCACTCAAATGGTTATTAAAAAAATAATAATTGTGGCTTGATGTTTAATGTCACACTGATCAGCTGAGATAAAAATTAACTCCCTGCTCTGCTGACACGATTTCATCCTTGACTACAAGAAATGGAATGAAGGAAGAGGATTTGAGTGTGAGGGCTTCATCCATCTGGATGTGTCCAAGGAAACTGCTCCTGTTCCAATTCTTGTGTGAGAAATTTGTGCCAGGACTCATTAGAGGGCCAGGCTGTGCAAACCTCCCAGCCATACACTGCAGTGACACAGTCAATTCACACCATCCCTGTGCAGAGCCTGAGGCTCAGAGGAGCTTGCTGAGGTGGGTGCCATCCTCCCCCTGGGGGCTCATCCTGTCTGCCAGAAGGTGTCAGCTGAGCCCTGGACTCTGCTGGATCCACTCACACCATTGTGAAGAATATTTTAAATATCCCTGCTGTGACAGGGTTGGCCATGTGGAGCAATTGTGCTCATGCCCAGGTCCTCCCTGTTGGAATGGCACTGGAGCAGCTCCCCCTCTAAACCTTCTCCACAGTGCCCCACCCTCTGGAAGGAAGACACCTTGCTCAGCAAATGTGTAGGGTAATAAGAACCAAAATAAAATCTCAAAACACTTTTCCCCCACCTCTCCCTTTTTCCAGGGCTCAGCTTCACCCAGGATTTTCTGGCCCTCCTTCCCTCAGCAGGGGGACAGGGAGGTGGACTGTGCTCAGTTCATCACACGGTGCTCCTGTTGCTCCTTCCTCCTCAGAGGGAGGGCTCCTCACCCTCTTCCCATGTTCCAGTGAGGGCTCCCTCTCCCAGGAGACAGATCCAGGATAAACTCTTTCTGTGTGAGTCCTTCCCAGGAGCTGGAGTTCTGCATGAATTGCTCCAATGTGGGTCCCTCCCATGGGTTGCAGTCCCTCAGGAACAGGCTGCTCCAGAGGGGTTCACTGTGAATTCACAAATCCTGCCAGAAATCCTGCTCCAGCCTGGGCTCCTCCCTCCGTGGGGCTGCCTGTCCTGCCAGGACCCTGCTCCAGCACAGGTTTCCTGTAGGGTCACAGCTTCCTCTGGGCATCCCTGCTCTGCTGGGGCCCCCCAGGGCTGCAGGGGGATCTCTGCTCCCCATGGACCCCCACGGGCTCTCCATGGTCCTCACCATGGGCTGCAGGGGAATCTCAGCTCCAGAGCCTGGAGCAGATCCTGCCCCTCCTCCTGCACTGACCTTGGTGTCTGCAGAGCTCTTCCTCTCACACATCCTCACTGCAGCAGGGAGGCTTTTTATTTCCTCAAATGTGTAATCACAGGGGCCATTTCATCTCACTAACAATGAAGAGCTGAGAGTACTCAAGCGAATTGCCCTCTAAAAATGCCAAGTTTTCCAGAACTGGAGAACTAGATCTAAAATTAGTCCTAACTCTAACTTTTCCTCACACATCCCTCCAAAACACCTTGCACCAACCTCCACTGCAGATGTAGGCACTGTCTCCTTTAGCACGCCTGCATGGAGCAGTGCATTTCTCTTACTAAGGAATATAAAATCTGTGTGATCAATCAAGCCACTAATTCTGTCCTCTGGGTGTGCAGAACTTGCCAAAGACAACTTCAAACTAGGCCACCTGCTGACAGCTCTCCCAGGCCATCTGGGTACATCTCACTTCACAAAAGGCCTCTCTCCAGCACTGAGGACACCTTGGGATGCTCTGCTTCCTGCTGAGAGGAGGGACAGGGATGGCACAGAGCAAAGAAACAGCCAAAAAAGTGCAGGTGAGCAGAATTCCAGAGTTTATCCCATGCCATATGAAGATAATTTATGTGCAGGCTAAAATCCATTCCACCTAATGGGAGTTGGTGAAATGTGAAATATCAGAATTTAAATATCTGTCAGCTTCTTATCTTTAAGCATGAGAAAGAAAAACAAAAACAAAAACAAACCCAGAAAATCTACTTTTATCATGGAATCATTCAAAAGAGCAGCAAATCCCTTCTTTGACAGCAAATCCCTTCCCTGTCCATATTTATCTGGTGGTATTTTGGACACATCTCTAAAGAGATGTGCTTGGGTTTGTACCTGCTGTTCCTACAGCTGCAAACTTCCCTGCTATTTGTGTAAGTTTTGTTAAACTAATCCAGTTTATGCCAGTTGTTTAGCAAGTGGCTGTGATAAGATTCCAAAACCATTTCTCCTAACTGGGAGAAATAAGACTCTGCTTGTGCAGTCACCACTGCTCCAACACAATCCTTTAGAGATAATAACGATTTTAACTTTGTGGTTCTCATTTCACTCCTGTTTATTCAGTTTCTGGACATACTGGCAGCCTGGTCTGACTACAGGTTTTTGAGTCAACAGCAGAGAGAATTGAGACTGTCTTGGGATCACATCCTAAAAAAAAAAAAAAAAACCTTTTGCAGAACCTGACAGAAGGTGTGAAATTAATCAGGTTTGGGGTTTTTCTGTTGGGTTATGGTGGGGGGGATTTGTGTGTTTATTTATTTGTTTATTTTTAATAAATGTGATCTGAAAAAATTCATCACCAAAAGAGTTGTCAAGCCCCAGAAGAGGCTTCCCAGGGAAGTGATGGAATCCTCATCTCTGGAGGGGATGGTGATTTAAGAGAGGGGTAGATCTGGCATGGAAGGACCTGGTTTAGTGGTAGGTTGCAGGTCTGGGTTAATGGTTGGACCTGATGACATTCACAGTTTTCCCAACCCAAAGGATTCTGTGATTCCATGAAAAGTCGAGGTTTTTTTATGGACTCCATATCCTTGAAGCAATGTTGTATCTTTTCTTCTGTCTCCAAGCTTCTTTCAGCTCCATTCTCCTGAGGGAGAGTAAAGAAAGAGAGAATATTTTTTATCCACCTCTCTTGACTCATGGCCTATTATACATGTTTGTTTAAAAGCAAAATTTGGTGCTACCTGATTCCCAGGATGTCACATGAGTCTCCCCTGGAGTCACAGGTTTATTCACCACAATGAAGTTTGATTGTCGCCTGCATGACCTCCAGCAAGGAGCAGGGATCAAGGAACTGCAGCATCACATCAGGCACTTTAACACAAGGATGACTCAGCTGAGGCCACCAGCTGAGGTGTCCAATGGCAAATACAAGTGTAAATTGTATTTTCAAGTCTTTCTTTACTCTGGGTACACTTTGGGCACTGCAAACAAGAGAAAACACAAACTGTATACTATAAAACAAAATGAGAAAATGAGAGAAGAGGGAGATTTGAGGAGAGGAGATTTGAGGAGAAGAG
>VXBR01006748.1:420810-435843 GCA_013400215.1 Cisticola juncidis
GAAGAGAAGAGAAGAGAAGAGAAGAGAAGAGAAGAGAAGAGAAGAGAAGATTGCAAAAGAGAGGAATAGGAAAATAAATTAAGAATATGCAGCAACAGCAGTAGAAAGTAGGGGGAGAAAGGAAATATTTTCAAACTGGTAAATGCAAGAGAGAGAAGTCTTGAAGAAGTCTAAAATGGGCTGGAAGATGAAAGAGGCTCAAAGGGGTAAAAGAAAGAGGGAGAGTTTCTGAAAATACATCCTCATTCATTTAAACAGTATCTTCTATGATGCATGGATCCCCAAAATCCCCTTTAGAATTTCAGGGTAGAGACATCTCCTCTTCTAATCTCCCTGTGCAATTCCACACCTCAGCCTTGTCTATCACTTGCTTTTCCCCTCTCTCCTCACTCCCTTCCCAGGCACTTGCCTGTGCATGTTACACAATTTAGTCCTTGGACCAGTCTCCTCACCTTCCCAGTCCCAAAGCGTGGGGCTGGAGCTTATTTACTGTGCTCTATTCACTTGGAAGGAAAACCAGGGAGCCTGAGGTGTTTTGCAGACTTTTCTGGTCATGCCCACAGTCTGCTGCCAGCTCAGATTGTCCCTGCTGGGTAAGGGCAGGTGTGGGGACAGGGAAGTCTCTGCAGGCAGCACAGTGGTAAGAAGACTCTACCATCAAATTCACAGTTTTACCATCAAAAAAAACCCCAGTCCCAAACAGAATTACCTTCAATGCCACAAATAAAAATTATGAGTTTCTCAAGTCACCTAGAAGGCACTGGAGATGTGCATGGGATCACATCCTAAAAAAAAAATAAACCATGCTTGAAGATGTGAAATGGAGCTTTCACCATTGATCCATTTTGAGTGGATTAATTAAAAACTAAAAGTGCAACTAGTAAATATATATATATATATATATATATCACAGCAGAAGATTATTGTTTTAATTTTTTTTTTCTGTAAAATATTACAAAGGAAATGTTCCTGTTTCTCCACTTGAATATGTTTGCAATTGCTGTGAGACACTACACCCAGGGTGAGGGCTTATATTTCATATATTTGTGTACATATCCCATACCTGAGGGATTCATTTTCTCAGTGTTTTTGAAAGATTTCTGTGATAAAACTTAGGAGACCATCCAGCTTTTTGACATCAATGAAATGAGGGTTGTGTTGAGACCACGATGGGAAGAGCCTTTCATGTCAAGATAAGCTGAGCCCAGAAAAAACCATAAGAGCAATTCCTTGCTCTATTTCCTAAGTACTTCCCTTGTCTTGGACATTACCTGACCCCATTTCCACTTGTTCCAGGGTGACTCAGATTTCACTGACCCATCACTGCTGGGAAATCCTTCCGTGGCACTGGATCTGTCACCTGCACTGATGCTGAATGTTTGGCCACAGTTTCAGCCAAGACAAACCAGCTGTGGGCCAGGAACTGTTCCCAGAATGGGGTTTGGATGTAGCTACATTATTTTGGAGACCAGAGTTTCCTGATGCAATGGAAATCCTGGCTGGCACCAGGGCCAAAGGGCTGCTGTGACCCTGGTGATCTCCTTTGTGCTGTTTGATCTACACCTGAGGGGATCAGGGACAGGTACAGACCTGGTGCATTCCTGGTGGCTTAAATCAGCCAAAAGCAATATTTGCCTTTGGACTAAGGATGAGTTCTGTCTCTGTGGCAATTAGATGTGAATATATGGAACTACAAAGGTAGAAGTACCCCAGTTTCTAAAAAAATACTGATATTTTAATTTCCTAGTCTATGGGGTTTATGAGCACTTTGTCCTTTTAAATATTAAAGCAAATAAGAGATTTGACTCTCTTGTTTAAAGTTCTTTTTAAAGAGAGCAATTAAAATAATGTCCTCCAGTAATTTTAAGTGGCATTTTTGTGTCACCTCACAGCAATATTACACAGGGTGTTAAAGGCAGTAAAGGAAATTCCTGCAAATAAAATCTGGGGGTTTGACTAGTCATTGTGCTGGTTTAATAGTTGGCCTTGATAATTTTAAAGGTCTTTTCTAATTTGAATGGTTCTATGATTCTCTCAATGCATTTCTAATTAAAGAGCTACTTCCTCAGTTCTTAGTAAGGGAAGCAGGACCAAGAACCTTTGCAGTATTAAAAAAAAAAAATCAGTCTAAGTGTTCTGAATAAGGACAAATGGAGTTTTAAGGTCTTTCTGATCATTAATATGAGAGGAAACAAAACCACTTCTGTTTCCATATAAAATATGTCCTGATAACAACAACAAAAAAATGTTGACTAATTCTTGAAACAGGCATTGTATTATTTGTATTTTTCCTCCACAAGCAAAAAAATCACCTCTTAAGGACTAATTCTTGTTCATACTATACCAAGTGTTGCAAAGCTAATGCTGCTAATGCTCAAATTCTGAGCTATCCTTAAATCCAAAAGATTTTATATAAATCAAACTAGGGCTCAAGGTGGGGGTTTCATTATTTCAACATGCAAACAAACAGAGAATCTGTTTTCTGATTATATATCTAAGATATTAAGTATATGTTTAACGTAAGTAAATTTAGCATGTGTTTAAATCATTTATTATGACAAGATGTTTATTTTAACAAGATGGTTGATATTCTGAGACCAAAGGAGATTATTGGGAGATGATAAAATGAGAGTAAGAATTAGAAGGTAAAACCAAAAGAGGCAGTGAAATTACTTAAAATACCCCCAGCAGATTTTATTTACTGGGAGACAGAGCCCAAAGGAGAGGTGAGGATGGAACTCATGGCCCTGTGAGCAGATGAGCCTGGCTCAGTCTTGGACAGGTCAATGAGAACAGACCCATTTTTTTCCTAAACCCATCTTTCATGATTTTCTTATTGCAGTATAAACCTTACCATCAGCAGGGTAGAGAAAATGCTGTGTAAGAAGAGCCCTGTACACCCAGAGGATTAATTTTAGAGCCTCCACATTACAAGAGCATAAAGTCCCACATGGCAACTGAGTAAAGCTGCAGTCAAAAATGTGCAACCTGAAGTGTTATCCTCTAAAAACATTTTCTTCCTAAAGGAATAAAAGATTTGAAAACGTGCAAACCCATGATGGTGGATAAGCCTTCACCTCAGCCATTCCAAATGTTCAGGAAGGATTTATTTGTTTATTTGAAATCCCTTGCTGTTTGCAGTCTCTCCCTCTAAAAGGTGGCACACCAGTGTTAGGATCTCTGCTGGGATATGGGAGCTCCCAGTCACAGGCTGGAGCCTATAACACAAACTGGAACTTGAAAAAAAGTCTATCCAAGAAGCAGAAAATTATTTAATAAACTTCATTAGAAGTCCAAACACAGTATTTGAAAATTATGTCCCCCAGAAGGCACAGAAGGATAAAAGATAATTACTAGAATGACAGCTGGATTTTTTTAAAACTTTGAGAGCAATCCCTTGAGGAATGCTAAATGATTAACACCTTCCTACTGAAGGAAAGATGTTCAAAAAAAGATTCAGGCATACCACGACAGGGAATCACATACTAACCTGCCACTGCTGAACATGCTTAGATTATTCAAGGGTATCCACATAAATTATATATAAACTGCACATTTGCACACAAATGTGCTGATAAGAGCTGGTGCAGTGCATATTTCCAAGGTCCCTGAGCTTTGCTCTAGAAAATGCATTTTTTCATTAATTTTTGCAGAGAAAAAGAAAGAAGCCATTATTAAATTTATTATTTCAACCTGACCAAAACCAGCAAGCACAGGTCAAACTGAAACAGCACACTAGCAATTGCTTTTAAGAATAAGAACAGAAAAATTTTCTACTTCTATCCAGCAATTTTTTTTTTTTTTGAGTAATTGTAATGAAAGTGAAGTACAGAGCTACTTTGGAAACTAACTCCAGGAAAAAAATTCAGGTGTGAGAGCAGCATTCAGTGCTTTTCCTTCACTCCCAAGAACTTTAGGGAATTCAAACCATTATATAAGAGACAGGCATTCATACAACAATAAATATTTACAGGTACTCTGCTAAACTATTCTGATCTTTGCTTTGATGAGGTCCCTGGTCCTTCTATGCCATGAAAAGAAAACAAATTTACTTTTGCTCTGTCACAAGCAAACACAGATCAGCCATTAAACCTTTTCTACCAGGATAATGTGTTTAATTCTCTGCCTGGCAACTCCACACCAGGCTGAGAGCTGCAGCCTCCAGTGCATCCCTGGAAACATCCTCCTGCCTTTGTGTGTAAACTGGGAGATGGCTTCTAATTTTATTTCAATTCATTACTGAATTAGGGTCCTCTAAACTCCCAGTAAAATCTGGACCTGTTCAAGCTTGGAAAGGTTTTCTGGCTAAAATCTAAAGTCTGACAGCTACACGAGGTTGAGATTGTTATTTTTTATTATAATGCATTATTATTTTTTTTCTGAACACTTGGTGAGATTATAATCCTAGTTTCTTACTTCAGATTGCAAACCTGTAATGAACCACTCTTAAGAAAAAATATACAGGTGAGTTTTTCTTTCTTGCTCCCACAGAATTTGATTGAAGGGTCCCAGGTATTTCACAGCAATATTTCCTCCTTACACCCCAAATCAATTTTAAAATTACTTAATTAGTGATTTTCTGTACCTATTATACCATCCATTCATTCTTCTTGACATTTTTGGAATCCTGAAATATAACTAAAATATTTGTAAGATTACTGTTCACAAGTCATCATAGAGAACCCTAAAAGAAAGAGATATTTGTTTATACCTTTGTGATTGGCTTTTAAGAGCTTTGCAAGGCATAATTTAGGGTTTTTCTTAATTAACAAATTTCCAGCAAAATTAATGCATGCTTAATTCATGCTAAAGTTCAAGATGATCAGCACATATGGGTGATTTTTTTCTGAGAAAAGTTCACAGCCAGAAATTGCCTCAAGAATGTTAATTTAATCAGGTCACACTGACATTTTCCCCTAAAGAGAAATCAGATAATAATAGGAAAAGTCACATCACATCTCTAATGAAAACAAATACCAACAGCATAAAATGTTCAGCTGATGTAGCCACTGTACAAGGGCAAAGGTGAAATTGGGTGCATGAACTTTGCACAATGCAAAGGGTCATTAACTTGCCAAGACAAAAAGATGTTTCCATTATTCTGCCTAAAGAATTCTTTCAAGAATTCTAAAGAATTCTTTTTCTGTGATCACATCTTAGAATGCAACAGGCAGCTCCAATGACAGAGTACTTAAAAAATCCCAAATAGTACAGAAAAATCTAGAAAACTGATTTAGAAAAAAGGGTTTTCTGACAGTATATTTAGTTGCATCGGCAAATCAGCAGAACTGTATTTTAATACTGAGAAAAAGAGACAAATGTGTCAAGCATGGAGGAAGTGGGAGGGTTGTGAATTAATTCAAATGTGTGTCTAGGCCATTGTTTTAGATTAGACACACTTTGGCTAAATTTCAATTAAAGCTTCAGTCAGACAGGTACAAAACTGGTGCCAGTTACTCCATGTGGAAGAGCCTGGAACAAATACAGGGACTAGGGAAGAAAATGGAGCAAAGATGGACTGACCTTCTAAAATATCTTCTCATGCTTGCCTATGACACAGGAGGCAGAGCTGGAGATGAAATTTGTTATTTGTGTTGTATTTACAGTCTGTGGTACAACTGTACACGAGCCAGGTTCTGGTAGCAAGTTAGTCTGGAAATCAAAGATTTCATAGGGGGAATGCTGACTCTGTTTCCATAAAGTGCTTAACCAAATCTTCATGAATTTGAAAGAACCCCAGCTTTTTCCATAAAATATGGGTGCAATGAAATTGAGAATAGAATTCCACTTTTATCCACTTGTTGTTCTGTCATTTTTAGAAATTTAATCAGTATACAGAAAGGTACAGATAGATACAGAAAGAAGATTCATGACTCATTCTGGACAGCACCCACACCAAAAATGAACAAATCCACATGTTCTGGCCATGTAGTTTCTTGTGCAGATGATCCAGGACTTCCTTTCTCTCCCTTCTCCCTGCCCATGTCTGATCCCACCCATGGTCCCAGCAGATCCCCACAGTGCCCAGCCTGCCCATGGCAATCGTGATGCTCTGGAGCTTCTCCTGCCTCACCCCTCCAGGAGGAAAAGGCAGACATGGATTTTTTTCCAGGGCAGTTACATTTTGCTCATGGAATACTGTACAGTCTGTCTCAGAGCTGAGGGAGGGACTGAAGCTGAGGAAAGCATTTGGCTGCAAATGCCTCCAGTTGCAAATGACTCCATTTCCTCAAAATTTCCCTGTGGGAAAAGGCAATCACCTGTTTGAGAGTCCCAGGGAGAGGATGGCAGGTTGAGGGCTGGGGGAGTTTTTTGCATGAGGTCTAGAGGTCTTCACCTCAGCACCTTTGCTCTAAATAGGTCAATATTTAAGAAAATACAAATCCAAATGCAGACTTCTGAAGCTGCTGGAAGTTCTCAGTAAAACATGGCTGAATTTACAACATTTTTCCCACCAACAGCATCACAGAATCATAGAAAGGGCTGGTGATTTCTGGCATTATCCCTGATGTATTTGGGTAGTGTAGGAGGTGCTTAGCAGTGGATTCTTTTGCTGCACAGAGATAGAGGAAATGATTATAAATTAGTGGAAATGGGCTGTATTTAATAATTTCATGCATGCTTTCTGCTACACTACCCCTTGTGAGGAGTTGGGCTCAGTGAGATGGAGAATTGATTTACAAACTCCCTCTATTTTTCTTGCAGACTTCTGTAAGAACCTCCATAGGATTGGAGACTATGTAGATCTCTAATTCATCTTCAAAATTGTTAATATCTGAAAGCAATATTTAAGGTATCACCCCTGCCACAGTCCAGGGTGAAAACCTGTTATTTGGTTTGGGATTTTGTTAATAAAAAGAATAAGTTTGTGCATTTGTGGATATTATTCCTTCAAATATTTAATTTTGTGGTTTAAAAACCCACTGCATTTGGATTGGCTTTGTGCAGCTGGCTCTGGGTAACAAATGAGGTTCCTCACAGGATGGAGAGCTCAGAGCTCACACTGCAAATTCCCCAGGGGCCTGGGCTCACACTGATGAGGGGGTGAAAATCCATGACATTAAAACGACAGAGTCCATTAGATTTGCACCTTCAGAGGTTGTCTTGTCAGGAGAAAGGAAGTGTGAATGTGCTGAGCAAGATGACTTTGACTTTTAAGAAATGCTTTTATCCAGGTCACGCAAGGAGCCCAAAGTTTTACCTGGGTGCTGCTCCCTGGCCACGGGGATGCTCAGCCTGTCCTGGCTCCTCCTTGGCTTCACACAACGTTTTCTGTGTGACAGAGTCAGGCCACCTATTTCCAGAGGTGTTCAGCTCACACTGAGCAAAACAAAATGTGTTTCAGAGATGGTTTCTAGCTCTGCACTGAGTACATTGAGTAAACAAGCTGAGAACTGAGAAGAACCTACAACCACAGCCCATCTGAAAATCTGTCACAAAGTTCCTGACAGAGAGCAGCAAAAACAAAAGGGTAAGAACAGCCAGAGTTGGGTCCACACCACAGCCAGGAAATACTGAACAAGGACTCAAAACCTGATTTTCATATCAAATTCGACACTCTCAAAAGAGAAAATGATTGTTTTCACTGATCCCTCATTATGTGATTGCTTCCAATTCTTTTGGTGGACCATTTTGAAGGGGGCAAAGGATCCTTCCGCTCCTCCCAGAAATTTCCTTTTTTGCTGATAATAAAAGAGCAAATCTCTAAAACATTTATTTTTTTAAACCAAAAGTTATGACTTCTTTGTAAGCAAAAGGACTTCATTTTATCCTATTCCATATTGCTTTCATATTTCCCACATAATTTCCATCTTTAAAATCCTTCTGCTTTCAGGGAAGAACTTTTTGCCTTTACCTCAGCTTCTCTGAGAAGCTACTGCCTGTGTCTTTGAATAAAAGAAAAAAAAATTGTTTTTTCTCCTCTTTCTTAGGTGAGTGCAGGCAGTAAATAATTGCACTGCTCTGGGGCCCCAGCCTCACAAGCTCTGACAGACACCACATCTTTGCTGCTGGCCACACTTTGGGAAATTTTAATCCTATCAAAGGCATTTTGTTTAATTGGTTCAGTGATTTATTTTAAATGGCTCTACATATGCAAAATCATATAAAGACATTAACAAAAATAAATTATTCCAGGCACAACCTCCATTGATACTGCATGAAGAGATATATTTTTTACTGCACAAAGTCTCTGCAGTGTATTTTGATACATGTGCATACCCCTACACTCCTTTAAGTCTGGTGACAAAATCAAAGAATAAATTTACCACTTGCTACAGAAATGTGCAACCTGAGACAAACCAACCCTCTCCAGGATATTTCAGAGGCAAAAGCTTCCTCAAAACTCACAGAACTGGTGTCTTTCAGTCACCTTTCACCAGAGGCAACACAACCTGAATGACACAAAATTGTTAACTAAGAATAATTTTGCAAGAAGAGAAGGTTTTGTGGAGACTTCTTTATCAGGAACTGCAGTGCTGGGACAAGGAGTAATGGGTGCAAATTGAAAGAGGGAGGGAGAAACTAGATTGGATATTAGGAAGAAATTATTTATTGTGAGGCTACTGACACACAGGAGGGGTTTCCCAGAGAAGCTGTGGCTGTCCCATCCCTGGAAGTGTTCCAGGCCAGGTTGAATGGGGCTTGGAGCAACCTGGGATAGTGGAAGGTGTCCCTGGCAGGGGGTTGGAATTAAATGATCTTTAAGGTCTCTTCCAACCCAAACCATTCCATGGTTCTAATTTAAGAATTTAAGCAGCAATACAGGAAGCATCCCTTTTGAAAAAAGGAAACACATATTCATTAGGAGCATCACATTTTGCATGTTTATTCCTCATACAAACATTTATTAAACATTTATTCCTCATGCCAAACAGCTGCAGCATTTGAGATCACCTGGGAGAGCTCCCTTTTCCTTGCAGGTCTTCACACACATTCATTACAGGAAGAAGACCAAAATTCCTATTGCTCTAACACAGCTTGTAAGCTTTTGGGTGCATTTGTGTATTAAATTGATTGTTCTGCCTGCTACCAAAAATGGAAATCAATACAAATTCAATACAACAGCTCCTCTTCTGAAGGGGAAAGGACAGGTCAATCTATCAAAAGAAGCTTGAAAGGTGGTTTGATCACATAAGAGAACAGAATCCTCTGGTTAATCTCAGCAGTTACTCCTGGCTTAGAATATAAAAGTTTAAAAAAAGTATCAATGAGCCTTTTCCCCAAAGTAGACATTTTCAAGGCACTTAGGGCTTGGCAGTTGGTTTTAAAGGGAATTTTAGTGCTAATCAGCACACTTCAAAGACATCCTTCAAGTCTTGTCTTCAGCAGATCTTTTGACAGAGCCTGACACACTTTATACTCCAGGCGCTTTACAGCTCATGGATAAAGAAGCCAAAATCCCCTGTTGCAGTGCCCCATCCCTGCTCTGCCCCACAGCAGATAACCAGGGGATTTCTGCTGCACACAGGAATCCCCTGGGCTCTCTGCAGCCAGCAGGGATTAAGATAACATTTTGTAATAATGCAGGAGAAATCCAGCCTGTCCCAGGGCTCCCAGCCCAACCATCTCAGCAATGTGGGAGATTTTCAGCTGCAGCACGACAGAAACGAGGGTTGCATGAGTAATTGTCATTTCCTAGGAAAAAATGGATCATTTATTGTGGAAAAAGCAGAAAGGCACAGAGCAGGGTGAGGGATTGGATGGGATTTAAACAGGCCAGGGGTACCCCAAGCCCAGCTCTGCTCCTTTGTAACACAAAAAATCAGGATGAAATATTGACATGGGTGGGGCATTTCTAGGGGAAGATAAACTTTCTAAGAGCAAGGATGTGGGCTAAAGATACTGCCAAAGAGCAGCAGGGTGTACCAAAAACATTGGCATCAATGCAGGTATGCTCAGAGAAGTGCCCCAGCTTCCTTTTCCAGAAAGCTCTGCCAGGAGAGGGCCACCTCTAACCCCAGAAATTCCATTTTGGCTGCTGCTATCAATACTAGGACAGGGATCAAGTGTTGAGGCCACCAGGGAGCATTTTACAGGCTGGGATCTGGCTCACCCCACTGCACAGAGCCCAGGAATTGCTGTTTACTGAAAGCCTGTTTAGCAACACCAGGGTAAGGAAATTCACTGCCTCTCAAAACACTCCTTTTTTAACTTATCCTTCTTGAACAAGGGTATTTAAAGCCAAACTCAAGCTAAATATAGCTCCATCTTCCAACAGCCCAGTAATTGCAACAGGCTGCCTGTTCCCTGCCCAGAGGTGCTGCAGCATAAATAGGAATTACATTATAAAACTCAACCTGCACTGCCCAGGGGTTGGAATGATCCTGCTAATCAATCCATTGTTCAACACTTAATCCTCAAACAGCCCAAAGAGATGATTTATTACTGGTCTCAACCTGAAACAAAAGTACCCAAAGGGTGCTCATACGTCTTAGATGTGGGTTGAAGAGCTATAATTATAAGATTGATGTTTAAAAAGGCAAGAGAGCACAGGGCTTTTCAAGTTTAGCTGTGTTGAGCAAATAAAAGTGCTATTCCAATGACTGGCTGCAGTTAAATAAATAAATAGACCTCAGATTTTGTTTTCCAGCTGTGAAAAAGAACAGCCTTAGCACATGGCTGCAGTAATTAGTGACAGATGAACTATTTTTGTCGGATCAGAAGGGACTTGCACCTTTTCCCAAAGCCTGAGGGAGCCCCAGGGTGTCACTGGAGCCAGGCTGGGTTTCAGACACAAGGGGAAACTGAGGGGCCTGAAGGAACACAGAGTGTCCAGCCACACCTCATCTGAAACACAGATGGCATGCAAACATGTTCACAAGCTTTACATCATTAGAAAGGTTTGTCTGTGGTGTCCAGATGGAAATTACTGAAGAAAAACACCTCCAACCACAGTGCTCAGAGAAAAACCATGGAAAGATTTCATTACATTAAAATCTAACAGGGAAGTTAAAATTCTTAACTACTCCAATTTCATTTTAGAGAATCATAGAATGGGCCAGGCTAAGTGGCACCACAGTGGGGTCATCTGGTCCAACATTCCTGCTCAAGAATCATCCCAGGGCACAGGGCACAGGATTGTGCCCAGATGGTTCTGGAATATCTCCAGTGAGGGAGACTCCACAGCCTCTCTGAACACTCAGTTCTCACTCACTGCCCAGCAAAGTCCTTCCTCAAGTTCAGCTGGAACTTCCCATGCACCAGTATCAACTTGATGCTGATTGTGCCTTCCTTGAGAGAATGAAAACAAAAACAATCTACTTTATAATACAGAATATGTTAGAAACTGTGAATTACATAATCAGCCCTGCCTGCAGGATACAGGGGACATCTGACCTGGTGGGGCAGGGAAGGGGAATACTGGTGAGTTTAGAATTTTGACTTAATGGTATTCACAGATTTCTGTGCTAAAATATATAAAAATATATTCCTATCATTCTGCTGGGCTAAACAAACCACTGAAACGAGCCAGAGGAGGAGGCAGTGCTCCCAAGGGCCCTTTCCTGGGAGCACATCCACCAGGGATTTCAGACACGTCCTCCCTGTGGGGCAGGAGGTAAAATGGTGCTGCATGTCCCAAACTCTGCTTTCCCCCTGAAATGAGAGTTAACTGTGCAAGGACAAGGCCCTGCAGACCCTGCTTGTGCAGCCACATGCTTGGCCATACAGCCAGTGCTGTAAGCCCATGGAAAGAAGTGGGATGTGCAAGGAATTGTGACACCTTGGCAAGGGGGGCACTGGGGGTTTTCAGGTCCCACTACTTTGGCAGCCAGGGTGGAACAGCTCCAATCAAGCTCCTGCACATCAAGGAGTCCAACTGTCCCACACAACACTGACGTTATTAAGCTGTTGCTACACAGATAATTGGTGAAACTGGCAGCATTCCAGCTCTGGTGATTCCCTCTCCTCAGCTGCAATTAAAGCTGGGCTGTCAGCCCATGCCATTCAGAGAAACAGCAGTTCACTGTCACAAAGGACAGCTACAGCTTTCACCCCTCACATGTATTTACTCATAAAATGCTCCTGCACAGTTTAAGTTTGGGGTATTAAAAATAGAAGTTCAGTGCTCCTCCTCCTCCTGGACCATGAACTGGTTCCCTGTAATGCTCCACCACCCCTGTTATTTTTTAAATACCTAAATGACCATAAAACACAGGGGAAAACACTGATATGGGCCAGGTGCTGAAAATAAGCACCATGCTTCAAACACCCTTTGAGAAACAGCAGATGAAACAGATTCCTTTCAGGGTGCTTTTGCTGGGGCAAGACTCCTGCTGAATTTCCTGGGATTCTGGAAGGGGTCTGCAAAATAAAGGAAGCCTGGTCCAAGGCCATCTATAAATTCCCCTGTTTAACAGACTGGTTCAACATGCACACACAAGAGGGGGGGCAGCTGCTGGGTTGTGGCAAGTTTTCTTAAATTTTCAGGTGCTATAAAATAATCCAATCATTTCATTAATGAAATGACACCAAGAACAGACCTTGAAGTGATGGTCTTTTAAAATCTGTTACAGCAGCACACAGACCCAGTTTTATCTCTATTTGAATAAAGCTCTCCAATGTGCAGATGGGCTGTGTGAAAGGAGCAGGGATGGGCTCCTGTAACAAGATCAGTCTGTGAGGAAAGAAGAGAGGAGAGGAGAGGAAGCAACAGAGTCCTGAGGACAGGAAATTCCCCTCGGCCCAGGCACAGCTCTGCCCTCCAGACCCTCCTCAGCTTCTCCCACCAGAATATCTGGATGTGGGTTTTTCCATGCCAGGGCACTTTTCTCCCTCTTCAGTAAAGGCTTATTGATGACATCAAACTGTATTATTTTGCTTAAATCTTCTATATTTCAAATGTATGTGAAGTCACATGGGTTTGATTTCTGACTTGAGGTAATACCACAGGGTATTTATCTACATTTTTGGCAGAGAAGGATAAAAGTAACACTTGTTAGAAACAATGACAAAATTTCAACTTTATTTTCATTTTAAATAATCAAAAAGTTAATAATGCTTCTATCAAAGCCTTCATTAGAAAGGGTTTTTCAGAACAAGGACAGATTTTCTAATTAAACCAGATACCCCATCTCACATGGAGAAATAATCTCCTTTGTTAGGACATTATGTCCATCCATTTGACTCAGCTCTGCTTGCTTTCCCACATCTAAAGGGGGAAACTGATGATTTGCAGCATCCTCTTTCTTATTTATCTCTGTCACTGTCTTGCAGGACAGGGAAAAGAATGAAAATTCTGTCCTGACAGATCAGAAAAGGGCTTTGTACAATTCCTCTGATACACAAGTGCTGAGATGGAGACAACAAATATTGGGAGGGAGAGAACAGCTGCAATGCAGAAACAGAGTTGTCCATCAGTCTGGGAGGACAAATGGAAATGATGAATACAGTAGCAACAAATAGAATCAGTTTTGCTCAAAAGACAGCCAAAATCAGCTAGATAATGCTCAACATTTGTACATCACATGAAAAATTAAATAATTTTAGAACAGCTCCACTGTACAGCTCCTTATTGCACTGACAATAAAAGAGAAAGAAAAAATAAAAGAAGAAAGAAATTGAAGCACTGAAATGGCAAACGAGGACAAACTCTCCTCATAGCAGTTTTCACAAAGGTGAGAAACAAGCTTTATGTTTCAGCATGTTTCCTCCAAGGGCTGCAGCAACACTGATGGTTTGCTGCTCCTGACAGCAGGCTCAGGGCCTTTTCTCTTCTGGTTTTCATGATGCTTTCCGTGGTTGTGCTCCCAGACAGTGCTGTCTGTGCTCTGAGCTGGCCAGGCTCTTCAGATCCCCTCAAACCTGCCTCTCTGCAAGGAGTCCTCCTCTTCTTCTCACTGGTCAGATCCACTGAAGACAACAGCCCACTGCTAGGACTAGGAGGGAAAACAATCAGGTCAGATTACAGGAATTATCTGTGGAGGTGGAGGGTCCATTTCAAACAGGAGAGACCTCAGCATCCTGTGAGAAACACCACAAGATGGGCTCCTTAAAATGTGACCCACAGGAAAGGCTCCTGCAGGTCTGGGGAAACTCAGAGACCTGAAGTGAGAGTCTGCATCACCCTTCCAGTGTCTGACATTGGCCAAGAAACCCCATATACACAGCCCCAGGCAGGGGTCCTCAGTTCAGGGGACATTGAGGGGCTGGAGCGTGTCCAGGGAAGGGACCGGAGCTGGGGAAGGGTCTGGAGCACAAGGCTGAGGAGGAGCAGCTGAGGGAGCTGGGGGGGCTCAGCCTGGGGAGAAGGAGGCTCAGGGGAACCTTCTGGCTCTGCACAGCTCCTGACAGGAGGGGACAACCAGGGGGGAGTCAGGCTCTTTTCTCATGTAACAAGAGACAAAGGGAAATGGCCTCAGCTTGTGCCAGGGGGCTTTGGTATTATGAACAATTTCTTCACCAAAAGAGTTGTCAACCATTGGAACAGGCTGTTCAGGGCAGTGGTGGAATCACCATCCCTGGAGACACTTAAAAGTCATGAAGATGTGACCCTTGGGGATATGGTTTAGTGGTGACTTTGGCAGTGCTGTGTTCATGCTTAGACTCAGCTTTAGAGGTCTTTTCCAATCTAAACAATCATGATTCTGAAGTTCTCTGAAACAGGACTTTTTCTTTTTTTCTTTTTTTCACAATCATCTCAGGTGTGACAAACTTCTCCTGTTTGTCCAGCTGTAATGAGTCAAACTCCATGTTTACACCCAAGTTTACAGAAGTGGATGACTCACATCTTTCCCCTCTGTTATGCCACAGTAAACACCCACACGTGGTTTCTTCCACCCAGGTCAGTGACAACATCGACCCAAATTCCTAGGCAGTCTCAGACATGGTTTCCACATCAAGTTTTGCCCAGTGAGATCACTCAGTATTTTTATCAAATGTTGCTGAGTCATATTAATAATATTTCCAAATCTTTTGTTTCTAGACTATCATACTGATGGAGTCTTGAGAGAATTTTGACTTTCAAACTTTCTATCCTGACCTAGCGCCTGACGAGATGTGAAACATCTTTATTGGATCTTCCTGGATGTATAA
>VXBR01006751.1:1315-19576 GCA_013400215.1 Cisticola juncidis
GAAAAAAAAAAAGCAAACACCAGGCTCAGTTCCCTATCGGGCGCCATTTGGAGCCGAGACCTGGCGAGACCGGGGGGCGAGCAACGAGAGGTCCAATCAATATGATTAATAACTCACGTTCTGCTTTATTCCCCAAGATGGCGGCTTATATACAGCTAACATAGTTTACAGTTAACTAGTACATCTTATTGGTGAGCCCGTAGAGAAGTATGTAAACTAAGTACAGTTAAAGCAGCAATGCCACGTCCATTGTCAGTTCCCTATCCCACTAGTGGTCCTGCCTTAAGACTAGGGTTATAGACAAGCAGCCTTATCAGAAGGCTGCACGTAGCTGGACTACTCTGAGGCCTAGTCCTCCAGGCCCAGGCCTAGCAGGCCCTGTTCAGAGCCCAGTGGAAATAGCTCACTTTATATTCTCTAAGTTCTTCTGTTCTGCTACAGCCTGGTCTCTCAGAGGAACCTTCTGGTTTGGGACTTCTGAGAGTCAAGAAACAATAGGTACTGATCACAACCACGACAATATACCCAGTACCACAACTGGGACAACATGATCCACATGCATGAAATAGTTCAACTACTGCAGAGCCAGGGAATGGTCAGCAAGACTTGCTCACCCTTTCTTAGTCCTGTATGGCCAGTGCATAAGTCCGCTGGAGAGTGGAGACCACCTCTGAATGCTGCAGTGCTGGACATGCTGAAACTTCACTATGGAGTCCAAGGCAGCGAAGTGGTGTCACCCTTTCACATTGCTAATGCATTTTTCTCCATTCCTTTAGCAGCAAAGTGGAGGTGACAGTTTGATTTTACCTGGAGGAGTGATCAGTAGACCTGGAACAGACTGCCCCAGGAAACAGCCCCACTATTTGCCATGTACTGATCCAGACTGAAGTGGAAAAGGGCAAGGCTTCAGAATACTTGCAACACATTGATGATGTCATTCTATGGAGTTATACAGTAGAGGAAGTTTTTGAGAAGGGTGAGAAGATAATCCAGGTCCTCCTGAGGGTCAGCTGTGCCATAAAGCACGTCAAGGGACCTGCCTGGGAAATTCAGATTTTAGGAGTAAAATGGCAAGATGTGTATCGTCAGATTCTAATGGATGTGGTCAAAATAGCAGCTAATAACCCCACCAACCAGCAAGAAGGAAACACAGGCTTTCCTAGCCCTTATAGGTTTTTGGAGGATGTAGTTTTCAGATTTCAGATGTAGTTTTCAGTTCAGTTAGATTGTAAGGCCTCTCCATCAAGTGACCTGGAAGAAGAATGATTTTAAGTGTGGTTCTGAACAACAACAAGCTTTTGAACAAATCAAACAAAAGATTGTTCATGCGGTAGCCCTTGGGCCAGTCAGGACAGAATAAGATGTGAAAAGTGTGCTCTATACCACAGCTGGGGAGGAAGATTCTACTTGGAGTTTCTGGCAAAAGGTACCCAGGGAGATCTGAGACGAGCCCTGGGGTCAGGGATACAAGGCCTGCTACACCCCCCGTGAAAAAGAGATCCTAGCAGCTTATGAAGGGGTTTGAACTACTTCAGAAGTGATTGGCACCAAAGCACAGTTCCTCCTGGCACCTCAACTGCCCGTGCTGGGTTGGATGTTCAAAGAATGTTTCACACATGGCACTGATGCTTCATGGAGTAAGTCATGCTGATCACACAGCTAGCTTGAATAGAAAACTCCAACTGCCCAGGGATCTTGGAAGTCAACACAAACTGGCCTGAAGGCAAACATTTTGTACTAACATTAGAGAAGCAGGAGAAGATGACTTGCTGAGAAGGCCTCACTATATAATACCAGCACCAGAAAATGAAAAACAATATGCTCTCTTTACCAACAGTTCCTGCTGTATTGTAGGGATACACTGAAAACAGAAAACAGCTATATGCAGTCCTGACAAGTCGCAGAAGCTATTGAGGAACGAGGTCGATCAAGTCAAGTCACAGAGCTGAAAGGCTTCCAGTTGGCTTTAGGTATCACTAAATGAGAGAAATGGCCAGCGCTCTACCTATACACTGACTCATGGATCGTGGCAAGTGCTCTGTGGGGGTGTCTGTACCCCCACAGAAAAAGATTTATTGGTTTAAAGGTTGGTTTAAATTGGTTTAATTGGATTAAAAGGTGGAAAAAGATTAATTGGTAGCACAGAGGTAAACCTATCTGGGCTGTTTGAATTACAGCAAAATGTTGCTACCTAGATAGAGAAGCTGCCTGCAAAAGCACCTCATGTAGATGCACATATACTGAAGAGTCAGGCTATCAAAGAACATTGCAACAACAGATGGATCAAGCTCCCAAGATTAAAGTGTCTCAGGTGGATCTGGGCTGACAATATAATGGTGAATTATTTCTGGCTTGGTGGGCACATGACACCTCAGATCATGAGGCAGGTGATGCAACAAACAGATGGGCTCGTGATCAAGGGATGCATTTAACCATGGGCTCTATCTCTCAGTTTATCCATAACAGTGAAATGTGCCTTACATTTCACAGTTATGGATCAATAAGGTAAAGACTCTGTGATATGGGGGACAATGGTCAAATATAAATAGGAGGAGGTCTGGCAGATTGATTGCATCACACTAAGGCAAACCCACCAAGGCAAGTGCTACGTTCTTGCAGTGGTGGAAGCAACCACTGGTTGGCTGGAGATGTACCCTGTGCCTCATGGCACTGCCAGGAGCACCATCTTGGGCTTCGAAAAGCAAGTCCTATGGAGACATGCCACCCCAGAAAGAAGTGAGTTGGACAAGAGATTCATTTCAAAAATCACCTCATGACATGTGGGCCAAAATGTGTGTTGTATGGAGTAGGTGTATCATAGTCTTCATCACGCACCAGCCTCTGGGAAAACTAAACGTTTACAATGGACTGTTAAAAACCATATTGAAAACAATGGATGGTGGGACCGTCGAACATTGGGATGTAGCGGAGGCCACCTGGTTAGTTAACACTAGAACTCTACCAACTGAGTCTGGTCCTGGCCAATCAAAACCTCCATATACTGCAGAAGGGAATAAAGACCCTGTGGTGCGTGAGCAATATGTTAGGGAAGACAGTTGAATTTGCTTGAATCCCTTCAAGCAAAGGGATTGTTTTTACTCAAGGACCGGGGTGCACTTGTTGTGTAATGCAGAGGGATAGGGAAATGTGGTGTGTACCTCAAGGGGATTTGATTTTTCGGTGACAGCAATCAGTAATACTAAATTGTTTAATGTTGGTTGCTGAAGGACACTGCCATTGTATGGCATAACTGCCGTGAACAGTGAGAATGGACTGCTCCAGATACACCAGGCATGAGCTCCTGATGCAGTTTGCAACCACCCAACAGCACACCAGCCCTTTAGCCCTAGAAGACACCTAGGACAGATAGAATTCATAGTCATGAACTGAATGAACTCAGCAGACATCTTGGAGGGATTGGGCCAGTGGCTATGGAAATGATACCTGTGCTTGTGTGTGTGTGTGTATGTGTGTATGTACATGTGTGTGTGTGTGTGTGTGTATTTATAATGTGTACATTTGGAAGGTGCAGGATTTGGACGTGATACAAATGGCATAGAATAATAGAATAAGGAGTGGATAATGTCTAGGTCCTGACCAGTTTGATTTTTGCAGTAGCCAGGAGGGGCATGCCTATGACACAGAGGTTATTCTATACCACCTTGTTTCATTTTCTAGGGATGGGGAAGGGCTTCCTTCCAGTTCAGATTGCATGGTGGAAGGAGCAGTTGGGCACTTTTGGGGTTTTTGTGAGGGGGAGGTTTGAGCAATTGTATGTGACTCATTTTTGGTTTTTATTTTCTTCTCTTGTACACGGTTCTTAGTATTGTTGCTGTTACTGTTCATTGTCTTATTTCACTGCTATTTTCAGTTTTTATCTCAGTCTGTGATCTTTACCTTTCATGCCTCCAATTCTCTTCAGCCTGCTGCAGGGTAGAAGGTGAGGGGATGTGGTCGAGTGGTGTGTAGTTTGAAGTGTTTCAGTGGGAACATTGAATTGGGGAATACCATTTCTAAACCACGACAGTGTCCTTGGTATCAGATTCTCTTTTTATCTTACCTCCACATTCTGTTCTGTCTATTGTTGTTTTGTTCTTTCACTGTAAAATGGAGAAACAATTTTTAAATATACCATTATAAATTGGCATACTCTGAAAGTTTTGAGAGTTTCAAATCAAGGGCACTGTTACTTTTTGAAGGACTTTTGGTGCCTAAGGAAATGGAATAGATCTCAAGAGAAATCAGTCTGTGATAAACTCAGTATCTCTCAAATGAGGTTTTAGAATGAAAAAAGACCATGTAGCTTTTCTGTAATGCCTCATTTTAAGAGATAATCTTCCTTAATCTCATGCTATTATTTGAGATAATTCTGAGCAAACCTGTGTCTTTTTCAGCATTTCAGTATTTCCTAAACAAAGACTTCACTTAAGTTATGGATTTTTTTTTAATTATGTCTAAGCAAAAACTTCAGTGGTATCAGGCAAAAAATAATGATCTGTAAGATGCTCTACTTCCAGTTCCACAAGGTTTAACTACTTGGAATGTTGGTTAGTTTGTTTAAAAGGTAAATAAAATATTCTTTCTTGCCTTAGCTTTAGGGAATTTGTTAACACGATGTGAATAGCATGTGTGAAGGAGTTTGTCCGAGATGGTAACTTCGACGACAAAGTATCTCTATAAGCAACGTTGTGGGGGTAGCACGTGGTTTATTGTGAGGGCCTGCTTGTAGCTGTTAAGCACAGCTAAAGCAGGCCAGGAGAGCAGGAACAGAGAGAGGAGAGATCAGAGCCAAAGCCGCGGAGGTTCTGAACACTCTACATTAAATATCTTTCTAGGCTGAATAGACCAGCTAGTACACAGTCTCATCACTCTGATGAGACAGTACACTGTCTCATCAGGAGGGTATTGTTTAACCAAGGGAGCTGGCCCTCAGCTTAGCAGAGGTGTATTGTTTCATCATGGGAGCTTGTCACGATCCAAGCAGGAATCGTGATAGGTTCGTGTGATCTCAGAGTGCAAAAAGTACTCGAGGGGACAATAGTTTAATGAAACAACAAATGCACCTTTATTGAGTGCCAACAACACTTGCGATAGAGGGAATGAGAAAGGAAAAATAGGATACAGAGCGAGGAAAGGGGGGCAGGGGATATAGCTACCGACGGCAGAGACGTCCTCGTGGCGTGGCGTCTGGCCAATGGATCCGTCTTCTGTCCGTGGGGAGATCTCGGAGTGTGAGTCACAGGGGGAAGCTTTTATAGTCTTTTCAGAAGCGAGGGGCAATAAGCCAACACAGGCAAAAGCGGGGCGGGGGGAGAACACCTGGCCAATGCGGGTCGAGACCAGGGGGAGCACCCGAAAGTCATTGTGAGGCCCTGTTGCTCTGGGAACCAGGTGCAGCCGTTCCGATCAGGCAGGTCTGGGACAAGCAGGTCTGGGCCTGGTCACTGGTAAGCACAGCATGTCCAACCATCCATTGTCTTCATATAAGTTCCCATAGGAACTGGCTCCGGTCCGGTGGGCACACCTGCAGTTCTGTGGTTGGTACACACATTCCGCGGGTTAGGCTCGAGCCCCCTTGCCCACAGCCCCTTCCTTGACAAAGGACCTTGACGAAGGTCGTGAGGCAAAACCAGGGACCCTCGGGCCCCGACTCTCACAGAGCTGGCCCTCACCTTAGCACATCGTTGTTCACAAGCTGATGGCTCTGTACCCCACACCCTAGATCTCAAAGCATGCTTTCATTTCTATCTTGCTTGCTGAACCCACACTCCCAGAAACTAAACGACCATATTTACAAGGTCTTTCTTCTTCATCCTGCCCAACACATGTGGTGATACAGAACAGATGTAGCTGTTGAAAAGCTGCACTGACATCTTCAAATGCATATAGGAATTTCCCAGCACGTTATAATGGCTTGTAATAATTCTTGATTATGGCATCAAAAGGTAGTGAGTGGAGTCAGAATTCAAAGTTTCGCTTGGACTTCACTGAATGCTTATTATACATACTGAGCACTGAAAGATACTTTCAGTCTATGGATATAGAGGTAAAAAATACTAATTGTAAAAGAGGACAGATTTTAATTAAAAATTTGAATTCTCTGTAGGAAGTTCTTTACAGCTGAAATTATTTTAAGTTAAAATCTAGGTTAAATCCAAGGCTGGTACCTTGAATTACAAATTAGAAAGAAGGAACTCCTTCTCTCAATCAGCATTTTTATAAATGAGATTATGTAAAAGATAGTACATTTTAAGTAAATCCAACAACTGTGCTAAGCTAAAACTTAAATTGTGGATGAATGTTTATAGACTTAAAGAAGCTTTTTTCAAGTATTTCTGCTTTCATAACACAATTAAATGGAATTATCACAGTTACTTTCATACCAATTCTGTGTTTTGGAGCAGGTTAGTTCTAATATCTCTCATAAGGGCTCTTTTAATTCTGTTTCTGTCCATTTTCCACTTGTAGGCAAACTTGCCTTTTTTATCCTTTATGATGGTGTTTTGCCTTTACAGAGTTGCTTGGCATACTGGAGACTGAGCATTTGTTTATTGGCTCAAGCAGTCAGACTGCTACTCATACCTTACCTTTTGGTAATTAAAGTAGTGAAATAATGCTGGTAGTTGTGTTGGACAAAAAGGAAGTAGATCCCTTTAATAAGCAGGGGTGTGTACACAATGTTCCTTTCAGTGCATGTAAAGCACTGTCTAAAAAAGAATCAAATACTATTTTACTTGGTATTGCAAATATACTGTAGGGGATTCTCTTAATACAAACAAACAAAGAAAAAAACAACCTCCTTGCTTTCAGATAAAATAGAGATTACATGCATAGAGGATCTCCCAGCCCTTATAATGGGTTAGGAATTTTTTGTATTTTTGGATGGTTTTTGTGCTTACGCTTTTTCTTTCTGTGAGACAGACTTTTGGGAAGAAAAAGGCAATACAGGCCCAACTTAAAAGTTGCAAAGATAGTTTTATTAACACTCACTAAAGAAAGGAAAAAAAAAGAAAAAAATGAAATTAAAAAAAAAGAAAATTTTAACTTTTCAAAATCCTTTTCTCTTCCCCACAAACTGTTCACTTTCCCACAACCAACATACAGAGACAAAACTATGATTTTTAGTCAGTTTCACCATTTAAACATAATCTTCCATCATTTTGGGAGAGGAGTCTCTCTTGATATCTCTATGCAATTTCCCAACTGTTGTTTATTTTAACTGCCACAAAAAACAGCCGCCTGGTAAAATACCCTGCTTGTATGACCCCTCCCATTAGCAGTTTCCCAGGCTGCCCTGAGTCTAGACTTCTGCATATTAGGGTGTCACATTTTAAAAATGCATAACTCAAAGGAACAAAGGATTCTTCTTCTCAAGCAACACAGATATCTTCTCACTTCTTCACCAGCACAATGGACCTATCTCTGTCTGCTCAAGCATCTCATGAGATCAATAGCACTTTGTCTATCACACACCTTTGTTCAAAATCTACACACAAATTTGCACATCTCCCTAAATGCATATCTTCCCATGATTTGAAGGGATATGTTAGTCCAGTTTCCATGGTTTACTTCTAGAGAAGTCTTGTCAGAAATGTCTATTTCTTCAATCCCTCCTTCTAATAATCTTTATCAGTTCTTTCGGTGATTTCATATCATGCTGTCTCTCGGTGTGTTCAATCACTCTGTCCTTCCTCTCTCACTCTCTCAAGAAAGGGTTGGAGTTCTGAAAGCTTCATCTTGCCAAGAGAGGGTTAAATCTGCCCATGTCTGCAATGGTCAGTGTGATCAGACGCTCTGTAGAGGCTGGGCCTTTTTCTGCCCCCATTTTCCCTCTCAGCCCGGGAGGAGGGGGAAGGGAGGGGGCGGTCTTTGCCCATCCCTCGGTGGTGTTTGGGGTAGGCTCGGCCCAGCCGGGCCCAGAGGTGTTATCAGGGCTCAGCTCCTGCCGCTCCTTCCCAGCTCGGCTGGCTTCAGGCCTCCGGCCGCCTCCCCTGCTGGCCAGCCGGGGCCCAGAGACACGGCCAGGCCTGAGCCGACTGCCCCCGAATGGAAAGGGGGCGGCAGGGCTGGGCTGGGCCGGCCTAGGCCATCCTAAGAGAATGGCCGGCCTCGATGTTACCCGTTCAACTGGCTGGTAGGAAAGGGCTGACTTGCCCTCACCCAGAATTTTATACGGATATTCCTCAAAGTTGCATCTAGCTTTCTCAGTGATCTAACAATATGTCAATATTGAAAAATTAACTTTGCTAGGTGCCTGTCTCAAAACAATTCTAAGGTCTTGACAGGCAAATATTCCACTTTAACTAAAAACCAAACTGTGTCGACTTATAACAGATTTGTATACAGAATACTTGAAAAGAAAACATTTCTGGTATATGGGCTGAAATATTTCAGTTGTCCTGTATGCAAGGTCAGTGCTGATTAACTTCAGGAATTTAGGATATCGTGGGGTTACTATATGAAGGCTAGATAGTAACATCTTATGTTAGATTTTTCAAATTCTGTAGTGAGAAGAATTTCATAACTATATTTTAATTCTGACTTTCAGAAGCATCCTCATAAGCTCCTACATCTTTCTTGCTTTATTTGATTTGAATAACTCTTTGCTCTTCAATTGTTTGGCATTTTCTATCCAGGATGCTTTTCTTATTCTGGCTTTAATAAAAGTGGTATTTGTTTTATTTTTAATGCATTTCAGTAATATCTGCTTCGTTATAAAATCCTGATATCAGGATAGAATAACAAAATTTTCAGTCCTGTCACTTAGGTTGCCAAATTTTCTACATATTCCTGTAAGAATGATGTGTGCCTTGTATTACAGTTGACTCAGAGAATTAGTAGGTAAAATATCCATAGGTTTAGTCTAAGGGAAGCTGGTATTAGAGAATAGGTGTAGTGTTCACTTTTAGCTACTGAAATTCATACTAGATGTTTTTGTAGGGTTCTGTGTTCTAGCCAAGGTGTCAAAACTACTATCAACTTCCACAGTAACTTAAAATAAGATCCTGTCATCACTAGAGCAGTTTTTTTTACAAGTCCTAAAATAGATATAATCAGCTTGCAGGCTTGCTTTGAAAAAGTCTTCATATTCTTCAGTTATTTTCAAATGGGTGTTCTGAAATTCATTAATTTGATAGGGAAGAAGTCTGTATACAGGTCAGCATTTCAATATTGTACTGCCAGATATTGTGATTCTGACTCATAATCTACTTATACGTGACTGATAATGATGTAAATACTGATTATTATTTTTTACATATGTAAAAGTATCCTTGGGCCTCTGTAATTTTAAAGGGTTGAATAATGCATATCCTGCTTCTTCCAACATCAGAGGTGTCTACAATAAATTGTGCTGTGGCTGCTTTAATTAGCAACTAATATATACACTTTTTTCAGAATTGTAAGAAAATACTTTTTGACATAAAATGTTGCTGTCTTTCTAGATGAAGTGTTATCACAAAAAATACAGGTCAGCTACTCGTGATGTGATTTTTCGCCTTCAGTTTCACACTGGAGCT
Source organism: Cisticola juncidis (assembly GCA_013400215.1). Taxonomy (NCBI): domain Eukaryota; kingdom Metazoa; phylum Chordata; class Aves; order Passeriformes; family Cisticolidae; genus Cisticola; species Cisticola juncidis. Next base: position 10,834 of record VXBR01006751.1, read on the forward strand.
ATTCAAGGACATGGCTTGGTGTTTGGCAAAGAAGATTTGGATAACGCAAACAAAGGTACTTGTCTTCTGTGGTTGGTTGGATGTGTGTATATGTGCGGGCATGCAAGCGGGTGCATGTGATGATCTTCAGGACGTGTTTTCAAACAGATTCTTTTTTTTCACCCTTCTTTTTTTGGGAGAAAGGAAGACTGCTTTGAGTTAGTTATATTGTAGCGTGTAACACTAGTAAAACCCCAATGACAGGAAAAGCTCTTCAAGCGAGTTAACTTGTCAGAATAATTCAGATACTCCCACACAGTCCTTACCACTTTCACACTTATTAAAACAACAGACATTAATTTAAATGGTGACTCTCCTAGTCACCATTGAGGGAAAGAAGATAGCTAAATTGTTCCCTTTTCTGGCTAGTGAAAAGAGTCATAAAGTCTGATAATGTGTTTGTGACATAGTCTGAGTCTTTTAATATTAATCTTTCAGAATATAAAAGAATGGACATGAAGTTTTCAGACACACTTGAAAATGTGTCGCACTAGTCCTCATATTTTCCAAATTATATTGTCAATTATATTGTTTATATGCAGGACTGGAACTTCCTCAGCCTATGTTACTAGCAAACTAAAACCAAACATATTTTCCTGCAACATACAATATAAGTCTACCGGTAGTTTTGTGGTCAAGTATTTGTGTTTTAGCCAATATGGGGAACAATTTTAATTTTCCTGGGTATGTTTTCTTTATAAGCCACGTCTGTCCGATATCTAGACAGGGGGTTAGGAACTGTACATGTCTTCTGCTTTTGACTGTTCTAGGAAGGCAAAACGCCATCTGGCATTTATGTGGTCTTTTCTGGAGAATGTGTGACACAAAGAATGTGGCTTTTAAAAGCATATCACCAAGCTGCAAGTGGGAAGGGAAGAGTGATGAGGGTACATGTATAGATAGCTATTGAGAATCCTGATTTCTGAGTGCTCTGAAACTGCTCTCCTGGGAAACATCTTGCTGAAATCCTGTCCTTTGTTCTCAGATGACCGTTTCCCTGATTACAGCAAGGTGGAATTAGTGTTTTCAGGAACTCCAGAGAAAATTCAAGGTGAGCATAGAGAACCAAAAATATGCTTAATTTGAAAATAAATCATATTGAAATATGCATTAATTTTTTTCTCTTTTATTCCAATTCTCTTGTAAAAAATCTTACTTTTTCTTTAAAATGTATTAATTACTGATTTATATTTGAAGAAGTTAATGAAGACTCTGCATTTATATCAGCATAGAAGTCACGAGATTTTGTTTTAAAGCTATACCAGAACACTTACTACAAAGAGTAGAAACCATTTGTGTATCTGTGTAAAACATAGATAGTAGGTGGTTTGGCTCAGCATAAGTGACAGCAGTGGCCTATCCCATAACCTTTTTTGGATGTTGTCATAATTAATCATGTTTGCAGTATTGAAGTTTGGACTGTCTTCAGTTGAGCATAAAGAGATACAGCTAGTTTTCTTGGAAATGCTTGTGCTTTGAAGCTTGCTTGTAGGATATTCTGCATGCTTCCAAAACTCTCTTTTAATATGTTTAAGATTATGTGATAATTCTTACTTGCAGTAAGAATTTCAGATTATGCAGATCATTGCAGTTTAATTCTGGTAATGAATGTGTTCTTAGTCATTTCATGGTGTCCCAAACAGTATGGATTCTGCCTAAGACTAACTGAAAAACAAATACCCTAAACAGTCTATCTTATACATATTCCCATTCAGTGTCCTCACTGTCCTGTGAATTGCATGTTTTCCTCCTTTTTTTTCCCACGAGTTTGATAATTTAGAAAATTTTGGCCGCACCCACTCAGAGGTTGGATTCTGTCCGACTGATCACAAAAATCTCACTTAGCCTGTTAGAAAGCCATAAAAGAAAACCAGTTTTATAAATGAATTTGTCTAGCTTGTTCTAAATGTTTCTGGATAGTAAATGCTTGAAGACAGGCCAGTTGACATGTCTAAAAAAGGACCGAGATTTTTTTCCAGTTTTCCTTCCTTATATGACAAATAAGAGGTGTGGATTTTTTAATAGGCTTCAGGCTGTTGGAAAATAAAGTTTTAAGTAATTGGATATTTGTATTGAGTTGTGCTCTGAGGAATTAACTGGCTAGGAAGAGCAGCTCAACTTTGTTACTGAACAAGTTACTTTTCTTTAAGAAGTCTATGAAGCAGTCTGGGAAGATGTTGAAAAGGTCTTTAGTACAATAGTATGATTATTCCTATATTTGTGGTTCATGCTTAGTTTTGCACCATACAGTGCTTAATACAAATACCAGAGATTATTGTGACCTTGTGTTAATTCTCTACATCTGTGACTAACAAGTCTTATGCCACCTAATGCTTCCTTCCTTGCTTATATTAGTGATTAATACGTACTAGCAGAGATCTTTGTTTTGAAAACAAAGATCATGTATCAGAACAAAGAATGATAAGTGAAGTACATTATGACATCAGTGCATGTTTGAAATACTCTCAATGAGAAAAGATTAATCAGAAAATCTGGAACCATATTCAGTTAAGTCCACAGAAATAATTAGCATATATGCATGTATTCAGGAAATGTGATTAGTATATATTTATTTCAGGAATATAACCTGGTCTATTCGGTTACTGGGGGTACATGCTTTGAGGAGATATCCCATGCAGCCAGTGCTGCTAGTAATGTTGACTTTCTAACTCATGAATTGGTTGGAGATTTTATTCCTGATTTTTGGTGACACCTTGAAATACTTATTTACAATTTCTGCAAAACAAGTTTTCCACATCTGAAAATTATAGAATTACAGAATAACTACAAAGTGTCTCTAGTCTATCCTCCTGTTGAATCCAGGTGCATTTGTGGCATCAGACCAGTTTGCCTAGAGCTTTGTCCAGTCAAGTCATGAAAAATTTCAAGGACTGAGACATCACAGCCTCAGTGGGTGGGCTATTTAGATGTCTGTCTGTCCTCACATTGAAATTATTTTTTCCTTATGTTGACTATAAATTTATCTAGATTCAAAATTTGCCTGTTTCTGCCTTGCTCCAACCTGGTTGTCTCCTCTGTGGCCTTCAGAAAGCTGCTGTCAGCTCCTTGTCGAGACCATCCCGTCTCCAGACTGAAGAAGCCCTAACCCCTCAGCCTTTCCTCACAGGGAAAGTCTTTCAGTCCTGACCACCCTGGTCATGCTCCCCTGAATTTGCTTCAATTTATTCATATAATTCTTGTATTCTGTAGTTTGAAGCTGGACACAGTATTCTAGAACATAACTGATTGTGATATTTTTAAGAAAGAATGCAGTTGCCAAGAGTATATCCCTGAATATTTAATAATAATGTTCATAAATCTGTCTTGAGACAAATATCACAGAAACTCTCTACAGATGGCTTTTTCCAGTCTGCACATAAAGGTATAGGACCATAGCATTCTTATCCTAATTGTAACTATTCTTGTTTTAAGTCACAGTATGTGCATAATACTGTTGCTTTAGAAAAAACTACAGTATACTTGCTTTGTAGACATAGCCATAGGTTTGATAACTGAGGATTTCTTTGTTCCTTAATCTAGACAGAAGAGACAGTCTGTTTGATTTGTATCAGTATCAAAGCCAAGTCCAATGTCATGAATTCTTGATGCCTGTGCTTTGCTTTTGTGTCACTGGACTATGCCTAAATTCCTCACTGTGTCCATTTAAAACCTGAACATTATTTAATGCCTTGTTAAAGGCACAAAAACATGAGTTACTGCTGAAAATTCCAGGTATGTTCGGCAGAGCCTACTTAAATGCAGCAAAACACATTGAAAGCCAGCTGTCTAGTCTCAGATTCAGCAGAGCTGCCACCTTAGGGGAACTGGAAGGGACATGAGGTCACAATTTTCAGCTCTCCCTGTTCATTCTTAGTGATAAATTGCTCTGGTATCAGAATGATAATCTATATGAATCAGAATGAAATCTGTAACAAAGTCAAGTTTCATCATTCCTTTAGAACCATCCCCTTATAGATACTCATGATTTCATTCTCAAAAGCTCTTTGTCATGGTTGACCCTCTAGGGTTGGGTGGATCATCTGCGTTGGTTGTATTTAGGGACTGATCCTACATCATAATCAAAAAGCTCAAGATAAAATTCTCTGAATAATAAATTAAGCACTTTTTAAAAAATTGTTTTATTTAATCTTTCTTCGCCTCCTGCTGCTTCTTATGTTTTGGAATAGAGTGTTGCCATTCAGGAAGCAAATGTCTGTCAGAAGCATACATACATACATCTGCGTGTGTATATAATTACATATGTGACTGATAATTTTTGGTCTCAAACATGTTTCATTTTAGGATGTGAACACTTTCAGATTGATCATGGAGTAATTGTTGATTACAGTATATCAGACCCACTAATACGCTGGGATTCCTATGAAAATATGAGCCCTTATGGGGAAGGTGAGTAATTTTGTCACAATAGAAAAGGGCAAAGCCTTTTGCAACTGTTCCAGAGTATTTGAGAGAAGAAAGGAGACCTGATTTGCTTGAAGCTAATGTTATTTCACTGATGTGTGAAGTAGCTGTCTACCCTTCCCTGTTTAGCATTAGTGGTTCTAATTTAGGAAAGCTGTAGTAGTTGAGATCCCTGTCAATACACAGAATAAACTGAGACACAACTGATTGATACAAGTTACTTTATTACTTGTAAATTTACCTAGACACATTTTTTATTTGTTCAAAAGTTTGTAGTTGTAATTCTAATATAAAATTTTAAGAACAACAAAATTATATGGTGAGTTTGTAGCTTTTGGTTACTATGTTATCTGGAATATTTCAGAATGTGCACTGGACTGTTAATGAACAAACAGTAAAGGATGTGCCTTTTTCATATCTTCCTTTGTAACTGTACCTGTTTTCAGGGTTTTTGGATTTTTTTTCTGTAATCAGATGGCATGTACGAAAGATGAAAACCTCCGGTAGCTGTCTTCAGAATCTAACTCCAGTGTGAATGCTCTCCTGATATTTTGCTTGAGTGAATGCTGTGCTTTTAATGGATGTAGTTTTCATGTAAGGACTCAGAATGTTACACCTGTGGCTGCACACCTCAGTGCACATGCAAGCCTGTCTAGCTGCAAGTAAAAACATGAGATAAGGTATTGAATAGATGCCAAAGTTCTTGTTTTTACAATTCGCCTGTTATCAAATGAGAGACACATGAAGCTAAGATGCTTAGTTAGCTGCTCTGTAGGTTCAGTTTCAATTGATTTTTATAATCTGGATTTAGCATTAACCATTTAATGACCAAATCAGTGAGGGTAGACGCTTACTGGGAGCTTGACCTTTTTCCACTGCCTCCCTCTTGTAATAGAGTATTTTCTAATGCATAGCAGACTCTAATCCTCAGAAAACTGAGGAAATAGAGAGGGTGGAAAGAGAACAGTCATTGCATGTAGCAGGTCGACCACTCCGTAGGGAGTCACCAGAGTTGGATGAGACTGTGCAGTGTGTTTTAGAAGGAGTAATGTCAGAGATTATCTTGACTGGAGATGATGTCTTAATTCCTGCTCATGATGTTTCCATATAATTTAGGATTCCTTTCCCTTCCTCCCCCTGCCATCCTTTCCCCTTTCCTTTGTATATACCTAGCCCTCAACAAGTAATGCATTGATGTCAAATAATTTTTAATTGCTGAGATTGATTGGCTAGATGGATTTGACCTTCCCATCCATATACATTGGATAGTAGGTAACCACAACAGTATAGGAAGTTGAAAGCAGAGATAAACATGCAGGCAAGCACTCTGTTGGAGCATACAGAACTATATGTCTTTGATAACAGTTAGTCAGAGACCATTTACAAGTACAGCTAGCTTGTTTTCCTGCTGTTCAGAAGTCATATGTGCTATTTAATAGATTTTATATCTAATTTGTGTGCAGGGTATTTTTTAAATTACCTGAGATAGAACAGAAATATGATGTGATAGCAAAGATATTGAGAATTTCATTGTACATCTGCAAACAACCCCTCCTGAGTTTAGCTAGAAAATATACTATAAGAATAGGTGTATCTAGTTACTATTTTCTCAAGTAAATATTTATGAGGCAAACTGTTACCCTATGATATTCAATAAGGGAATTGCACGTAGAGCAATGTCCATGCATAGGCTGGGCAAAAGATCACGAGGAGCACATAACAGAGGCAACAGCTGTATTTTTCTCTTAAGGATGGGGTCTACTTAACACAAGTTTAAGCTTAGTCTTCTGCTTAAGGTAAATATAGTGCAGTTAAGTCATCTTCTGTGTAAGATTTATAAACAGCGGGACAAGCTTCTCCTTATGGTTTGTGCAGATGTTTAGTATCATACTTGTGTGTTAAAAACGTGTATTACATCCTAGTTTCCACTACAGGTGAGAGGCCACTAAGAGGAGATGCTGATTTCCCATCCAAAATGTGATCAAAGTCAAAAACCTTAGAATATGAGGTGTTTAGCTCTAATCCTGAAGTCTGAGAGAGAATCTTTCTTTTCTGTACTTCAGAAAATATTAAGGTGCAATACATAGTACATTTGAAAGTGCATAACACTGGTGGTATGTTTTAAGTGCAGGAAAGTCTCATACAGAGCACCTTTTTCAGTTCTGCTTTACATTAAGTTAAACCCCGTGTCTTATGTAGGAGCTGGTCTTCATGGTTTTACTTGTACCTATTTTCCCACAGGAATTTCAGTAGGAGTAGTATGAGATGTTAGTGTGACAGATGATTCTTATATTGCAGTTATACACCTTTTTGTTAATTTCAAAAATGTGGGCCTATGAAGTTCCTTGCCAGGGTAGTCAGGAAGGCTGCAGCAGAGCATTGCAAAGATGAGTTGTTTTGTAGGTATATGTGCGTGGAATGTGTATTTCCAAGTTGCTGTGTTAAAATAGAAATTAGAAGTGAATAAGAGAGTAGTATATCTTTTGAAATGGTACAACTATTTGGCTTTATTACCACAAGAACAAAAGATGGGAAGACAGGATAAAAGAAAAATGTACCCAAAGGTTCTTGATTTACAGGTATGATACAGTATTATGGACATAAGCAATTGCCTTTTAAATAATCTTGAACCTTTGTTAGTAAGATTGTGTACATAGCTGTTGAATATAGCCAAGCTATGGGCAGTTTGCTATCTGAATTTAGTTCCTTATCCTTCCTTCTTAATATTCCTAAGGAATTTTGACAATTGGAAAGCAATAAATTATTTCCGTTTCTTCCTATAAATAGTTTCCTTTCAGATCCCTTGGGAAATGGTCCTCCATAACAGATGAAAAATTATATTAAGTTCCTAATTTTCAATTTATATCAGATTTCCTCCTGAGCAGTACATTAGCACAGAGGCTTCTGTTACACTGATTTAAATCTATTCAATTAAGTGCAGTATTTGGAACCAGAAGAATCGGATCTTCTACTGCCATGTAAAAGTCTGACATAGTTGCCATTGCTTTTCCTGTGGTTTTGAAGTCAGGAAGGACTTTTTGAGATAGAAAGGAGCAGAAATTTCTTTTGATCCTTCTGAACACTTATTTTTTTCATTAAAGTATCACTTACCATACAATAAATGTGTATAGATTTACAAAAGGTTGTTCATTTGCTGCAAAATAGCAAGATATCTATGGCCACACGTGTAGTATCTTCCAAAATCTCTCTCTAATAGGAAATGACAAATAGTATTGAAAAAAGGTTCCCCATCCCAAACCAGAAGGATTGAGGTAAATGGTAAAGATTTGACTTGTCTTTTGTTGAGGAGTTTATTTTAGTGATCAGTGATAATTTCCAGGATTATTACTTGGCACAGTGCATAAGAGATACTGTTCCTAAACACTTCCCTCCTGCTGAAAATGCAAGTCTTTTTTGAATAGGAACCATCAGTTTATGTGAAACGTGCCCGTAGAACCTGGTAAAAGCCTGGGCTCTGAAGTGTTCTGAAAATTAAATCAGATTTTAAAAAGAAATTGAAACAAAAAGATATTAAAATTATATATGTTGCTAAAGAACATAAATTGATTTTAATAGAAAAGGTGAATTATTGGAAGAACAGATGAATGCTACTCTTCCTTTTGTACTGTCTGACTGCTTTATCTCAGGTCCATTCTAAGTATCCTGATAGCATGCTAAAATTATTCTAGAGAGATGCCATTTGTATGCAGCATTCAGTTGCGTGTGATACAAAATTTAAATTTTTTTTTCAATAAAGAAAACTGGTAAACCCGAAGTTCATTGTTGGCTGTTTTGGTTCGACTGAATTCAATGGATTGGTAACAGAAATGCACATGGTTCTTGTTCAGTGTTCCATTTTAAGACATTTCACTTATTTTAACAACTGCAAAATTCCTCTGCACTCTTTTGTCTCCCAGCTCTACAGTGTGTGGAAAGATAAGCACATGTGCTCATTAGCATTGCTCAAAATGACAAATGAAGGACTTTGATTTAGTCTTTATAAAGCAGATACTTAAGTTTCTTTCTCAACAAAGCCTTGCTGTTTGTTTCCCAGCAAAAAGTACCTTTGCTTGCTCAGTGGTGTTTGACAATTAGAACAGAAAGAGCTTTGGGAAAAAAAAATCTTTTTAATCCAAATAGGGTAGGGCTGAATGAATCCAAATTCCTATATCTCAAGTGTTGCTTTCCAAAATTTCTAGTCTTTTGTAACTGTAATCAACAACAATCAGTCAAAATTTGCCAAATATTTATAAACTGGTTTGCTCCTGTTTTTTTTTTTTTT
>VXBR01006759.1:0-13908 GCA_013400215.1 Cisticola juncidis
GCGGCTGCTGCACTGGTGCTGTTTAACGCCTCTCTCCATGCAGGCACTGGGAAGGAGGAACCATCCCCACCACCGCTGCCCTTTTGCCTGCACAGAGCTGGCCGGGGGCAGCCAGGCAGGCAAATCTCACCACGGGCCATGCCAAGATGGGCCCTGGCCACAGCACCTGGCACCCCTGGAAAAACTGCACTTCTGCTGTTTTGATTTTCTTCTGAAATATATCACCACAGAGGTGTCACCAACATTTCTAATTGGGCCAGCAGCATGTCCATCTTCAGAGCCATCAGAGATTGGCTCTGTCAGACATGGTGGAAGGTTCTGGCAGCTTCTCACAGAAGCTATTCCTCCCTCCCCACTACCAAAAATGAGGCTGTGCCAAATCAACACACTGGTCAAGCAGAAAATCACCTGGAGGAGGGAGCATGAGCCCTTGAGATTAAGCAGCAAAGTGATTCTCCTGGTGAACAGATGGAAATCAGGTGCAGCCAAGGGCTGAAGTGTAGGAAAGACTGGGTTGAGATTGAGTGAAAAGCTGTGGCTGTAATTCTGACAGTATTTCTCAAATGTAAGCACAGGCCTGGTTTTCTGGCAGTCAGTATCCAAGGGAACTATGTTTTTAAATGTGTCTTCATGCTGCCCAGAGAGAGAGGAACAGCCTGGAAAAGCTGCACAAGACATGCTGCAAATCCCTTTCCCCATTTTTGTGGGAAAGGACAGGGGAGAATGACTGAATAACTCAATTAGAGAATGCTCTGACTTTTGCAACATCCCAAAGCCATGTCTTGTAACACAAACACAAGGATGAAAAAAGACACTTAAAACATGACAGAGAAGAACAATGAATGAGAACAGTCTGCAGCCACTGTGCTGGTGGACTCTAATGGTCTTAATGTTCTTGGTACATAAATTACCCTCCCAGTGACAGCCTTGCCTGGTGACTTGGGCAGGATCAAGAAAGGAAAGTGGGACAAGCTAAAGAAACTTAGTCTGCCTCTCTGCCCCTTGGTCCTTAGACCAGCATCCCCTGCTCTGCTGACAGCCCTCTTATTTCCCTGCTATGCCATGAGGTATCAGCACAAAATCTCCTGTGTTTTTTCTTTCTTTGACCAATTTCAGCTACCCTGAAGCAGTATGCAAGCACGTTTGGAAGTCTCTGTCTTGAGCTGCTCAGGGCTGTTGCTGGTCCTGCGAGGCCACCATCTGCCCCCAGTTCTGTTCATTTTGACATCTTCATTGCAAGGAACCCAGCTGTGAGGAGGGGCCAGTGCCCCTGGCCCAGGATGCCAACCTGGCAGCAGACAGCCCTGGCTGGGCAGCTGGTGTTGTGCCAGGCTCAGGAGCTGTGGGCAGGAGCCAGCCCCCCCAGCCCCTCAGATGGTGGGCTGTGAATAGCAGGGTAGGGGGGCTAGTGAGGAATCAAAGGGAAGTGTCCTGCTGATTGATGGCCTCATTTGCACATGAAACTGGGACCTCTCAGCCCTGCAGGCCCTGCACATGTGTCTCAGCTGCTGTAGCCAGGGCTGGGAGGAGATAAGCAAAGAGGGAATAACTCCATTCCAGCTCAGGACACGATAAGGATTTTCATCTAAGTGTCCTAGGACTAAATCTTGATGGCCTTTTCAGTTGCTAAATGTTGGTTGCTTTTTTTCTTTTTTCTTTTTTAATTGCAGGTGAGACAGAGCACCCATGATTATGGAAATTTCTTCCACCGTCTCCTCTTTCCTTTTCCTGTGCGTGCTGGTTCTTTCTGACATCAGTCTTGCAGTCTCTCTGAACCCTGGCACAAAGCTCAAAAATGCCCCAGAGAACAACAACCACCTCCAAAACCAAGAGATGTGGCTGCAGCAGCCCAGAACTGGGCGCCATCACAGGCAAGGCTTGGCCAAGAAGGAGAGGGTCCATGCCACGTCTTCAAGAGGGCAGCTGGCTGCAGAAGAGACCCTCAAGACAGGCAGTGGAGCTTCAGCTGTGGAAGACCTGGTGGCAGAGGGACAGCCAGCACCCTTGAAACAGAATAAGGACGTGTTCCTGGGGTTTGAATTGTTGTATCCTGAGAGGGAAAACCAGTCCCCAGGCTCTGAGAAAGGAAAGAAGCAGAACCGAGAGCAGCGTCGGCACAGCCGCAGGGACAGGCTCAAACACCAGCGAGGTACTGGAGCTCCAAGGGAGGCTGGGGCTGTTGTGTCACTGGGAATGAGCATCTCTTGTGTCAGGGCAAGAAGCTGTGGTGGAGCCCCATGGGTGTGTGAGGGTGTGGAGTGTGTGCTGCTCTGGGGAGAAATCTGCCAAACAAAAGAGGCACGAGAAGAAAGGGGAACTGCAGAATCAGAGAATTTTAGTGCTGGCTGCAATTTTGTGACAATGACCTGATTTGTCTTACAGGCATTCTGAGAGTCCCTAAGACTTTGGGGGCTGTTTTGGGGTGGCCTGCTTTGTTGGGTTTTCTTTTCCTTTTTAGCAAATGGCCCAAGTTAAGAACAAGTATGTCTGAGCCATGCTCAATCTCTCCACTGACCTCAAAAAGTTATGAAAATAAAAAAAAAACACAACTCCCTTATTTTGCTTTGAAGGCCAGTTTCTTCTCAACAGAGCTTGTATTCTTCCATGTTTGTGTGAACAACATCAACAACAAAAAAATCAGATTTTTCATATGTGAAATTGCACTGATAACTTTAAAATGTTGCTTGGTTTTGACAGGGACTGCTTTCCTTTGCAGGTCAAGTTGTGGGTGTGTGTCTCTGTGGTTTGAGCTCAGTGTGGTAAACCTTGAGCTCTGTTAAAGCCAGGCAATCTGTGTCACTCTACACTGTGTAACAAGCTGGGTGTCACGTCCTTGAGTTCCATCTATCACTCCTCCCTGCCTCACTAAGAAGAGCTCTATTGTTTTTTCAGGGGACCAACTAAACAGCTTGTGTTAGCAATATGGAAGAATATGCAACAAAGCTGGTTTGAAGCAATATTTGCACCCTGCAAACAGGGCTTATATCTTGAGGTTAACTTAAAGTCTATATTTAAATTAATACTTATGAAGAAGAGGGCTATATCTGTGAAGATAATTTCAAGTTAGGTTAAGTCCTGACAAGCTAAATTGAAATAACTCGCTACTAAAATCAAATAAGTATACTAAAATACTAAATAATAATGTATTCAGAGCTATTTGAAACAGCTAAATCCATGGGTTTTAAAATGGTTAAACAGATACATTTTGTACTCTTGAGACCAGAAAAAGACATGTTTTGCTTCTTAAACAAGAGATAGACATATCTTCAGGAAAGTGTGATTTTGTGTGTGTTAAGCATGCAAAAATCAAGCTGCATATACTCTAGATCAGTTTTATCACTGTAATAGCTCGTTACTCTGTTTTACAGTGGTCTAAACAGTGGCTCAGGGTCACAGAACAGTGGTCAGCAACTGGATAAAACATGAATTCCTTTGATTCAAATCTGTCACATGGAGAAAAGTGATGAGAAAGGTAATGCCACTGTACCTGTTGCCCTCTGCAGGGAAGAATCCTGATGCTGGGCCAAGCTCCCTGTACAAGAAACCCAAAAGCTTTGAAGAACAGTTTCAGAATCTTCAGGCAGAGGAAGCTACAAGTCTGACTCCCACCACGCTCCTCACTGCTGCACTGGACACAGCAGTTTCCACAGAAGAGCCTCCTGTCCTTCCAGCCACCTCACCACGGTCACAGGTAGAGACAGTGGGAACTGTTCTGTACCTCTGAGCCTTGCCTCTCCCTCAGATATCCAACTTCACCGAGTTTTGAGGAGCAGAGAGGCAGTAGGAGCCCTTGGCTGAAGACTCAGCCTGTCCTAATGCTCATTGCTCACAGAAGCAGTGGGGACTTCCCTTCTTGCTTCAGCCTCAACAAGGGACTGCTCTTTGCTTTTGAAAATGAGATGCCAGGAATCCCGAGTGGATAAGACAGGAGTGGAGGAGGAGAGGGGGAATCATAAAGCCTTCTGAATGTGTAAAAGTGCCATGAAAATTTGCAAAGACTTCAATGTCTTCACAGAAGTGTAATCTGTTGTCTGTCTGTTTTTTTGTGGTTTGCAGGCCCGCCTCAGGCAAGATGGGGATGTGATGCCCACCTTGGATATGGCACTCTTTGACTGGACTGATTATGAGGATCTCAAACCAGAAATGTGGCCATCTGCTAAAAAGAAAGGTGCTAAACCTCCCAATCTCTTTCCCAAAAGCCATCCTGTAAGTCTACAGTTAGTGTTCATAGATGTGCTGAAGTACATGAGATCATAGTGGTGGGGAAAGAGAGAAGCAGCATAATGGTGATTGAGTTTTGTGCTCAGTTTCAGAATGTTTCTCATTTTGGATGCATATTAGAAGGGCAGAGGAAACATGATAAATGGAGAGTTGAGAAATAGGGAGATTAGACTATGAAAGTTTAGAGTTCAAACTCTTGAAATTTGAGGCTGTTTTTTACCCTGGAACAATATATTCTCCAAAATGAAAACACTAGCATGAAATTTTCTATCAGCATCTTTTTTTTCCATAGAAAAACGCCGCAGTAAGAGCCCCAACAGTGGAAATGAAACCATGACAGCTGAAGGAGAGCCATGTGATCACCACCTTGACTGCCTCCCAGGTCAGGACCAGCTTGGCACAGCCATTTCTCCAACATGAGATGTTGGAAATCTAGCCCAGGTTTTAAGACATGCACCCTGGTTTCTACTACTGATAGGAAGTGGCATGCAAGGGAAGGGCAGAGGCTGTCTAGGTGTGTTGTGGGACCTGATGGTGTCTGTACAATGGAGCTGTCATGGGTGTCAGTAGTGCTGCAGGTAAGGGGATACCTGCTCTGTGCTGACCCCTGGTCCTGTGTTGCAGGCTCTTGCTGTGACTTGCGTGAACACCTCTGCAAACCACACAACCGAGGCCTTAACAACAAGTGCTATGATGACTGTATGTGCACTGAGGGTGAGTCCAGCTCTTTGCTCCCTGTCTTGGTTTAAAGGACAGGTGAGAACCTCCCTTGGAATGGAAACACTCCCTGACTTTGTAGCATTTACTTGGAATATTGGTTTGTATGTGAAAACAGGAGCCAAGCTCTCCTGCTCTTAGGCTCTCTCTGCCACTGACTCACAGTGTGACTATTGAGTCTTTTGGGATATCTTGTTTTCTCTCTTGTTTTTTTCTTGACTCCTGATGTCTACCAACCTAACAGAAGAAGCCACAATATATTAACATTTCAATGGTGCTTTCAAGTATCACAGACTATGAAAACACTGTTTTGTATGACCTTGTGCCTAACGTGACTTTCCCAAGTTATTTCAACTGAACTTGTAGCAATTTAGTAGATGTAGGAAGGACTCAGGCTTTTGTTTCTTAAAACTATTTTTGAAGAATCCACAGAAGCCCTTGCTAGGCAGGTGCATTATGAAGGTGTAAAAGGCACTCTTCTAGTCTAAACATGTTCAGGATCAGCTCCAGGCACTGAGTCTTGCCTGCCAGAACAAAACTCTGTTTGCCAGGTTTTGTGACCTGCATTAGGTCACCCAGTGATTTGACCAGGCTGTTTGCCTATTTTTTACCCAGTTAAATGGGCAGCTTTCCTGGAGGTGCAGTGTTAAATGATAGTTTTCACCTTGGGTGTGTTGTGTAACACCACAAGATCCTAATCAGAGATGACCTTCTGATAGATTAACTTCAGAACGTGTTTCTGCAATTCCTAATGAGGCTGCCCCAGGCCCTGCTTTATCCTTAAGATAGTTATAAGTTGATAGCAAATCCTGTGTAGCATAAAAAAGATCCCCAGAGGTGGAAGATCCAGGTAAGATGGACAAGAGGCTTAGGTAAGAGCGGAGCTATGATCTTGCATGCTCTCCCTCCAGGAGGCCAGATTGCCCTGGTGTGATTGGTAATGAGGGGCACAAACCCAACTTTTCAAGGCAGCTGGACTCAATGTAGCCCAGGGACATAATTCCAGGACTGCTCTGTGACATCATCTGGGCCTACAGAGTACAACCAAGGACAGTTTTAAGCTCTGTTATTACAAAAGCTATAAATCCTCTGCTGCCTGCTCTGGAAGTTAAAAGAGCTGCAGTTTCTAGAATGATCAAATCAGCTCCTGCCGACCCAAATGATGAGGTCCTGCACTACTGAAAAGCAGGGTTTTCATGAAAATTATTTACCCATGGGCTGTATCCTGTCTGGCCCAAGTAGTTATGCATTCTAGTGTAACAAAGTCAGACAGAAACACCATAAAATCTACTTCTTGGGGTCAGAAAACAAATAGTTACCATGACCAGAGGCTCCCATTACCCTCCACTGACATGGGAGAATATGTACTAATGGTTTTTAAAAATAAAACACCTTTTTTCCCCTTCATACTCACCCGTGCTTCCTTCAGACCTTGCACACTGAACATCTAAACCAGAGAAATTAATGGAGCAGTGGGCTCTGGATTGGACCTCCCACTAATAACACTTCAAAGTCTCTTCTCCCTTGAAGCTTCAAGGAAATAAATAGCAAGGGGAGGTCCCAAGTCATTGCTGCTGCACATTAAGTCTGTGGTAATTTCCCAATGGAGAGATTGCTTAGACAGTAATGGGAAGTAATAGGGGGAAACCAAGCAGGGATTCCATAAAATCACTGGAAACAATTGGAATAATTCATTGGTATTTCATGAAGCCCATGAAAGCTGCCTGAACAATGAATCCCAAACCAGAACAGTGAGCCAAACAGAATGCCAGTGCCCAGAGAGCAATGTGCCTTGTGTGTGTGAGGCATTTCCATTTGACACAGCCCTGGGGCTGCCCCAGTGCAGCAGTACCCGAGGCAGAGCTGGTGTTACTCTGTAGTGAGCCCTGCTCCTCACTTCTGCATTCTTTTCCATAGGGCTGCGCTGTTACGCCAAATTCCACCGGAACCGAAGAGTGACCCGGAGGAAAGGGCGCTGTGTGGAGCCTGAATCAGCCAATGGAGAGCAGGGATCTTTCATTAATGTTTAGGAGAGTGGGACTCCTGCCTGTACGGTCAGGAGCTGGGGTCAAGCTGTTTATACCTAGCAGTGGGAATTAGAGGAAAAGTTGAGCAGATGATGGAAGCTGCAGGCTCGGAATATGCCAGGTCCCATCCAGACTGAAACTCATGTTCATTATAAATAGAATGGCATCAGCCTTTTCCATAGCAGGACTGCACTCCCTGTCCTTTCCCTCAGCACATTCCTGCCACTGAATTGAGTCCCCCTCTCCTAGTTAGTAAGCAATGATCATGACTCCCATTCTGATGGTCCTGACAGGAAAAGGCTCTGCAATTTCATCTCCTCCTCTCCAGAGAGGCAAGATGTGGAAGATCCTTCAGGGAAAAGGGAATATGAGCTCAAACTTTACCCCTTAATTATTGCTTGAAAATAAAGCTAGATAGATCCTCCTTAGGGACTGGAAGTTCCTAGAGGAGAGGAATTTGTAGCATCTAGGTGGAATCAGAGATGGGAAATGGGTCCTTGGGAAGTTGCCTGCCTAGGTCAGAGAGGACCCTCTCGCAGACTTCTTGGTCTTTCCCTTTTTCACTGCTCCAGACATATTCCCCAGCTCTTACACACTACCACTTCCTACCTGTCATCTTTGGGACAATCCAATCCCACTCCATCCTTCCTTCCTTTCTTGCTTTCAGAGAAGCACCTGGTTTCTGCAAGGATGGGACAAGACATCCCAGCCTGTAGCTCTCACTCATTTAGCTATCCTGCCAAGTCTGATAATTTAAATTATTATTTTTAGGAGCTTTCTGGGGAAGTGATAGTTTTCCTAGTGAGCCAAAAATAAAGTTTTTGGTAACAGAAGATAGGACAGGCTGTTCCATTGTAGTAAAACCTGTGACATGTTGCATGTGTGTTTCTGTGATATGTAAATAAAGATATGATGGATATTCTTTGTGCAACTCTTCTGCTTTTTGACTGCACCCAAGGATGTGGAAGAGCCAGAAAAGCCCATAAGGAAGTCGGTCAGCAGGTAACACTGATGACTTGAGGTCACACAGAACAATTGTGCCACTGGTAGAAAATTTTCTCTGCCCAAAGTTGCCTGTATTCTCACTCAAACTGCAGATAACTGTTTCTGCCGAGCCAGATGTTTTAATCTTCTTTACATTAATATTTAATTACTGGCTTCAGAGATATATTGGAGCAACAAAAGCTACCTGTGTTAACCTGGAGAAGTGGTAGCTGGTGAAAATGTTCTTTGCCACTGCTAACACCCCAATACCCTGACTTCTCTGGGGAGGCAGCTGTGGAGCTTTTTATATCCGGGAGCCTGGAGATGTATAGCACTTTCTTTAGGAACAGAAATATTAATTGTGGTGCTGTGGGCAGAATCCTCTTTACACAGCTTCCCTAAACTCCCTGTGTTCCATTTAGTTAGTCCAACTTCCAGTTTGCAATCCTGTTTATGCTGTGGTGCCACTTTGCATCGTGTATTCACTCAAAGACTGTGAGTGTCACACTTTACATCTGTAATATCATGAATGCCCACTCATGGCCACAGAGAGATGCTGTGAATACAATGTCACCTCTGACCTGTGCACACCTGCTAAAGGAGGAATTGGGATGGGAGAACTTAGGCAAAACCTGCCACAGGGCTGGATGGAGCTGTTTAGATTTCTGTTTACAGCATGACAGACTTAGCACAAAAGACAGAAGTAAAGGAAGGTGTTTTGCCTTCAGCTCGATGCCACAGCAGTGGGAATTCAGTTTATTAACCCAGGGAGAGCAATGCAGCCCCTCCTTCAGCCCAGATGCAGAACAGTGGGTGGTGCTGCCAGTGCCATTGTCAGGGGAAGCATAAAGGGAAAAAAGGCTCCTAACTGATCACATTCAATTGCAGAGCTCTCAGCCTCTGGTCTGTGTGACATGGATGAGAATGCACATGCACAGGCACGATCAAAACCAGGTTTGATGTCACACTGCTCTTTAGTGTAGGAGCTGAGATCTGGGGGAACAGTGCAACTGAAAGTGAGCAGGAAGATTTGTAAGGGTCTTTATCCTTGGTGATGCAGGTATTCCTTGCCTCTTACACTGCACATGGGATTCTTGTAGGATCATGGACAGAGTTTGAGGCAAGACTGTTTCACAAATCACATGAAATACAAGAAAGTCTGAATTTTGTCAGTGCTTTTAGACTTTAAAAGGAGACTGATTCCTTCAGTTCTTGCTTTTTCAGCCTTCAGTCTGCTATTAACTCTGAATGTAAAGCACAGAATATTCTTAATTGGTGGGATTAGTTAAGGTCAGTGAAAATTCAGTTAACTATTATCAGTCAAGTCAGGGATTACTGGATTGATTGCTCACATTGGAGTTTCAGAAAGAGAGCCCGTGACCAAGTGCCATTCCTGCTGAGTCAAGCTGTGCTGGTGCAGAGGTGGAGCAGGAAGGGTGAGCAGTGGTACAGGAAAGGTACTGGGTTCTGTTATTTCTGCACAGCCACAAAGAATCAGCCTGAATTATGGATCACCCAGACCCACTACTGACTTCACAACTGCAGTGCAAAGAAAGCTGTTGAGTAAATCACATGCAGAGATGTGGAATGCAAGAGCAGCCTGTGAGTAAAACCCCAGGGCAACATTTGTACAAGTCCAACCCACTCGTGAGCACAGCAAAGCTTTTTAGTGCCACTCTGTGCTGTCTCAAAGGCATGACAGCAGCTGCAAAGCTTCACCAGCACGGGTTACTTTTAGCAGCTTTCCCTTCCTTCCCAATATCTCATAGTCACAGTGCTGTCAGTGACAATTTTGCCTTTGGGGGCATTAGGTCTGAACAAGAGAGAGATACAAATGTCAAGCAAGACTTGATTTATATGTTCTTCTCAACTGATTGTTTAAGAAACTCCAATTAAAAATACACACAAGCTCAGCTTCTCTGCTGCTCCCAGAGAATTTTAGTCTGAGCTTTTGCAAGAGTGTCCATTGTCTTGAAAGGACTTTGGACCAGGCCCAAACCAGCCATAGCAGGGCTCTACAATAATTTCTGAAGTTAATCACAGAGCATGCATGCAAGAAAGATGAGTGACAAAGTGCCACCCAAAGTCCTGCTCTACAGCTACTGCTGTTAGCAGCCTCTGAGAGTCCAAGGGTTATCACTTGGATTGCTTTAAACTACTTCTCCAAGGGTGAGAATCATTAAACACAGAAAAGAGAGAATGACATGCTGATTTGACAATCATTTCAGCAGCTGCCTGCTCTGCAAATGCTGTTGAATATTGGGGATGTTGCTGGTAGTTGCCAAAATTATGACTGCAAGAGAGGTAAGGAGTACAAGCACAAATTAAAACACTTGGGAATCATTCTGTCTCAGGTCTGTAATAGTCTGCATTCATTTTCACTTGGAGGTGTTTTATTGAAACCCTCTCTCTCCCCTTCCTCCCCCAGTAATTACCCTGTTGTAAATCCAGTGTGTGAAAGTGCTTCAATTTGAAACCCGTGCTATACCAAATTATTCACATCCAAACCAGTCATCCTCTGCTACATGAAGCCTGGAAAAAACATTGCTTTCATATTTTTTACCAGAAAAAAACCCCGAGGGCTGTTGTTTTCTTGGAATGTTCTGAGTGAGCATATGTACTCCATAAAACCACTTCTGGTGTGTCAGTTCATTTTCTGGAGTGTCAGTGAATCTTGAAGAGTGGTCTCTCAATGATATTTCAAAGCTCTAGCTAGATTTTAGAAAATTGGAGGAGCAGCTTGTTGCTGCTGAGATTGAGAAGGACTTCCAAGTGCAATTGTCAAGACACCACATTAATGTAACCCCCTCCACTCCCCAAATCACCTTGCACAGTCTGTTTCGCAGTGCAATTACAGGAGGAGGCTTTCCACCAGCATTAAAAAATGCACTCAGTTTCCCCTCCAATCCAGATAATGATTCTGTTTGCTGATTTCCCATTGGGATTTAAAAGGGAGTTTGTAGAGCTGGGCAACTTCTGTATGCCCTTCTCACTATTTATTCAGAAAGGTTCTGTGGCTAATACATGAATTTGTGCTGAGCTGGTGCCTTCATTGCTCTCAACTCCATAGGCAGGGGCAGAACTCAGAGATGCTGGTGTCAGCTGCAGCCTTTAGTTATCTTCAGACTAAACCCCTAGAGAGGAGAAGGAGGGCAGGACTGTGAGGGGTGAGGTTTTCTCCACCTTCATGGGCCAGGTAAGGCCAGGAGCAATTGTATTAACCCATTCACTTCCATGGAATTGCTAGCACCTGACACACTAAGGTACAGAGTCCTGAAAATGCAAAGGGAAGAATTTCTGCCTTATTAGCCTCACTTTTATGCTATCAGGAGGGGATCCAGCTGTGTGTTAGGGTTTTATTCAGTCTGCACAAGGCAAACCAATAGATTTTTTAAAACAATAGATTTTGCATGAAGCAGCTAATTGCTGGGTATTGGTTGCAGTGAGCTGGACTCACCTGGAGCAGACTTCTAATCACAAAAATCTCTGTATTCAGTCTCCTGGGTCACCTGCTTCTCCCTGCAGGTTTTCTTTAACTTGCTGCTTATCTTCCTCGCCATGTTGTGTTGTTTTATCAAGCTTGGGGAAGGGAAGAGAGAGTGGGTTACACACAGAGGCAATTTACAAGGTACAAGCAGCACAAAGTAGAAATAAAAAACAAGGAACCTCCAGATCACACAGGTGTGAGAGACATAATAATGCATAATGTCAGTCATAGCTCCCATTGTTTTCATATCCATGAGATCATTAAGACATTTCTAAGTCCCATGCGTCCGTGACATGCAAGCCCAGGATATAATAAGCAGGGATGAATTAACTGCATGGTACACTGATGAACAAAATGAAGTAAAGTGCTTTTATTGTACAAGGGGAAATGCTTTGCATTAAACAGTGTTATCAATTCAAATTATGGCTCACACTGCATAAATGATAATGAGACTCTGTCTCAGGCTGAGTGAGAATGCTGAAGGGAGCAAAGACGCCCACATGCTGCTGCATCCAAATAATCTTATCGTTCAACAGGGGCAGTGGGATTTGTCTTCATAACAAACAGTTCTCTTTGACAGATCCCTGTCTTGGCAGAAGGGCATCCTAGTGCACTTCACACACAGCACTGAGCCAGCAATGTGGCTATTCAGTCTCTCTATCTTTCCCCCCATCACAAGTGTCACGTATTTTTGTCATTTATGTTGAATTCCAGTAATTCCTTGACATTACTGGAACCACTAGCACTGATCTCATTTGATACCACTACATCTGTAGACAGAGGCAGGACTTCTCTGCAAGACACAGTAATGTGTCCATGCAAGACACAATAATGGAAGTGAAGTCACAGCTCATGTGTCATGTGGCAATAGATGAGTTATATTTCAATCGTTCATTTGAAAGTGACACATTCAGAGATTTCTGAGGGGACTTTCACAGCCTTTTTGGGGTTTTTTTACTGTTGTTCTGAGCTATGTAGCCAGTCAGTTTTATCCTGATGCTTCCTAGCATTTTCTAGATAATTTCATTTTGGCATTTAATGCTTTGCCTTGGGAAATCTTGAAGTGTGGTGCATACAAGCAGTCAGTAGCACTCAGGTCAAGGACAGGCTGGATAGTGCTACATTTGTGGCTTGTTTGAGAATGTCTGAGGGTAGGTTCAGCACTGCACAGTTCTCACTGCTTGAACTGGAAATGGGACTGAAGGATGACTCATGCATTTCCACATCCAACCTCTGCAGTGAACCTCTGACCCTGCTTTCTTAAGAGGCCTCATATTTTCTGTAAGAAGGAAAAATGACAAGGAACTGACCTAGTAAGACATTGCAGTCTTACACTGCAGACAGCACACATTGGGCAAGGATGGGAAGGTTTGAGAAGTGTCATCATGAGGTCTGGGTTCTGTAATTTCATTTGCCAAACTTGGGGAGAAGGCTGCTGGTGTGAACTGGACAGGAAATGGTAAGTCATAGCTGAACTGTGTGAGGTTGAACTGGTCACTTACCAACTTCTCTAGCTCAAAAATGAAACCAACTTTCTTTCGGAATAAGAAATGAAGAACTTGTTATTAGTACCATTTTTTTAGGCAAAGGGTTCAGTCTAGTTTTTTTCCCCTCTAGTTGAGGGAAAAATTCAGGGCCAAAGGAAGCAACTTAAGTACCTACTAGCCATCCTAGCTACCTGGCCCAACCCCTAAGACTGACTTTAACTTGACTTAGATGTTGGGTGACATAGTTGAGCACAGTTAGCATCTTAAAATAATCTTCTTATTAGTGTCTATCAACAGTTTTTTTGTCACTCCTCACTTTTTGGTCACACCATTGATAGACATGCACAAAACCTCTCTTCCTGCAGAAAGCTGCTAAGTCCTTTGCATGCATTAGCTTTCCTGGACACTGATTACAGCCAAAGTATAATGTTCAACCTTGTCTCACTACATTGAATATGCAAGCAGCAGGGAGAGTTTGGCTGGGTGTTTTGAGCCAACAAACTCGTTTGTACAGACTTTGGGTGTTTGCAGCCAAGAAATTGATCTGTGCATATTTTTAACTTAGTGGTGGCTTTGGAAACAACATCATAGAATTGTTAGGGTTGGAAGGGGCCTCTGGAGATCACCTAGTCCAACTCCCTGCCACCCCCTACCCCTGCCAAGGCAGGGTCACCTGGAGCAGGTGACACAGGAACGTGTCCAGCTGGGTTTGCAGTGTCTCCAGAGAGACTCCATGCCCTTCTTGGGCAGCCTGTCCCAGTGCTCTGCCACCCTCAACGTAAAGAAGTTATTTCTTATGTTGAGCTGGAACTTCTGGTATTTTAGTTTATGCCCATCGTCCTGCGGCTGGGTACCACTGAGAGGAGCCTGTCACCATTGTTATAAATGCCAAATTTAATATTCCAATTAAAATAATTTGGTTTATTAAAACAAACGATTGAATCACAGAATTTCAGTAAACCCACCAACAGCGGAGATACTTGAC
>VXBR01006759.1:24706-53490 GCA_013400215.1 Cisticola juncidis
GGGAGCTTCAGGGTGCTCAGTACTGAGGGGGCTCAGGGTGCTGGCGCTGAGGGGCCTCAGGGCGGTTGTTGCTGAGGGGGCTCAGGGGTCTCGGCACTGAGGGGCTCAGGGGTCTCGGCACTGAGGGAGCTCAGGGTGGTTGGCACTGAGGGGGCTCAGGGGTATTGGCACTGAGGGGGCTCAGTGTACTTGGCACTGGGGGCTCAGGGTGCAGGCGCTGAGGGGGCTCAGGGTGCTCCGTGCTGGGGGGGCTCAAGGCGGTTGTCACCGCGAAGGAAGTGCCGGCTCAGACGCGTGTGCTCAGTCCCTGGGGCCCAGCAGAGCAGCCGCTGCCTCTCGGAGTGGGTAAGTGGAGCCATCGGGGTTGCTGAGCGGAGCTCAGGCTGTGGGTGAGGAGGTTCCTCCATCACAGCACACTGGGACACTGGCGGGGTGGCAGTGGGAAGACCACCCGTGCGAGCTGCTGCTCTCACAGGCAATGGCAGCCGTGGTTGGGTTGGTTTGTAATGCTGAGCAGTGTTTGGGAAAAAGCTGCTTTCTGAGGCAGCTGAAGTGCGATCTCCGAGTAATCTCACTGGCTCCTACTTGGAATATGAAATGGATCAGCCTTGGTCTGCAGGGATGGGGAAATAAGCACTGTGTGTGCAGCACAAACGTGTTTTTTATGGGTCTAGTGGTGTTACTGTATTGCTGAAATGGCATTTGCTTGAAAGAGCTTGATTTACTTTTCGTGAACTGTGCTATTTATTTCCTTTTGGTTATAACAACAGAAATAACTTGATAATCTTAATTTTTACTTGCTTAATTGAATTTGTTTCAGGTTTTAAGGCATTAGTGAGTTGCTGCAAAGTGTGTATATAGTAAGCATGCATTAAATGTTTTAGTTGGAATCATAAAACCTAACATAAAATCCATTGGTCGTGGATTTTGCAGTTCATAAAATGTGCAGTTTGCCTTGAATATCTCTTTTGGCCTCAGAAGAAGTTTTAAAAAATATCTTCATAAAGTCTTGTTGTGAGTGAGATTAACCCTCCTGCTTAAAAGTTGTTACATTAAAGCCCTGAAATTGCAATTTTGGAAGGCAAACAAACATGATTTTGATAGGATGCTCCTTCTTCCAGATCTCAATGAGGCTGAAATTAGGAATGAGTGAGGTGAAGGACATCAGCTGAAATAACCATGGTGATGTGTTGAGAACCTGGTACCTAGCACAGAGAATTGAAATGGAGAGCTAAAAAGTATCACAAGTTGTCAAGAAAATAGATTATTATCAAGAAAAATAGATTATGTACAGATTCTTGAGCATAACATAGTCCAGGGCCGGGTTTTGGGTGCTCACAGAGTGAAACAACACTGAAAACCATGGTGGGTTTACGTCCTTTTGCTGTTTAAATCATTTGTAACACCCTTTTGTGATACATTGCTTGTTGATTGGATATTTCTGGGATGCAAGGAGTGCTTCCATGGAGCACCAGTCCACTGCATTTTGTGGTTATACTTTATGCAGTGATAGGCACCCTAAGGAAGGCAGCTGTGCTTTGTCTGTTCACTCTGTAGTTGCCAAATTCAACTTGTCTGGAAAAAATAATGGGATCTTTCCGTTCATGGCACCCTTGGTGATACATGAAAGGGAGTAACAGCAGTTCCCAGGGATAATTGCAGCACTGCCTGACTGTCTCCTGCTGCTTTAGGAACTGTGTTTGCTCCCCAGATTGTGGTGATTACTGAAGGAGTTTGCATGTGAGAGGGAAAAATGAGCTGTTACAAACAGGGACAACTGAGCCTCAAATGCTCTCTTAGAAGAGAATGAAATAAACACAGCTTGGAAACAGTGCAATTTGACAGGAGGCTTTCTGGGATTAGAATGTGTTTGAAAAAGACAATGGGCATTGATTTCGTTGCTGTCTCTTCTCAGATTGACTAGGGGGTTTTAAGATGATAGAGATGTGTGTGTCTTTGTACAATACCATTTTCATTTTTTAAAAGAGGTGAAAAAGAATGGTGGTTAGAATGACAGTGATTGACAACTCGCTTTTAAAATCTGAGGGAATGGAAGCACAGTCCTCCCAAATTGCACTTACCTATTAGCAACAATTTAAGAATCCATTTTCAGCATGAGTATTATATGTATAACCATCAGACTTAGTGGCTAGACTGCAAAGTAGGTCTCTCAGCTATGCTGTAAGTCTTTCAGATTATGGGACAGTCTGGCTTTTATGGATACATAAACATGGTTTCATCCTTTAGTGTGGACAAGAAGAAATAAATCTGTGTAGCCTTGAACCTTTGCAGGCTGTAGCATGATGTATGAACAAATTTTCACTTGTAAAGGAATTAAAGAGAACTTTAAGTCAAGGCCCTACTTTTCCTACAAGCCCTGGAGAAAATATGAGTGTGAGGAGATGTGAGCTGGATTTGCCATCAGTGATGAGGGGTAAGCATTGTACACCAGCTGGAACCATGTTGCTCTGACTTCTGTGAAAACATTTTTGTTAGACCTCTTGTTGCTCAGTGTTGTGTAGATCTGGTGAAATGTAAAGCATCCAGTAAAAGCTGCTGCACACTTTGTCTTGGCAGTGGGATAATTCAGCCTTGCTGGGAACAAAGTCCTTCTGAGGCTGCAGGTGTATAATGCTGGAAGTCTTTGTTTTCCAGGTTTTTTGCTGAGAACTGAATCTGTCCTTTTCAGTCATTCCTGCTCTGCCAGATATGACAGTCTGCTGAAAACAGGAAGAGAGCAGTGTCCATAACACTTTCAGGAGTGAAGCTGGTGGATCAGAGACAAGAAATTCACAAGGAAAGTACCCAAAGGCTTCGGCAAACTAGGCAAGATAAGGTAGGAAATACATACAGTCTTTAGCTTATATTTCTTCTTCTTTTTCTTTAGAGCAAAGAAACATTCAGAAGAACGTGAATTTCAATCTGTATTTGGGCACTAGAAGTTGAGTAGACATTTCTCATCCTTGGCCTGAGGCTGCAGCATTTGGTGTAAGCCTAGAGACAGGGCTGGCTGTGTACCACACCTCTGTCAGATGGGAAGAGATCCCAGTCTGAGACAGACTAATCCCTCCTGCCCTTCTCAGCCATTCCTGGACACTGCCAGCCAGTTCTCCAGTCCCTGCTTGCTGCAGCAGGATAATCTGTGCTCTAGGCTGCAGCAGCACAGCTCTAAGTGTGTGGTTCACAGAGTGCCCATCTTTCTGCATCAGTGCTCGCTGCTGTGAATCTCCCCAGAGGCACTTGCACCCTGAGGTTGTGTTTTGGAAGGGAGGAGTGAGAGCATTGACTTTCCTCAATAACTCCATGAGGAGGCAGAGGCAGCCAGTAGCTGCTCCATACCTGCTGCTCACCATCACTATCCAGAAACAAGGAACAAGAACTGTGACTCTGGGGTGGAAAACCAACAGCATCAGCCTTCTGCTGTTTCTTGTAAGGATCTGGTGAACCCTTTACTGGTCAATGCACATTTGTCATCTCATGCTGCAGATTCCCCTCTTAGGCATGAATTAGTGGTGGGTCCTTCTTTAAGGAGCTCAAGTGAAAGTGAACACTTGTCACAGTTCAGCCCTGACTCTGGAATATCTTGATCCATCTGCTTTGGAGCCTTTTCAGTCTCTTTTCCAATCCTCAGGGTTTTCTGTTAGCTCTGTACTGTTCAGTCCAGAGGCTTAAGCAAGAAAGTGCTTTGATGGGGGTACGGGGTTCCCTCCCTCTGGAGCCCAAGCCTTCTCCAGTCATTGGCCATTCATGCTTTGCTCCTGGTGATTTAGGGCCCAGTATCCTAACCATGGGAGAACAGCTAACTACAGTAAAAACCAGTGCTGCTCAGGCAAGGTTGAAATGGGGTGTCCCATTTGCTAAAGACTGGAGCCTTGGTGCAGTGACAAGGCTCAGTCCTGCTGAGCCTCTCTCTGTCTCTCACAGATATGGATACATTGGCTCAAACACATGGAGAACCAAAATTTCAGGTGGCATCCAACCACAAACCCTTCCTTTTGGAGTGGGCTGTGGCAGGCCAGTGGATACAGAAGCAGATTCCTCCTTCAGTTGCTCCCCTTTCTTCACATTCCAATCCCTGGTAAAGCCACCTCTGGAAACTGGTAGTGTTTATGTTGACAGAAAAAGTCATTCTCCTGAAAAGGTTGTTAAAGGAGAACAGACATCTAATGGGGTGTCTCCATGTGCTGAGTCTTGGAAGAAAGACCTTTCAGCCAGTCTGGGTCCAGAGGGTCTGCAGGTGTCACTGGAGACAGATTTGTGGGGGGCTCAGATGAGCGTTGGTGTAGCCATGGGTGGGACCCCTACAGAAGTGTGTGTGAGCATTGCTTCTCATCCTGGAGATAAAGAGTTTAGACCAGGCCAGCAGCTTAGTGCTAAATCTGTAGAAGTCAACAACTCTCACGTTGAGTGCAGCAAAGAATCAGAAGAGGTGTGTGACTCCAGATCACAAGCAGCCAGAAGAATGGCTGCAGTGGGCAGCAGCCAATCCAATCCCTTGGGTGCACCAGCTGAAGAAGGCTTTAATGAGCATTCTAATGTAGATTGTATGAACACGAGCAGAGAAGGAAGGAAAAGCAAATACTCCTACCAAAGAAGCCAGAGGAATTTGGAAGCTTATGGCAATCTCGAGCAGTCTGAAGAATGTTCTGTAGAAAGGAATTCCAAAGAACAACGGTGCTGTGAAGAAGGGAGCCAGACACAGAAAACTGTGCCCAGAGAGGTGAGGGTATGCTCACTGTGAAGCATCTCTGTTCACAGGTTTTACTTGTGCTTGTTTCTGCCACTTGCTAGAGGTGCAGAGTTGAGGTACAAGTGATGGGGATGCTTATCCTATTGTTTTTTCTTGTCACTGAATGGCCAGAATCTCATCTCTTACAGTCTTTCTTCATCTCAATGTATGCATCTTTCCATCTCACGTGCTTCTTGCTAAAGACCAGCTTGTCAACCTGGTTGTTTTGAGAATGTAAACACCTGTTCATATTCTCTGATCTGTATACCAAAGGAAAGAATTACACTGGTTTTTGCTCTGCACATTGTTGCAGGGCACTGAGATTTCAGGCTTTTTGTGCCTTTTCATGTCTGAAGTACATAAGAATATTCTGTAAGAATATTCACAGAGCAATGGTGTGGGAGCAGTGTCCAAGGCATCCCACATAATACACGACCTTGAGGCAGTCCTGCTCTGGTCTCCATCCAAAATTATGTGTGCCACAAAGACAAATTCTTCAACAGAGTGGAGAAGTATGAATAATTGTGAATTACTGTCTCTTGTCTGTTTGCAGATCTCAGAGAACAGCTTCTGGTCATTGAAGGTGAATGAGCAAAGGTAAAAAGGCTCATATTTAAGTATGAGTGTGCTGGTAGTTAGGAGAGGAAGTGGAAAGTGCCTAAGGAGCCCTGTCCCTAGGAACATTTGGGTTTGGGACTTAGCCCACATTAATCTGCTGTGGTTTGGCTGGCTGGGGGGTTGCATCCACTTCTTTTCAAAGGGTTGTCCTTTAGAATAGAGCATGATCTAAAAAGTAATTTCTGTATCTTTTCAATTCCATCTTCTAAATTCAGCCTTGGTTGTTGTACCAATGAAAAAGTGTTGGTACCATCAGTGCCACTCCTCAGTGCATCAAATTCCAGTGTGCTCACTGCAATTAGAGAAGATCAAGAGCTAGCCTTACCCATGGGGTGGAATTAAAATCTGTGAATTAGGTTGCTACCAGTTTAGCAACAGTATTCCATAATTTGGTGTGAGATTGCATGTTTTCCATTCTTTAGAGAGAATGATTTGAAATAACCTCTTTCCAGCTTGATGGCTGAACTCTGATTGCCACCTCCTGTCTGGTTTAACTTTCCTTTCTGTTAACAGGAACTCAGCTCTCTTTTCTGTTTTTAAGTTTCTGGCATTTGTGTGACAAACAAATCCTAAGAAGGTGTTTCCAAGCTTGGAGAAGACATGTCCTTTGGAAGAGGGCAGCCAGGCAGCTTTACAGACACCAGCTGCTTCAGGAGGGCTTTGGTGCTCTGCAGTGGACCCTGCCCCAAAGGAGGACACAACTGGAGGTGGCCCAGCAGAGACATTCTTCAACTCTGCTAGCTACCAGCTTTCAGAGGGTGAGCCCTGGCCAGGGACTGGTGCCATGAGCTTTCTGCTGTGCAGTCAGAGAAGGCACAAATCCTGTTTGGGTAGGGAGGAGGAAGGGGTACCCTGTGTGAAATTCAGTGGTGTAGACCCTGGTACCAATACTCTGTCTGCAGTTTGTTCTAATCCTGTGGTTTCTTCTTCAGTGGAAGGAAGCTGTGGCAAAACAGAGCAAGAAGGAAGCTCTGCAGCCTGAGCCTTACTCCTATACCCAAAGTTCATCAGAGGGAGTTTTTGGAAAATTAGCAACTATGACAACCTCAGCTCAGCATCAGCTTGCAACAGGATACTCAAAGGAAGTAGAGCAGGCTTGTAGGTAAGCAGAGAGCATTCTCTTTCTGTTATCTTGGACAAAGGGACATTTACAAACTCAGGGAATTGTTTTTCTCAAATTATGGCAGACTTGTTTCCATGTCCTTGAATGTATTGCTGTGGATAAACATTGCAAGAATTTGCAGTTTAGTGTTAAGAACTAAACAATCCTATTTCAGAGCTTCTGTGCACCAGTGTTTGCAGTCTGATTTGAGTGTCTGACAGAAATACTCCTGTCCTAATTCTTGGCTTCAGCTCACACCTGGATATGTGATGTAGATGTAAATGATGTTGGGAATGAGGCAATACTACAGTCTGTAGCAGTAGTTTCAGAGGTGTTGAAAGAAATACCTTTTGTTGGGCATTGTTTGGCTTCTGATTCTGAAAAAGGGACAAGTTGAGACAAAAGGAGAGAGGAAAGCCCTGGATTCTGTCCTGTGAGTGCCTCTTTGGTCAGCTGGATGTTAAGGCATGCTTGTGGCTCTTTCAGGATCCAGGGAGAACTGTGGACACAGCTTTGTCATAGGCAGAGAGGGAATGAGTTCTGCTGGAAAGCTGAAGCAATCAGAGACATGAGACGGCTGGCTGGTAAGCACACATTCCATAGCCTTGGAACAGCTTGGAGGTATTCACAGTTTCACCAGTTTTTGTGGTTTGTGTCTAGTTGTTGCTTTGAGCTCCTTCAGAATATGATCCTGCTAGTAGCTGGGCAATATCTGTGATGGTGGAGGATGGCCACTCACCATGTCATAGAAGTTTTGCCTCATTCCTTACATGCATTCAGGTGCAGCATGTGTTGCTCCAGCAATGTGAGCTGCCTTCCTTAAGTGTCCTTCCTCTGGCAGCTTGGAGTTAAGCTGGGGAATGTTTGCTGTGTGACACGAGGTGTTTGAAGTTCTTCTGTTGTTTCTCTTTCTGTCAATCTCTTCCTGCCCTGGGACACAGCAGCTTTCAGACTGTGGCGCCGGCAGAAGGAGCTGCTGAGCAAAGAGGAAATGAGGCTTTTGGAAGCCCGTGCTCTGCTGGAAAAGAAGAAGCTACAAAACATTTTCTGGATGTGGCATTCTCAAAGCTTGGAAATGAAACAGATTCTGATGGTGACAACTCAAATCCAAAGAAACTTGGTCTCCCGGTGAGTTGGTGAGATCTGGTTTTCATGTGAAAAATCTGTTCGCTGTGAAAGCCCAAGGAATAACAGAGCCAACCCAGACAGTAATAGTTGTTCCAACTTAAAGCCATCTATCCTGTTGTTTTAGGAGTTAATAAAGATAAAAGTAAGGGTAGAAACATGAAAAGGAGCTGCTGTGGCCAGAGATGTTACAACTTGTCTCCTGTGCACTGCCAAAAGTTTTTTGCCCCAACTTTTGATGTCCTGAAAGACCAAACCTGAGAGCAGCCACTGTGCTTGTGTGCTCTAAGCATGACAGTGGCTTTTTACTGAAACAAACAAATAGAATGGGAACAGTTTCTGTGTGTCTGTCCTGAACTAAACCCAGCCTCAGGAAGACACACAAGCTTGTGTAAGTGTTTTTCAGCATTTTCCTTTGGTATTCTCAGGTGCTTCAGTACATGGAAAGAGACTGTTGAGCAGAAGGCACTTGAGAGGTGCAGCCTGGCCCATCTCAGAGCCGTATCACTGAGGAAGCACTTCCAGCAGTGGGTTGAGATGCTGCAGGTCAGAGGAGTTGATAAGCAGGCAGTGGTGAACCTCTTCCTCCTACAATGGAGGCGGCATTATGGTGAGCAGTCTGTGCAGAATCCAAGTTTTAGAGGTGCTCAGGCTCCTTCTTCCTCTTCTTGTACACCAAAACCAGCCTGAAAACAGAGGGGCTTAGATGATACAGGATATGAACAAACAGAGTTGGCAGAGGACTGGTTCTGGGTGTGTCAGTGAAGCTACAGGGAGGTTTATTACTCTGCTTCAAAAACAAAATATAAAGTCTTAAACCTTGCTGAAAAGAAACAATTTGAGGATTGGGCTGGGCTGAATTGGAGTGCCTTGAGACAAACAATCTCTTGTTCTTTGTGTAACTGGTTAAGGAGCAGTGAGAAATAGCTCAGTAGCTGACATGACTGCGACAAAGAGGCGTGAAGATCAGGCATCCTGGACTGGAGAGAGACAGTTTCTGGAGAAAACCGTCTGCTCTTTTGATGACTTCTGCCAAAAACTGAAGCTTCAGAGAGTATATCTGCTGTGGAGAACAAGGCTGTGTGAGCATCACAAAGCTGAGTGAGTGCAGAAGAGCCAGTCCCTGGAGCCCTGCCCCCATTAGTTGTGTCCACTTCTGTTTCTGAACCTTTTACAAGAACTCCCTTTACCCTATCTATTGTCCATTGTGTCTGTGCTAGTCACCCCTCTGGTGTTCTTCTGTCAGTTTGCTGTCTCAATATCTTCTGTCTCAGTTCTTTCTCTCAGACTTTGAAGCAGTGTGAACTCAGAAAAACACTGAAATTATGGCACCAAAAGTATCTCATGCTGAAGACAATTGAACAAAGTTCTAAGCACTGTGAGGAACCTCTTGCCACGCTGTTTTCTGAGGACCTCTCAACATCATCTGGCTTTGACAGCAGTGCACCAGCTACTGTGACCTCTCAAAGTTCATTGGAAAAGGTGAGAAGATCTTGCTACATCCAGACTGCTCAGAGGTATTAAATTGCTGGGATTTTTCTGGGAGAATTTCTACTTCAACATGATACTGTCATCAGCAAACTGTGATTAAAATTTAGTGCTGAATCTGTGGGGTCATGAAGCTGAAATGAAATCTGAAAGTGTGAAGTCAATGCCCTCTGTGCCTTTTCTGGTTCATCATTTAGAGATGTGGGAAGGTGCTGAGCTAGTGAGGTTCCCTTGTACTCTTGCTTCTGTTTATGACTGCAAGGTGGAAGGGATGAGATATAAAGAGCTTCCTCACTGAGATGGGGCATATGCCCATTCCCCCTTTTCTGAGTATAGAAATACATGTATTTCTATTTCAGTATGGAAATTATTAGTATAGAATATTTTCCCCATCACTTACATGTTTGCTCTCCAGAGGTGTCATGGCTGCCTGCATTCCTTTGGATGCCTTTAGGATTTGTCTGAATCCNACTTTCCCATCACTGACCTGTTCACTCTCCAGAGGTGTCATGGCTAGCCTGCATTCCTTTGGATGCCTTTAGGATTTGTCTGAATCCTTGATGAAAAAAGGAGTAAATGGTACAGCCAGAGCTCCAGAGCTGTTAGCAGAGTTCTTGCACTGTAGGACACTCACAGCGTGTTCCTCCCTTCATACCTGCAGGAATGCAGTCTCAGTGACAGCAGCCAGCACAGCTTCTCCTCCCTTCTGGCTGCTGAGGATGTCACACACATGTCATGTCACAGTTCTTTCCTGCAACTCCACCAGTGCACAGAGCTGCCAGCTGAGCTGGATGGGGAGCTGTGCTTGCAGACCTCCTTCCCTGGATCTGGGTGAGTTGGAAACTGTTTTTTTGGGATGCTGGTAGGGGTGACCCCTTGTTTGGTCAGGCTGAATTCCTTCCTTCTGGATAATCCCTCATGTCACGTCACACCATCCTTCCAGGAGACTTATCTTCTTTCTTTCCCTCCTCACCCAACACCTTTGTATTGCAGAAGAAATTGGTTTTTGGGAAATGACTCTTCAGTGCTGCAGAGTCCAGATAATAATTCACAGCCTCCTGCCAGTTACTCTGCATGGGAAGAGGTGAGACTAGAAAGTGTTGTGTAAAATGTAGATATACAAGTTTTTTCTGCATATTCAAATTCTGCATATTCAAAGCAAAGAGCCTTTAGGTTTCTATATCAGCATATGGAAGGTCTCACTGCTATTTTGTCTTTTTTGTTCTCTCTCAAACAGAAGATTTGGGAGATTTAGGCTTTTCTCAGGGTAATTCTTCCCTCCCATTTGTCAGCTGAGTGGAAGTAGGGCAGGTGTCAAGGATTTAAAAGGGATATGTTAGACCCTCATGTCTGGGTATTCATGTGGGGTGTGGGGGTTTGCAACAGAGCTGGGCAATCACAGAAGTCACAATGGCAAGGAGGGATGGCTGAGCTGTGGAGTACCTGATACAACAGCAGTTCAAGGCCTTTTTTTGCTTTGTGGATTACAGGGCTGCAGTTCTGACAAGGAGGGGCAGAGTTGCTGGCAGCAAGCAGAGAAATTCTGCCTGCAGAGGTGCTTCATTGTGTGGTCAGCTCGAACTCAGCATCATGTAAAGGCCCAGCAGTACTGCAGGCACACCCGGCTGTCTCGGTAGGGGTCCTGCTTTCCAGGAGTTTCCTAAAGCTCTTTGTTTTGGAAGCTTTATACTTGCTTTAATTCAAAAAAAAAAAAAAAAAAAGGGAAAAATTCTTCCTCTAGCTATTTTTTTCTGTCTTCAGTAGGAGTCCTGCAGCCCATTATTTGGGGGTTTTTCCAGGTTCAAAATTACTGTTTAGGAACACAAAAATTTCTGGTTTGATGGGATGCCTCACAAATTAGAGCAAACCCAGTTCTGCTTACTAGCTCTGCTTACCAGTCCTGGTAACTTCTATCCAGGACTGAACTGGCCTTGCTCTCTACTGATTCCAAAGCTGAAGAGCACAACAGGCTTGGCACAGCCAGGACAGAACATCTTACTCCCAACAGCTTGCCCTGTCCATCATTTCCCCTCACCATTTAATGGGGAAAGGATGTATTTCCAAAACTCCCTTGTGTGTGTTTGTTACAAAGGTGTGTATCTCTGTGAGTTGTTCCTACAGTCAGCACAGCAACCTTTGTCCTTCTCAGAGCCTTTCTCAGCTGGCACCGCCGGCTCATGGAAAATAAGAACCAAAAAGCAGCAGCAGCCCTAAAAGATGAAGTTCATAGTTTGCAGATGGCTTTCAGCCTGTGGAGAAGGAGACTGGCCCAGAAAGTGGAAGTTGACCGGAGATTCAGGTGTCATGTTCACCAGATGGCTGCTGATGCTCTGTGGCATTGGCGTTCCTGCTGGCAAAGTGAGTTACCCCATCCCACTGCATCACTTGTGTCCACAGAAGAGAGAGGCTTTGGGAATGGTTGGGATGGAGAAACTCACATTTTTGGCTGTAATTCTGTGCACTGCTCCTCTGGAAAGGCCTGTACTGCTCCAGGAGTCAGTAGGTGCATGTGTCACTGCAATCTTCTGGCTATCAGCAGGACATGTGCCCTACTGCTTTGTAGTGCTTTATATTAGGGGAGATGCTCCTTTGGCACCTCTGCCTGCACTCCCAAAAGAGTGTTCAAGCACGGTTTTTAGCAGCTGGGGAGTTAAATGGAGTTCCATGCAGGATTCTGAGTTTGAACCTGTTT
Organism: Cisticola juncidis; assembly: GCA_013400215.1. Classification (NCBI taxonomy): domain Eukaryota; kingdom Metazoa; phylum Chordata; class Aves; order Passeriformes; family Cisticolidae; genus Cisticola; species Cisticola juncidis. Next base: position 36,461 of record VXBR01006759.1, read on the forward strand.
CCTCAGACCAAGCAGTCAGATTTTGCTTCGGTGGGAAGAGGGTGTATCTTTTGGGGTGGCTTAATAATCCTGATCCCTCAAAGAATTCCATATACTCTAAGGACTTATGCTGTGCCAGGGAAGAAGAACTCCCAATTTTCAGTGGAGAACTGCCTTCCAGATAAGAATGGAAGTAATCTGTGACCTCTTGCAGAGAAAATTTGGAAGAAGGTCTGACTGCCATGCAGACAAAAAAACTACAAGACAAATTGAAAAGTCTCTTTAGCTGCGAAAGAGAGGACAGGAAATTTTAGTGAGTTTGGTGCCATTTGGTGTTTGCAGCAGATGCATTGTTTGCTCTTGTCTGGGCTCTGCAGTGCAGAAACAGTCACTGGGCTGGGCTCAGGAAGCTCTGCTCTCTCACAGGGAAGCGTGCTCTGAGAGAGCTGCAGCAGCACTGGGCTTGGCACAGCTGCCAGGAGAAGAAGAGGCTGGTCCTGCAGACGTGGTATCACCAAACAAGGAAGCAGAAATGTGCTCTTTCATTCTGGCAGTGTTCTCTCATGCACAGGTTTGTTTCTTGCTCTCAAAGCATTTCCAAGGGAAGAGCCATTTATGTAGCAGTATCCACTGTATTAAGAGCAAAGTTTGGGTTTGAGAGTGTGGATAGCTCATGTATAAATTGAACTTTTGTAGGATGTGTCACACTTCTCTGAGGATGCGTCTATATTAAGGAGTCTCTTACCTAAAGCCTCACACCCCACCTCATTTTTCCCATTCAAAAATTCTTTTCCTTCCAGAGCTTGTATTCAGTCTTAGTTATGCAGGGTGATATTTGGGCATTAAGTGAGGGAGACATGCAAGCAAATTTGTTTTGTTTTAAAATTGAATCCTCGTTAGCATTTCAGTATTTGGGAGAAACCCGTATTGTTCCTTCCTGTTGAGTATATCCCCACCATTAATATTCCTTCTGAATCTCCTTTGATGAGAGTGTGCTTCTAATTTCTCACCTGGATATGGTACAGGCTGAGCTCTGTCTCTTCTGAGGGGGGCATTTTTCATGCTAGGATAACCTGCAATAGCTTCTCTTGATCTTCCAAAAAGCCTGCCAGGCACAGGATATTTACACCTCTGTCCTATGGTGCAGTGGGGTGATTTACATAATGGATGTCCAAATGGAACAAGGAACCAAAAGAATTGCCAGGAGTTAAAAGCAGATTGGATTCTCTGGTTGCAGGAGGACTGGCCTCCTGTGATCAGCCTGCAAGAAACAGAGAGATTATTGTGGGTGCAGATTTACTGTACTGGAAATAGTAACTCCTGAAGTTGTTGATTTTTTGGAATAAAATTATCTTCATAAAGATTCAGGTTGTACATCCCACATACACAGGGCCTCAGTTTGTGACAGCCAAGAAAGAAAATGTGAATCTTGACAACAAGCGGCTGTCAGAAATGCTGCAAGCAGACTTCAGGAATCTGCTGGGTTCTGTGCTGAAGGAGATTTTAATGCACCTTCTTTCTGGTCAGCTTGTAGCACAGAGATAGATTGAAGACTGACTAATTAATTTTTTTTTGTGGGGTTATTCAGTATGTGTACTGGCAAGGCAGTCTAGGAAAAGCATTTGTTTTGTAGGCAAAGGAAAAGCACAGTGTAAGATTGGATCCAGTTATCAGAGGCCTTTGAAGAGGAGGAAATGGTAAAATTTCCATGGTAAAATGGTAAAATGGCCAGAGGGAAGCAGAGTCTCTTTTGGGCTTTGAGTAGGTGAGAGTAACAGTGCTGGGAAGCTGAAGTAAAATGAGGGCAGGATTTCAGCAGAAAGATAGCTGAAGAGTCTAAACTTGCACTTCTCAAAGGTGAGATGGTGGAAAAATACATAGCATGGAGATCAATGCATAAATCTTGATTGCAGAAGGAATAGTAGGAACAGGCTCTTGTTGAATGCTCTTTGCCTTGCTTTGACCATTTATGTGAGACACTGCAGGGCAGGTGAGAAGGTGAAATTTGGTCTGACATGGAATTGTTAATTTTGGCATCTGCTTCTTTTCCGTGCTTGTACCTGTTTTTCAGGTGCCTTGTCTCTTGGGCCCAGGTCACTGCCTGTAGGCTGAGGCAGCATGAAGCCCTCTCTTCCTTTAAAAGAGTCAGGGAGCACTGTCTCCTGGCTGGGAGCTTTACTAAGTGGAGAGACAAACTCCTGAGAGCTGAACAAGAGCCAGGAGGGAGAAACCCCAAGTGGCAGGAGCCCTCTCCAGGTAAAGCTTGTCACCGCTGGCGAGTGGCTGCGAGAGGACGGCAAGCCCTGCGCCTGGGATCCGTGACTACTGTCAAACAAGTAAGAGGAGATAAAGGTCCCTAGGAGAAGTTATTATTAACTCAGTGAGTCACGAAGCTCTGAGACAGTGTGACAAGGCTTGTATAAAAACCTGGTTTGATTTGTGGTGACTGCTTAGGCCCTGCTGTGAAATTCTTCACAGACTGTGCACACAACTTCATCACCATAATCTGGCACTGATTGCAACAACCATATGGAGCACAGCAATAAGGAAAGGGGACATTTTGACCAGAGAGATGAGAGCACTCCTTCCTCTCTGCTCAGAGATAAGATGGGATAATCACTGTCCCTGCAGAGCAGAGTGAGCTGTCACAGTTGCAGCTTTTTTCAAAAGACTCACAGCTAGCAAACTACAAAGAGGTCGATTGATTTGGAAGGGCTGAGTCAGTCCTGCTGAGATCTCATCTGTGCAGTTTCCAGCCTGGGGTCTAGCACATTAAGCTGCCTGCAGAGCTGTGAGCCTGTCTCTGTAAGACCGGTCTGTGTGAGTGCTGTGTGCATTGTGTTTACTCTTGGCTGCAGCTGTGTTATTTCTGTTTGCAGGCCTGCAACTACTGGACCAGAGCAGCTGCCTTTTCCCAGTGCTCACGGCAGCGCAGTAGCCTCATAGGTGTTAGGAAAAGCAGGAAGATGTCTCTGTCTTGGTCCATGAGTAAGAAGATTCTCCCTCCTCTCTTGCTTTAACAGACACATGTGGGGGTGTGAGTGATGAGGGAAGGGGATTAGTGTTTACCAGCTTAATAACTGGGATTCCTCTGTGGAGTAGGAGCTCATGGCAGTCAAACTCAGTGTGTTTCTTCTGTGTTCAGGAGTTGAAGGGCTAAGGGCTTATGGCAGCTCTGATGTCTCCCTCTCTAGCTCCAAGGTTAGCTCCTGTGTGATTCCTCTTTTGTTTCTTAGAAAGCAGAAGAGGCAGAGAAGAAGATTCAGCAGCAACTGGACTTTTTCCCAGTGCCATTCAGTGCTGGCTGGTGATCTACAGGAGCCAAAACAGGGCTGAAAGGCTGCTGGAGAGACCTGGTGTGGTAGGACCCCCTCGTGCACATGCAAGGATCCAGGAGAACACAGCAGAGGTGGACTTGGAGCAGTGGGATAAGAAGTGGCTTGGGTAAGTGGAGTGGAAGGCTCTGGGCTTTCTCTTGCTGATACCATCAGGGAAGGGCTCCCTTGTGTGGTAAGCTTATTTGTTTCTTTTGCCTGCAGGAGGAAATACCTGAGGTGGTGGCATCACACAGTGGCACTGCGCCAGTGCCAGCATGACAGGAACCTGCTCTGTCTGGCAAGGGCATGGCATCAGTGGAGGGAAGCCAGCAGGGTGGTGATACTGGCTCAGGTGTTGGTGAGTGTCCAGTGCCACTGGGGTGGCAGTGATGGGTGTTAATGGGCAAGCCTGCTTTGCCTGTAGCCTCACAGACATCCTGGGAGGTGAGACCTGGGGGTTTAACAAGTACCAGTATGCACCAGAAATCCTGGTTTACTGCTGTGGCTAGTTTTCCCACTGTTCTTTTTGAAATGTCAGCTTGACAGACTGGCATAGCCACAGATTTAGTTCTGCTTTGCCCTTACTGATAGGAAACTGAAACAGGATTTCTGTAGATTGTCTATAGACTGTGCAGAAAGTTCACAGCAATTATTACAATCTTTGTCCTCATCTGTGTTCCAGATACATCCCACTGGTGTCCACAGCTTAGCAAGAGCTGTCATTTGGCTTCCCCTTCTGCTCACACCCATGTTCTGCCTTGCCCCTGGGCATGAGCTGTGTGAGATGTGCTCTGGCCTGCCCAGGTACCAAGGTGATGCCTGTATAGTGTGAGCAAATGCACAGTCACTGAGGAGCTGTGCTGGACCAGAGTGGGGCATTGTCCCCTCCCCAGGGCACTGGGACTTAGCCACACTATGGAGAGAATAGTTCAGCAAGAGCTCTGTTATTACTCTGCTCTGTTTGTTACCAATGCAAAGGCTTTTAAGAGTGACTCAGGAAAGCAACTGGAATAAGGTGGGACTGGAGGGAAGTGAGATTATCTGCCTTCCAGAGCCCAGTTAATCTGAGCACTGGCTCTTCTCCTGGCAGGACCAGCAGCGGCTGATAGAGAAGGCCTGGAGGGTGTGGAGACAGAGATATTTGCAAAGCTGTGTGGTGCAGAATCTTTTGGAGGAGGAAGCCAGGAGCCTCCTGTCTCAGGTAAGCATTTATGACTGCTTCAATTCAGTGGAACTCTGTGGTACAAAAAAAGCACCCCAAAGGGACAATTGGTGTTCCCTGTATCTCTCTCCCTGCACAATGCACTCACTTAGGGAGAAGTTGGATACATCAAGGAATGGGGCTTGACAGTAAAAAAGGAAAAAAGCTTCCAGCTTTACATGGGTTCATCTATGTGTATTTTTCAAAGCTTTGTGTCAGGAGTCAATTTCCCTGACATGTGCCCCTTTCCCTGCTGTTATTAGTGATGTTAATCCTCTAATCCCCTGCCTCTTGAGACCCCACTTAGGGAAGAAGCAGGCTCCACATTGGTGCAGGAGGATTGTGCTGATTTACACCCAGGGGCAAGCAAATCACTCTGAATTTGAGCTAGCAGGCAAAGCCTTAGAACTCATATCCAGTGTGCTCCTCTGCCTGCCTCCCAAAGATTCGTGTAGGATTAGGTCCTCCTTTAAGGAGACAGGAACAGGTACTGAAATTAGAGGGGAGGGGGGAGCATTGGTCTTTCTTCTCTTACATTGATTTGTACTCTGCATGCCCCATGTTGGCACCAGGAGAGATAGGGAAGGGTTTTGATTGAAGGGTGAGGCAGCTGGCAGAGCCATTGCTAGAAGGAAAACTACATTTACAGGTTCTGTGAGAATGGCTGCAGCCCCTCAAGGTTAAATCCGAGTGTTTGATTTGTCCCCTTTCCTCTTTCAGGCCTTTGGAAGGTGGCAGCAGCTCACAGCATTCCAGCGCAAGGACAAAGGATCCTGCTGAATGGAGGGGCCTGCCTGCAGCTGCTGCTCATTTCAGGACACGTGGGGGATATGGCTCCTGTCACAACAAAGAGCTGGTCCTGTGCCATCAAGAAAGACAACACTCTGCTCTTAGAATAAAAGCAGTGCTGCCAGCCAGGAGGATGACAGCCAAAGAACAACCAGGAGGAGATGGTACCTAGTGAAACGTCCTCTTTAAAGGACTTGTGTCCTACCTCCTTAGCAGCACCAATGGAGAAGTTACTCACAGTTGTGAGATTGCATTTTCTTCTTCTCTGGACCCTGCTTTTGCTGGAGTTCTGATTAAAGGTCAAAAAACTACCTTATAGGCTTTCCTTTTACTCAGTGTTTTCCCCTGGACAGGAGCTTGGTGTCAAGGGGGCAGTATGCAAATACAGTCTTAGAGATGAGTAGGAGTGTGTAGGTGATGGATCCCGTGGATTCCAAAGTCTGCACCTGGGTAGGTGCAAATGCAGTTCTTTATTTTTAGATTTGGCTTTTACCCCTGGGAGTGTGGGGCAGGAGGGCAGATTTCCACATGGCTCCCACCTCCTCCCCCCACCTAGATCCATCAGCTCTTCATTAAGCCTTTCAGTGGGTGGCCAACCTCCTGACTGCTTCCTGCTGCTTCATTTCTGTGCTGAATGGGCAAGGTATGAAGAAACCTGCTGGGAACAGCTGAGCACCAAAAGCTTTGTTGAGGCGAGACAGGCGTGTCTGATCCCCAGCCTTCCCATTACTTGCCTCTATGATTGATGCCTTGTAATTACCCTGGATATATGAGCCTGGTCTCAGACAGCTGTAACAAGAGGGTCTGAAGAATCTGGAAAAGGCTTTTCTTCCTTGCTTGTTTTGAAAGAGATGCTCACAGCATGGTGGGGATCTTGAAATCCCACTGGGAACTGCTCCGAGGTCGCTTTCCTAGCCTGTGGCAGCTTTGCAGGATTGTTAAGTACACAAAGCAGCCTCAGTAGCTTCCCCAACCCCTTATTCCAATGCCATGGGGCCTTAAGGCTGTTGTGAGTCATTAGCCCAGGAAAGATAGGTCATCTTTACTGATCTAAGCTTATCTTTCCCTGCAGGCACTGGAAAACACTTGCAAGTGACCTTGCAGAATTGAGCTAAAGAGTGCAGCTGGTTACTTCTGGTAAATTTTAGGATTTAAGCTTTCTCTGCTCTACCATGGAGCTTGGGCCACACACAGGACATGCACTGAAAGTGAAGGCAGAACTGCCCCAGAAACAATTGAATTTCTTAAAGTCTTCCCCTGTGCCAGGTGATGAATTAGCAACCAACGTGAGTCTCTGCTACAAGAGATGTTTGTATTTCATTGTACGTAATCTAGGAAATAATGGGATTCTTACTTAAGTCCTATCCAGAATGGAAATTCCCATAGTCCTATTACAAAGAAAACAGTAAATACAATACAAGGAGAAAAGTGAAAAGAATCTTCTGGAGTGAGTGCAAAAGTGCCTGATGGTGATGAACTATGAAGAAATACATTTTAGGAGTGCAGTATAAAAGTAATTTGACCTTCTTTTCCCGATTGGTAAATACTGATATAATCCCCTTGCATAGGTACAGCTGACAGGAGTGTTTGTCACCCTGCCAGCATTTCTGTCGTGGGAAAGTTACCAGAATCTCATGTTCCCCTGTTCCTGTAATTAGCATAACCATGATTAGCAGCTCTTCATCCTGCAGCCCCTGGCCTCTGGGCTTAGTCTGGAGCCTCAGCTCAGAGGTTCAGGTAGCTGTGGCTATTGCTCAGTGAGAATGGCTCAGGGAGCCTTTGTGCTGGGGACAGAAGAGCACGGTGTGGGTAGATCGGAGCACCACCCTGGTCATGGTTTAGGAGTGTGTTCGTTGTCAGCACAGGAGCTGCTTCTTTCACCGAAGTCAGTGGACGGGAGGAGGAAGTAACAGATTAGAAGACTTTTCACTGCTGAGTTGCAGAGTTCAACAGCTCAAATGTATCCTCTACAACCTGCCAGAGGCAGTTTTCTAGTGGGAAGTCATTGTCCACCAGGTTGACCAAGTAATAGTTGTCGTGGATGTACTGGATGATCATGCGGGAGGGTGACTCCTCTTCATAGAGCTTGGCCCATTGCTCAATCCACAGCGCAAAGGCCTCGTCCTGCCGTGGGAACAAAAAAAAAAAGTTGGCAGTTGTGAAACATCTTCATGTTACTAAATTTAGGATACCCAGTGTTACACATGACTGGCCCAACTGTGGCTTGTTTCTTCTCAGTAAAAATGGCAAGAGTTGAGCAAGGAGCCTTGTGCTTTCCAGTCAGCAGGAGTGCCCAGAGCTGAAAGGAGACATCTGCAGTACAATGGATGGCTCAATGCTGCCCCTGTGTGTGTGAGAGGGGAGGAAGAGCCACTGGCCAGCACTCCAAGGCCTGGTACAGTGACAGGAGTGGCTCTCGACCCTCACTACTGGGTGCCTTGTGTCTGGGAACAGCTCTTGCTGGAGCTGAGGGAGCAGGAGGAGCAAGACCTGTACCTCTGCAAGCCAATACAGCAACAGCCCTCAGCTGGGAGGAGTGTCAGAGACTAAAACTAAACCAGACATGCTGAACTTCCAGGGCATCACAGCAATGTATCCAACAGAAGGGAGGACTCACCTTCCAGGAGAGGAAGCTCACAGGATCCACTACAGTGGGCTGGATGATCTCTCTTCCTGGGAAGATACCCCAGGTGACAGCATTGGGTTGCAGATCTGGAGCGTTGGTGATATTCTGGCCCTGCCAAAGGAAGTCAAACCTTTCTGAAGCAACTGCTGGAGGAGGGACTGAGTGAGTTGGAAAAGTGTATTTACCCTCTCCTTGTTAAGAGCTGCTGCACACTGCAGTTGACTTGCTTTCCCTTCCCTTCATCAGCCCTCATGTCTGAATATTTGGTATTTGTCTCTCTCCCAAGGTGGTGAAAGGAAAATATCCTGAGAGTAATGGCCTCACCTTGACATTGACAATGTGGTAGTTCACTCGCAGCTCGTACTTCTTCAGCACCTTGAGCAGAGCCGTGACAATTTCACTGGAGGTGAAGAACTCCAGGTATGCCTGCAGGGAGGGATGGAGAAGGGGGAAGAGAATCAGAGCCTTAAATCACAGCAGAACTGGACAGATACAGGTAAACAATGACATTTGTAGAGTCTGGTCTGCCTTGTATATTCATCCCCAGAAATGTGTACTGCAGAGGCTTGAGCAAAAGGCAGAGCAAATCAGTAAGTGAGCTAGGGAAAAAAAATAACTGGGGAGAGCAGGTGAACAGCCCAGGAACTGCACTCAAGGAAGCTCCACCCTTCCGGTTTTGCATCCACACAAGTAGACAAGTGGGAATGAACTCCAGTGTTACCACAACTGCTGCACAATGAATCAATCTGCCAGAGTACTTGGAAGAAGCCTCAGCTTAGTCTTTATTTTACAGCAGTGTCTTGCCAAGGCAGCCCAGCCTGGTAAGAGCAGAACTCAGGGGTCTCAGCTGGGCTCTCCCAAGCACCACTCCCTGCCCTCATCTTTTGTTCACAGTTCTCCCCATGTGCTCATACAACCAAATTCTGTGCTTGGCTGCTCCCAACAACCGCTTTCCCTCCCCCCACTTCCTGGCTATTGCATGAGATGATGGATTTCCCTCACCTCAGGGGAATTTTTTTCCTTTGAAAACGTAACTGCATTTGCCATCTGCTGGTCTCTGGCTTTACCATTTGGATCCCTTTTGAACAAGGATGCTTTGTTTTCCAGTATGAGCTACTTGCCTGGCATTTACCTTGATGGGATATTCCTATCACAGCCATTAGACAAGGCTCTAGGTCCTGAAATGCCTGACAGGGGGGACAGGCATGGCAGGCAGGACTGTCTGCAGGCCAGGGAAGGAGTGTGACATTTGTCTGAACAGCACACCACAGTGCATGGGCTAGGGGCAACTGTGGAGAACTCTGCCTTACAGAAGGACAGAGGAAATTTTTAAATATCCCTTTATCACCACAAGATGCTGGGTGGTAGAGATTGATTCTCATTGATTCCCATTTTGTGAAAAATCTGGGTGCTTTGTGCATCACTGAATCAGATGCAGTGACATAAAATGTCACAGCCTTGCTCTAGAAATAGGTTACCAATAATTACTTGCTGAGAAAAAAGCCATGAAACTCTACAGCTGTTCAATAAATGTTTTGAGGTGGGTGAAAACAGCTGTGAAGTCAAGCACAGAGATGGTATTATGGCTCTTAAGACACCAAAGGAGCTTTGCTTTATCTCTTCAAGAATGCATTAAGATAAGGCATAGGCAGAAGGATTATGTGGATGAAAGCCTGGGACCTCCCAGCCTAACAGAGACCAAACTAGGTCAAACTCTTTGCTGCCTAGCCCAGGGTAATACAGTACCTTTTGGAAAACATAACCTCCACTGGGCCCCCAGCCTACAATGGGGTCTGTGGAGGGTTTGCCATTAATGTTTGGCTGGGAATTGATGGTCAGGATCCCTCGCCTGTTGACCTTCTCCAGTTGGTCCTTCAGAAGGTTGGTTTCAGTGGCAAGAGGGTCGTCATTCCAAGGCATACATGTAACCTACCATGAGGAGAAACAATGGTTCACAATGGGTGTAACAACACTTTGATTACCCTTTGGGTCTTGAAGGAACTCAGGAGTGCCTGAACAGTCTCAAACACACCTGCTTCAAGAGAGAATTCCCAGGTTTGGTTCAAGGGTTAGGATAAGCTCAACTGTAAGAATGACTGCTGAAGTCAATCAATACTGGTCTTGTCATACTGTAGCACCTTCCCCTTTTATGCTGAGCCTTAGCTCTGGCTGCTGGACCCCCTTCAACCATTGTGCCAGCAAATCCTTTTGGATAGAGAAGTGCCAGTTCTTCTTTAGAAAAACAATGTGGTACCAGGAGCAAGAGGAAATGTGCACTATTGTTGGTGCCACACTGACCATCCCTTCCTGGGCTCTCACTCACCTTGTACCCATTCCTGTTGGGTTCTCCAGTGATGTAACACGTGAACACCTCAAAGACACTTTCCTCACCGGTCAGTTCTTCTCCCCACATCTTCAAAAGCTCTTCCCGGGGAGACTTGCTCTTCAGATAGAAGAGGTAATAGTCCTTCAGTTCCCCAAAAGCTGGAGAGGAGGAGTTACCCCTGTAAGGGGAGAAGACACAGATCTGAAGTCACCAAGGAGGACAGGCTGATCAGTGATGCAGGAAGACGAGAAATACACAACAAAACCCACCTGGACACCAAAACTCTCAACACCTTGGTGCCATTTGCCTCCCCTCACTCAAATCCAAGCAACAGGGAACCACTCTACAAAGCCACCTCAAGCATGCCCAGGACATGAGGCTTTCCTAGCACAGCTCTGCCCTGCTGCAGGTGACACTTACCATCGGCCATTGGGGAAGTCATCCCACTCCTGGGTGCGGTAGATGTAACTCTTGGGCCTGGAGGCCCAGAAGATTGGCCTGACATCCTCCACTCTTCTCTTGGGGTGAGCACTGACTGCCCAGGGCAGAGGTCTCCTGCATGGGAGGAGCAGATGTTAACACAGTTCCTCTCCTGACTTTCCACTAAAGGCTTGAAGCCTTTCCCATGGTGTGATTTGCCCCTGGAGAGAGATAACAGGGGCTAGGAAGAGTTCTGTTTGTCAAGAAGTGAGACAGGAAACTCTTCTTCCTTTATGGAAAGTATTTCCTACTCAGTTCCCTCACAGGAGGCTCAGTGGGGTCCATTTATGGTTAAGGTACAGGACACCTGAAATTGGAAAAGGTAAGGGCAAAGCACTATAAGAAGCTACTTCAAGGAAAAATAAAACAGCTTCAATTTTCCTTCGCTTCTTCTTGTCTGTGCTGAAGGCTGTGAACTCAGAAGTCCACATTCCCTTTCTTAGCTGCAGAGAACCCTAGAAATCCACAGTGGGAGCATACCCCTAACCTGTAAGGGGCATCAAAAACATGCTTCTTCCAAGAGGAGCTCTAAGCTTTTTAAAGTCACAGAATGGCTACTTTAAAGCCACTTGACTAAAACAGATTCTCCTTTGGCTGTCCCCTCTATTCCTCCCAGATCTGCAGGAAGGGTGAACTACTAAATGCAAAATATGATAAAAGAAAAAAAAAAACCAAAAAGGAGATTAGAGTATTGACCCATCCATTATTTGTATCTTCAGCAGATGGGGTGGATGGATGAATAGATGGAAAAGTGGAACTAACAGAAGCCAGCCCATTTTGCTCACCTTGGGTCCTCTCTCCATATGCCCAGGCGCTTCAGGACCTCGGTGGTGGCCACCTCCCTGTTGAGGGTGTAGAAGTGGAGCCCATGCACCATCCCACTGTCCAGCAGCTCCCGGCACATGGACACAGCCAGCTCCACCCCGTAGTTCCTGATAGCGGCGTCGTTGTCCTTGATGGGTTCAATCACATCCTTGATCTCCTGAGGCACCTCCAGCTTGGAGAGCTTCACCAGCTGGCGCAGGGAGTGGTAGCCCTGGAGGAGGATGCACACTGGCATTTTTCCAAGACCCTTTTTTGCCATCCCAGTAACAGAGGTACTTGATCTCGATTTTGTGGTACGAGATGTACAATTGGGGCTCCTGGAATCTACCCCAGGCCCCATCTCTAGGATGGTAACACAGACCAGGTCAGGTCACTTTAGGTGACTTTTCCCCACTTCCTTCCTTGCCTGAGCCCAGCTTGCTGACAGTGACCTCAGGACTTGCAGGCCATTGTCCTTTATATCCCTTTTTGCCATATGGCCACAAGAAACATTTTTAGCTTGTTATTAGCTGCCTAAGAGTTTAATTTGGCAAACCACCTACAGATTTATTACATTCAGCAACCTCCCTTTCCTGAAATTTGGTGGAGGATATTTACAGACCTGTCTCAGGCCCTGACCCACAAACATTTAACATCCTAGATCCTTATTCCCTCCCCAAATCCAAATCACTGAACTTCACCTGTATAGGGAAGATGCCAGGAATAATGGGGCAGGTAATGCCAATGGCTTGACAATCCTTCATGAACTTGAGAAAGGTTTCTGGTCGGAAAAAAAGCTGCGTAATGATGAAGTCTGCTCCAGCAAAGACTTTCTCCTTCAGGTGCCTCAGGTCTGCCTCATAGCTCTCTGCTTCAGGATGACCCTTTGGGTAGCCTTTGGGGAGAAAAAATGAAAAATGTGGTCAGGACAACATGCAGAAAGTAGGAAGTATCCAATCTGATTGTACTGTCACAGCCCAGGTCCAGGGAGGGACTGCTGAGCTGATTTCCCTGTCTCAGACCCTGCTGCACTCTCTGCAGCAGAAGGGATTTACCTGCCACACAGATGTCAAAGTAATCATCAAATTCATTGCGAATATGCTTCACCAGATCAACAGCATGGTTGAAACCATCTACTTCTTCCTCCCATTCCTCACCAGCAGGATCTAAAAAGAGAACAAACCCACAGCACTCTTCAACTGTTTGCTGAACTCAGATCTGCTAGTGCTGTAAAAACCTCCTGGCATCAAAAGGAAGACAGAGATGAACTCCCAAATCTGCAGTTTTACCAATGGACTGGTTCTGTCTGCCCTTGAGCTGGAGGGACTGCTAACAAAGGGCTCAGGTGAAACACAGTCTCAGCATTTAATTCCTGCAGAAGGGACCCTATAATCTTTGCTTTTACTCTGGAATTGGACACAACAGCAGCACAGCCTCTGCACTGCACCTCACAGGACAGAGGGATTCACCTCCACGCAGTGCCATGATGTTCTTCAACCCCAGCCTCTTGGCCTTCTGCAGGTGTCCTGTGATGTCATCCTTGGTCTGGTTGCAGCATGTCATGTGCAGGATGGTCTCCAGGCCACAGTAGTTCACTGCAGTGTTGGCAATAATCATGGAAGAGGTTTCCTTGTCAGACCCTGGGTCCCCTGCAGGGTGCCACGTCACATCAATGAAGAGGGGACCCCCGGCTCCCATGCGGTCAAACCTGTGGGGTTTAGAGCTGTGTTAGCCAGAACCAGGCAGCCAAATCTCCTCCCTGTGCCTCAAATATCTTGCTCACTGCTAGAATGCCAGCAGCAGGCAGAGAGAGCTTGGATGACAGCAACAGGATAGACCACAAAAGTGTTGCATTAAGAGTTTAGCAAGTGGCCAATGTAAATAAGGAAAGGCATCCTTGAATGCTCTATGGGGAAGAGCTTAGAATTTCTTAGAACGTGAGACAACTGAGATGCTCTCTGTACAACAGAGTTTCTCCCTGCATGCTCTAATAGACTGGTACAGCTTCTGACATACAGCAATGCAAGTTCCATTCCTTTTGACATGGGGGACTATGCTGCAGCCCTGCTCCAAGCTTGAACTGCAGTGGCCACAAATACAAAAAGATGGACCAGAACTCTGTTGTGTTCCTAAGTGTGCCTAAAAGAGGAGACAATGACTTCTCTAACTTGTCTCTCTCCTGCTCCAAGGTGTAAAAAGCCCTTCTGTTTAACATATGACATTGGCATATAGCAATTACAAAAAGAATTATGAAGTACCCTCTTCTCCTCCAAGTAAGTCTAGGGTGGTTCATGGGGCTCCAGAATAATTCCTAGCTCTTCTGAGACCTATCAGCTTTTCATTTAGCATGTAGATGTGGATACCTATGCCAGAGGCTAAAACTGTAATACTGAGGCACAAACCATAGTGGCTGGATTAATAGTGAAAGGAAATTGGAATCTGTTTCAGAGATTTTGGCACACTGTCCATCAAGGAATATTTTCTGCTTTTACTAGGTCCTTTTCTATCCCAGTATTGTGCTTCAGACCCAGCACATGACATTGGGGTTACTCCATCTTCCCAGGGCATGGGAGAGGGGAAACAACCTGGCCCCTCAGTAATCCCACCGTGACACTTAGCTCTTCAGGGCCTCCAAGGAAGACAAGTTACCTGGTGTCCATTACCCTCCTCAGCAGGAAAGCACAGCCCCATTACCTGCTTCATCACCTGGAAGGGGAGACAGAGCATGGAGCAGAGCCTGCCTCGTTAGCTACTTCCCTGCCCTCCACCACAGACACTTCTCCAGTGCCCTCTCCTGCCCTGCAGCGCTCACCTGGAGATGAGGTTGACAGCAGCATTGGCTGTGCGTGGAGGGAAGAACTCCAGGGAGAACCACTTGTCCCCGGCGTCCTGCCGGCGCCGCATCTTCTCCCGCAGCCGCTCGTGCCGGTCGGCGTCCAGCACGGGCGTGGAGCAGCGCGAGTTGTCCTTGGAGCTCTCGCTGCCGCTGCTGCTGCCATCGGACCTGGAGCTGGAGCTGGCACTGCAGGGCTGCTGGGTCTCATTAACCATGGTGAGCCCTGTGGAGGGAGCAGAGGGAGCAGTCGGTGCGTGGGTCTCTGCAGGGAGCTGCTGGGGTAGGCAGCAGGTGATTAAAGGAGCCTGCACCAAGACCCAGCATTCATCACCATCAAGGAGGCCCTTCTGCCAGCTTTCACTGGGAGCTGTAGTGGGGCAATCTGGTGAAAACACAGTAAAAAGCATATGTTTTGATAGTGCTGAGAAAAATAACTCAGCACTCGGCTTCATGCTTCATGCCTGCTGAGTCAAATTTGGCTCTCAGAAGAGTCAGGTCAACGTCACTTTTGCCCTGACTACAACCCAGCAAGCCAGGATGCCCATGTGAATTCAGTGATGGCCTCTGTGGCCTTGGGCTGGGCATGCCAGCAGATTTTCTTGTCTGCTGCAGCTGCCTCTTGGACTGTATCCACCTTCAGACTTTCCATCCTGTTTGTTCCCAAAAAGCAGCACTGCTTGACAGTGTAGGCATGAAAGTCAGTGCTAATGGGACAGGTACTCAAGAATGCACGAACTATTGCTATATCAGAAACAAAGCACAGAATCCCCTCTGATCAAGCCATCCCCACAAACTGGCCTTTGTTTTCTTTGCTGGCATCACATCTGCATTTCCAACCATCAGCCTTCTCCACAGACAACTGTCCCCTGTGCCAGTCCTGTTGCACACACTCAACTAACTCTTTACAGATACACTGTTCCCTTCATCAACAATTGTGGCTGTTTGGAAACAAGGCCATCAGAGACCATCCTCATCTCACTGCCTTGCAACAAGATCACCTGTGCTTGCTTGGCTTTACAGAAAGCAAAATGACACTGCAAGTGGTACAAGTAGGTTTAGGATACCCAGTTCCACTTAGCTCTGCAAAATGCCCCATCCTGTGCCTTTAAAATAAGGTAGGGATTACAGACAGTTATGGAAGAGCTATCACAAAATTTGAGCCTGTGTTATTTGCTTTAGTACTGCCAAAACTTAAAATTGTCACTGGGAAGCAGCACGTTGTCCAAGCATTACATAACTTAGAGCCTGTTTTGGAGGAAGCAGTCATGTGAGCCAGCACGTTCTCAGTCCTTATCATAAGCTCTGTGTTTAGTTCAGCCAAGAAGACTTTGAACTCATCTTCTACTGTTTGCACTTGAGTTGCCAATCAAACAAAACCCTTTGGGAGAAAGTCTACTTTTACCACCTGAGGAAGCTCTCCAGCTGGCAGGAGATGTGAGAAAGAAGCGCAGGCCTTCTGTTCCAAGAGGAACTGGGAGCCTCAGATCTCTTGTGTACCAACATAGCAGCCGTGCTAAAAATCAGCAGCACAGACCTACTGACAAGTGAAACAAACCCAGCTGAGTGCAGAGTCACAGCCCTGACCAAGCTCAGAGGATCTGCCTGACATTCACACACACTGCCCTGGGAGAATTATCCCCAAACATGAATTGGTGATCAAGCTAGCAGTGCACAATCACGTGCTGTCAGCTCCCAATATCTCATTCCTGGCACAGCACTGTAGGCAAATCAAAGGAGCTTTGTTTTCTGTTTTGAGATTTAACACCCATCACATGGAAAAAGCGTTGAGGTCTTTATGTCTCTGTAAAATGAGACTTGGTATTGAGGAAAGGTCCTCATCTTACTAGCAATATCAAATCATGAAGACATGAGAAAGGCTCACTTAGATTTTTGTCAACAGGCAGCATTTGGAACAATTTCCTTACCATGATATGCATCACAGATTTGCTGGCAGGTACTTCTAGTTATTGCAAAGAGAAAAAAGATAAGCCTAAACAACAAGAAAAGCAGCAAAGTAAGACAATTTTTAACACCTGTCAACTCTCCTGCTCCTGTCTTTGTCACATAGCAGAGCTCAAAGATCCGTGGCACAGCACATTGCTGATGCTCAGCATGGATATACCTGCTGTGTTTTTACGATGCTGGCGGTATTCAACCTCCTTCCAGCCGTGAGCTGACACCAACACACAGAGCGTGGAGTCTGCATCCGCCGAAGCTCAGTTCTACCCTCAAGACCAAACTCGGCTGCACCAGGTGCACGCTTCCCACCGGGAGCACACGCTGTACCGGGCTGCTGCAGGCCCGCGGAACTGGGCTGACAGCCGGGCGGGCAGCATCCACCGCCGGAGCTGCTGATGGAGCAGCGGCTCGGCCGCGGGACGGCCAACGGGGAAGGGCCGGAGGGAGCCCGGCAGCCCCGCGGGCCGCCAGAGGAGAAGGGGCGCAGCAGCACCTGCGGTCCCCAGTGCCGCGGGGAGGGTCGGGGCCAGGCAGGTCACTGCAGCCCGATCGCCCCTTCACCTCAGCTGACCGCGCCGGCAGCACTGCCCGGCCCGGAGCAGCCGGCAGACACCCCGGTCGGGGAGCCCCGGCGCTGGGGCAGCGATTGCACCCCGGTTCCCGGCCCCGCTCACCTGCAGCTGGTGCCGGGCGCTGCCCGGGCCCCCCGCCCG